>CM042756.1:24926430-24941430 GCA_022496165.2 Catalaphyllia jardinei
CGAACCGAAGCTCAGAAATGTAACCACTGGGCTACAGGGGGACTCCTAGAATAGGCTAGAAAAAAAAAAAAACGGTACCTATATACATATGAAATGTAGTTTTAATAAACAGCCTCATGTTGCTTTGAAAAAAGTGGAATAAAAAAACTTAAAGACGTGGGTTAAAGATTTTTTTTTTGAAATTGGTCATTAAATCTTCCTTAGACAAAAAAGGAACCTATCAGTCGAGATCCGTTTTTCAACAGGTCTTCGCCTATCAGATATAAGCTATAAAAGAGAGCTCCAATAAACCAGACACAACGAAATGATGTCCCTTCTTAAAAGGTTTTTTAACACTGACATGACTTGGTTTAAAAGATAGAAAAAGGAGATTGTACGAAGAAATAAAAGTAAAGTTGAACACAAGTATGGAAAAAAGGAGTCCCCCTGCGGGGGCTGAACGCCATGCAGGCCTTCCGATTCGAAACTCGGAAATGTAACCACTGGGCTACAGGGGGACTCCTTGTATAGGCTAGGCAATTTAACGGTACCTATATACACGTGAAATGTAATTTTTATTAACAGCCTTAACTTACTTTTAAAATCAAACACCTGGCTGCAGTTATAGAGTTTTTTTTATTTCTTAAATCTTTCATTCCTTCTTCCTTAGACAAAAAAGTAACCTATCAGTCAAGATCTGTTGTTTTACTGGTCTTCGCATATCATATACAAGCTAAACTGAAAGAGAGAATAAATGCTGTCAGCAACAGACTCCAGAGGTGACGGTGTTATTGTCTCAGTCATCAAATGACGCAAAGAAAGAGCAAGATGAAACGGAGCTGAACCATGAACCATGATCACGCGCCCAAGGCTTCCATCTGCTGTAGGTAGAAGAATACTTGGATGAAGTACTGGGAGCTCTGCTAGCCAAAGGCACATCTGGGAGAGAATCCGCAAGTGACAATAAAACATCATCACCCTGAGGAATAGCTGCACGGAGGTCCGTCCACATAGAAGAGTTGAAAACATCTGCAAAATAAGCGAAGAAAAAGAAAAACACACACAAAAGAATAACAAAAATCAATGACAAAACGAACGCTGAATAAGGGAGACCGAGATAAAAGACCTACTCTAACTCCCCAATACAAATAGCCGACTAATCACCCACATACCAGCGCACATGCCTAAACAAACAATAGATACCGACGAGAGCATATTTTCCTGCTAATTCCACCGCAGTCAAACGCAGGGAAATACTACTCTCCTCTGAATGTAAGTTTGACCCAACACAACACACACACACAACCCTTGAAGCCAAGCGCTGCGCAATCCGAGAGGATGAGAACGGGAAAGCATAAGTCAAACAAAAGAAAAAAGCACACAAACTAAAACTGAACCAAGCCAACTACTGGCCACAAGCAAGTCACCCACTGGCAGAAAAATAAAACTAACAAAATCTGCGTAAGACAACCACTGGCAGAAAAATATAAAAACTAATAAAATCAGCGTGAGCCACCCACTGGCAAATACAGTAAGCTAAATAGAAAACTAATAAAATCGCATAAGCCACCCACTGGTAACGCACAAGCCACCCACTGGCTATAAAATAATACTAAAAAAGTAGCGTAAGCCAGCCACTGGCTACCTGAAGTCCACCCACTGACCTCAGACCGTATGATAGGCATACACTGACGCTAGCAAAAACATTAAAAGGAAAACTGGAAGACATCCACTGGTAATAAAACGCACAACTGCGGAAAACAACAGGGAAAAACCTCCTCCCCACCCCCGACCCCCGCCCGCCAAAAAAAAGAAAAAAACATGAAAAGGAACAACTTACCAAACTGTTACAGACGAACATCGAGAACACCAACGTTGAACACTAGCGCAGAAACGGGCATTAGAAAAACGCGCAGATCTGAAATTAGTACGAACAACCAAACCCTAAAATTAAGTACCTCTCTGCCAAAAAAAACTAGTACTGTGTCGACCCATGCAGAAAGTCGTCTTCAAATGAAGACGGTTCACCCAATCTTCGACAAAATGAGCCAAATGAAGGTCGTCCGAAGTGAGAAGAGGCCAGAAAGGAGCGGAACGCCATAGAGGAACGATCAAAGAGCCTTGAGTGCAGCAAGATCTCATGTGCTTCAAAGCCCTCGGAACAAGGTGAGGAGGCGGACAAACCCAGCTGTTATCGAAACTCCACGACCTGGTAGAGGTATCCACAGCCTCACAGCGACGATTCTAAAACCTGGAATCAAATCTAGGCAACAAATGGTTATGTTCGTCAGCAAAACGATTAATAGAGTGAGGCCCTCTTTTCAAGTCTAATGGGCGAAAAATACGAGGACTTACAAACCAATAATCAAAATCAACAATATGGCTTAAATAATTCGCCTGCTCATTCCTGGACCTGGGCATCCATTCAGGTTTGATAGAAATTCCTTGAAGAACGAAAATCTCAAAAATTCGCTTAGCCTCCTCTTGCAAATGACACTTATGACTGCCGACGTCAATAATACGCGCAACATTGTAAATCTTTATTTAAACACGGAGAATCATCAGTTAAGCTAAAAGTTAAAAAACTAAAACTCATTACAACTGTTTTACATGATTGCCGTGTGGGAATCCTGGTTGTTCTTGTGCCACTTAACACATAACCCTGCGAGCTTAGGCGCAAACGATTGCAAGACTTTCCTAAAGATCAAAATCTCACGCATCGTAGAACTTTCCATTGCTGAAACGGCAGACCAAACACCTCGAGCGGCCACCTTTTTGCAGGTCTTCGCCTATCAGATACAAGCTAAAAAAGAGGTTAAATAAAACAGACATAACCAGATAGATATATCTAACTGCAAGCAGGTTTGATGTCACTGACAGGACTTGGTTTAAAATATAAAAAAGGAAGATCGTGCGAAAAGACATAAGTAAAGTGGAACACAAATATGGAATAAAGGAATCCCCCTGCGATAGCTGAACGCCATGCCTATCCGAACCGAAGCTGGGAAATGTAACCACTCTGCTATAGGAGGACTCCTAGAAAAGGCTAGCAAACTTAACGGTATTCAGATGCACAGAGTCCCCTGCTAGGGCAGAAGGCCATGCCCATCCGAACGGAAGCTCGGAAATGCTTTTTTTTTCAAAAACGGCTCAAAGTTCTTGTTTATTGACAGTTCTTTTGTTGTTAGATTAAGTAATTTCTTCCCACAACAACGTACTGTTAATTTGCGATCATATGGAAATACATGACAGTTTTATTACAATGTAAGTATTAGTTTGTCATTTTCTACTTTGGCAAAAGCTTCTCCCAAACACCAGGATGCGGAAAGTAGTATTGCGTGTGCCTTAACTTATATAACTTGTATTGAATGCGCAAGTGCGTTCTCAACATAGCCTTAACTAACACTTCGTGTGAAAATGTCCAGTTTTTCTGGTAAAAAAAGGTGTTTAAACAACGTGACAATAGACAAGATTTAACAGAGACAAGGGCGAACTCTAGAAATATTTGTCATTAACAAATTCTTTGAATTTAGAGCAGGGGAAGCTCGATAAATGCAAATCTCTCTGCAATATCCCTTAACCTTCAGACATACAGGGGGTGGGGGTTTTGGAAAAGGCGATTTACTTCAAGGGACTGAAACTTTCAGTGTATCTTAATTCATCCTTGACGTTTCCATGGTAACCGCTAGTTTCATGTGGGTTGTGCCAAGATGGCGGATCCGTAATGGTGCTCAAATGACGTTATTTAACATCATATGACGTCACAACCAACAAATATGGTATCATTTTTAGACCTAGCTCAGGGCTGTCTAATCAATTTAAACTTATTTCGCTGTGCCTTAACAGAACCGGTGAAAACCCAAGGAGTTTCGATCCGCTTCTCCTTGTACCATGGTGGGGGTACAAATTCGCTTGTACGTCCGAGGGTTAAAATAACCGTGGAAAACATCTAATTTATTTAATGGGAAAACATTGACTGGTTGGATGAGAGATTTCCAAGGCATGTCTTGCTTTTCAGATTACTCTTGAAACCCTTTTTAATCATGACGTACGGACCGCATGCCTGATCTTGCAATTGATTATTGTCAACTTCAACTTTACACTCGGCATTCTTTGCTGAAAATATTGTTCGCCCTTATATATTAACTATTGAGCTCACCCAATGAATATCCATATCATGTGCATGGAGTTTAAAAAACGACCGATTTTTGTCTTTAATTTTGATGCATTAGGCATGTAGGCAAATCTTGAAGGTGTACTACATTTCGGTTGGCCAAACCAGCCTTCTTCAGGAATAATAAGAATTTTACATTGGGATGTTTCTTTATGTATCATATTTTCGTATTACAGGAAATACGTAAAACTAATTGACAGTGTAAAGTAAAGATAAGCACATGGTGAAATAAAATAAATATTACGGATACAACTTTGAAAGCATGGGAACAAGGACGGTGAACCAAATACCTTGGTCAGCAGTAAATAATACCACCAAGTGATAATTAATACTTTGTTAGAAATATCTTTTATCTTTTTTCTGTAAAGCAAGCGTACGTTGTGGTTAACATGTCTAGAGAAATGTTAAGAATGGCCTCGATTTTTTTGTTCAATTGTAACTTTTTTCAAAGAAAAGCGTGACGTGGCTGAAGGCTCTATTAACTATGGTCTTGGACCTCGCAATCTATTGAAGAAGAGCCTCAAGCCGTCAAAGCTAAGAGAGTGTATTTCTCCTACCCTGAGGAGGCATGCACAAAGACATACTGGATACGGTTAAAGACCTAATTAGGTGAGAGAGAAAATGGCATAGACAGCATCAAGACAAAAAGTGTCATGATCCACATAAGAAACCTCAAAAGGAATGGGCCTGAAAACATCACGAAAGGGAACCAACTTTTCCAAGAAAGTGAACGCATAAATCCGAAAAGAACATTCCTGGAAGGTGCCGAGGAGACAGGACGAAAATGTAGTGGATACGTGCAGTAAGATAAGACTGCGAGACAGTTGCGGTAGGACAATGTCCAGCAAAGAAAAATGTACTCCGTGTGATGTACAGAGGTGGCCGACTAGCCATGGACCAGGCTGATCTGAGTCCTTCTCAAAATGAAGCAGAAGAAATCTTAACCAGGCTTGCAGTACGAAGACAGTACTACTTGCCAGCTACATAACATCCACCATGTAGAATATGTTACAGTCTTGTGACCAGAAAAAAAAAACAAAAAACTTATTTCACAGCGTACAAATTAGGTTACTGAGCAGAAAAGGAAAACGATAGCCAAGAGCCACTTAAGTTTCTTGTGAGTGCCTAGAAAAATCCAAAAGGTTCAGCCAGCGCTAAACCTTCCGAAAACAAAGGCACTAGTGCCGTGTATGTTGTTATGTGTGCTAGCTTGAACCCTAGGTCTTAGATAAATCTCGAGGCTCACGTTTTTCTCAGAAGTGCAATTTTTTCACACATCTTCTTACTCGCAGACATGCGATTATTTAAAACGTTTTGTGGTAACATCTTTGAGGTATAAAAACTTTATCTGCGCTTTATTCAGTATAGCAACTTTTAGAAGAAAAATGCATTTTCATAAAAGTTCAATCTTAGAGTTGAAGTATTATCATATTCATGTTTACCAAGATTTACTTGCATGCATGATGTAGCAAATTCAATATTTCAAGTTTTTTTTTAACTCGGAATGAGGGCAAACAATAATTTCAGCAAAGAAAACTATTCAGGATGATGATGAGTATGCCGAGTGTAAAGAAAGCGTTGACAGTAATCAATTGCAAGGTCAAGTATTTAACTTGTAAAGATTGAGCAGGGTTTCAAGAGTAATCTAAAAAGAAAGATATGCCAAGGAAAACTCTCATCTGACTAGTCAATGTTTTTGAACTTAAATATCACGGCCGTTCATTCCAGTATTTAGATTGCACGAATAGAATTTAGGTGCAAGAGTTGGAGAAACAAGTTTGTAAAAGCCAGAACCTGGATCTTGAATGCATCACCTCTATCGGGGCAGTTGTTTGGTTTCCATTCTGGTAGTCCAGTCCTGCGTTAGATATTTTTCGTATACATGAATACAGTGTGTCTAGGCCAATAAGACCAGTACCTTGTAAGCACATCAAATGTTTCGAAGAGTGTAGTTGCCATGTCATGAAGCGCAACTGGAGAAAGTCTCCCATGTAAAATGATTGCACAGACAGCGTTTCTCTTTTATCATCTCGCATGCAACCCTTAAAGATACCTTGAGGGCAAAAATATTGGGGTTTTCGTGCTGAACACTCCGAGACAAAAATCCTTGACTTAAACCCGTAAGGGAGCCAACAAGTTATCCCGACCTATTCACAAGGGAGTCCCCCCACGGGACTGGAAGAGCCATTCGAAGAGTGTAGACATACGAAATGGCAGTATTTCATAGTGAAATGAAAAATTAAATAATCCACGAAACATTTGGCGTCTGTTAAAAAACCTAGCAATATTTTCTTCATCACATTTGAAGTCGGGATCATTGATGTACTATATACTACAATAGTCGTACACTCGATCGCCTTATGACGAAATTTGTGATCAATAATTAACAAGACAGACGCATGAAATACTAACGTCAATTTATTAAACTGAGTCTGAAATCAGATTGAATATATTTAATAACAAGCTATCAAACACTGTTAAGTGAATGATAACTGATTTCATATTAGACACAGTCTCTCGGGTCGTGTTCTTCCTTTTCAAACGGGACAACAGGCTCAGTTCTATTGGAAATGCTCAGAGAAAAACAGGCTGATGACTGCTTTCCGTTGAGGTTTCCTTTTTTAATGAGCCTTACTTACCTTTTTAAATTATTGGTTTCTATATTTTTCGTGTTACAAAGCATTGTTTTGATTCGTTACAGCAGACTCCAATCAACGTTGTAAGCACCAGGCACGTTAATTTCAGGTTGAAGTTTTTTTTATGCATCTTAGTATTGTGAGAAATATTTCAATTTTTTGTATAGAGTATTATCATTATAGTTTTTCAAAATAAATAAAAAAATTATTTAGGGTGGTTTTCTACCGTAATCCCTGTCAACGAAATAAACGTGCATTATAGATTCGCAACTAATGAATTGTAAGAAAATTGAATTCTAAACCAACGAGCCCTCCCCCCCCCCCCCCAGAAAAACGGGGCTAGTCGGGGCTAGTCGTTCAGTTGGCTTTTCATTTCTTGTTTGAGTAAATTTGAGAATGAAATATATTTGGCAGTTGTCCGACTACTAACTTATTAAAAGCTGCAATTAAGTAGCCTGCGAAAACAGCCGTCATTCTTCGCTCCCGTCCGAGTGGCATTTTGCGCGAAGGACGTCTGCGATTTACTGCCGAAAATTCCATACTGATGACGTAAACGTGAACTTTGCAATTTTGCATAAATCTGCAAAAATTGTTATTTTCGGTTATAGCTGATAGAAAACAGACATTTTTGATCCGTCACGACACACCACGAGAACTTTGTACCTAGCCGCAAATCTCTTACATTCTCACACATGCACGAGTTGCGCTTTCATCTTCAGGTGTACAGAATATTTAAGAAATACCGGCAACTGATGAGATCCACATGGAGGATCGAAATCATGGTCTTGCCTGAACTAAGCCGAACAATGCCAGTCATTATCCGACCTGCGCGTACAGCTACATTTCAATCCTGTGGTGACAGAACGACCAAAGAATAAATAAACCTATACAAACATTTTTACTTTGTATAATATTTGATTGTAATTTTGTTGTACATTAGTATAGGAATTTCTCTGGACAAGCGTATGGCTTTCTCGAAGTAAAGCTAACGGGTCTCCGAAGAAAAACGTACGAGTGCAAATGTGATATCCGTGATAACAATCTAACCACTGTACAGTTCTAATCACAGCCAAGCCCGGCGTCACAATATGGAATGCAAGTAAGCACCATGTTTACGGTTAATTTTATAGTTTGTCCCTCGAAAGCAAATACTTGGAGTAATTACAATTGGCTTGCAATAGAAAAATAAAGTCAAAATCCACGAAGCGACATGCATGTAACAGTAATCGAGCCTATGCAGACCTATGGCAGCCGTTTTTTGGGATGTGCTTGACATCCCAAAAAACAGCTGCAAAAGACACTAGCATATTTACAGACACAGTTATGTATAATTACCAATCGAACCAATCAGCGCTCATGACCAGATGCGGGACAAATTTGCGTCATCAGTATGGAATTTTCGGCAGTAAATCGCAGACGCCCTTCTCGCGAAACGCCACTCGGCTGTGTTCGCTAACAATCAAGACATTGATAGCAATTTCAACCTTTGCGCCCGCGTCATAGAATATCCAAGGTCGCGGAGTATCGTTTCTAGAAGCACAATAAACTTTTCCGGCACTTAACGGGCCCGATAAAAAAAAGGTTGTTACCAATCTCTGAGCGCGTCTCACGCTCGTCCGCGAGAGAAAGAGAAAGACTAGGGACTATACCCATTCGACACATTCTATTTTGCTGAAAGCACGGTTATCGTTGCGACTGTTTTGCTTTTGGAAGACTATTGCCAAGTTAAATTTCAGGCCGAGTATAGTTGTGTCCAAGGAGATCAACTGAGAGAGATCGTCATTTTGCTTGGTCATATTATTTGCAAGTGACATTACTCTTTGCAACTTCTCCGCGTGTTTTTCTCCAATTCCTCCTTTAGTTCCTCAACGAGCCACTCTATCCTTGCTCTCGAGAACCGAAATTGTTCAGTGACTTCGCAGTCAGCCATATCGGCTAGAAAGGGGCGTCTTTGATAAGACACATGGTCTTCGCAGTAAACAAAAAAGTCCACCCCCGGCTGCTATCAGGGAGTTTAAGAAAACCACGCAGTAACGGCAGCAGGAATGTCGCTAAACAAAAGGTTTATGAGCAGATCAATAGCTGTGCACGTGCGTAATAATTCTTGGTACATTTTTCTGCCGTCCCCTGCAAAGCAGCAACATGAAATGACCAAATTCTGCCTATACTAGTCTAGGCGGGCCAGTCCATCAATAGTTACGCAGACGCAGTATAACGTAATTATAGGTGATTTGACTGCAGAAGTTTGCCCCGCCTATACGCTCGACACGCATCGACGATTTGTATAAGTAATCACACGGTTGCGAGTTCAATTTGGAATTAAGTTGCACGAGTGAATTTTTTCAAAAAGCTCACAAGTGCAAATTAATTTCAAATTGAACTCGAAACCGTGCGATTAGAAAAACCGTATGATTACTTAAACATGAAAAAATTCGCGTGGAGGAAGTGCAAGATCTTTCTTGAAGCCACTTTTTCGCTTTCGAGAAATTTGCGTACAAAATTAGTCATTGTTTCACATGATACCACCGGCGTACAAAATTTTTCATTGCTTTTCCGCCAATCATAATCCAGAATGCCAATGAGTAATTTTTACTGGTGTTACACTGCTCTCGAGCAATTTTTTCATGTGTTTTATTAGGAATGGAACACTTAAGTGCCTACTAATGTTAAATGAAAAAATAGCGACTCTTAAATTTACTAAGTCATCACGGGTGTGGTTTGTTTGCTACATTTAATTCATCTTATTTACTGCCTTAGTAACACGCATGTACATTTTGCAACTTAACTTAGGCTCATATTAGTTATCAGTTGTAAATGAAAGCCTTTTTAAAATACATTACAAAGTAACTTATGTTATTTAACGAGCTCACTATCTTCTGAACTAGGCAAATTAATAGATTAACCACTCCACTGTTTGACTGACGCAAGAAACAAGTTAAAACTTGCATGTTAATTAGATGTTGAATCATTTTGATCCTTAAGCTATTCTCATTGGCTCAGTGACGTTCTCGCCAATGAACCTTCCAGAAAAGGTGGAACTATCTTCCCCCTTGCACACACTAATTTATACTCGCCCCGTTCTTACTAACAAGGCTACGACACCAATACGCTCTCCGATATTGAGTGTTTCAACCAGTCAATTAAAAGCGTTTACGATAGCAATATTATCACACATGCATATGATTTTTACTTTCGGACATATTCACTGTGTGAAAGGTATAACTAATCAAAACAAAAATATGCGAAAATTTTGCGACTAACATATTTTAAAAATGTGCTAGTTTTGTCGGGACGTCTAGCAATTCGACATCTTTAGAAAAAGCTGGTTATTAATACAATATGTAATAAGACTGCTGAAAAAACCAGCGCCTTTATAAGACTACCATAATTTTGACATAAAATTCGCCTTAACTACGATTTCAAACTATCATACAACACCTGTAATTACCTAGAAACCTTTTTTTGAGCAAAAACTGCACGAGAAGTCATACTTAGAGGGACTAAAATCAGTTAACACTGTACCAAAAAATTATTGTTCCAATAATTGCATGAATAATAAGACTACTGTACGTGTACAAACAGATAATTATGACACGGTTATGTCTAGTACAGAGTGTTACTGCTGAATGGAGAAACGTGCTGTTAACCTACTCCTGACTGGTCTCCTTCACAGCCGTTTTTTGGAATGTCACGCAACATTGCGTGACATCCCAAAAACGGCTACGAAGGAGAAATACTCTTGACAGAAGTCAAGGAGAATCTCTCACGCAAAGAGGGTTACGCAGCACATAACTGCTAGATCACTAAGCCCTCAACTTGGTTAAAAATAAAATAATTAAATAAAACATTTTCGTCACTGAGTCAAGTAATGATTTTCTTCCAACAATGTTTTTTCAACTTCTTGGATATTTGCCATACAAGATGTCTTCCCCAGACGATGGATCCGGACAGAAAACAACAAAGTCACAGCCTAATTTTCTTCAATTGTGTCTTCGTTCCATAACTCTTCCTTTCTAAAACACTAAAAAAGAGCCAAAGAATACGAAATTAATTTGAAGGAATTCACCTTAATTTTTGTTCCTCAAGTTAGTGTTGATTAGTGTGTAATATAATTCTCATTGAGTACGATTGGAGGGTTGTCCAATATACCCGCATAGAGTCGAGTCGTCTAAGGCAGGTATTCAGTAATGCACTCGATGCGATGTGGCGGTATATTCTGTAGTTACTCCAAACTTTCTAAAGAATAGGTTTGATTGAGGATTTCAGTAGGAATTCGGTGAATATTTCCGACTGCCGGGCATTTAGTCGATTTGAGACCGTGACCGGCAGTGGGCCGATAAAGTCCATTGTTCTTTTATGGTATGCACAATGCAAGCTTACAGAATTTGTCCACTACAAATCTATAATAAATTTTAGAATCGCTTGGCTATTCCAAACAAACATCGCATCTTCTCATTAGGTCCAAAAGAAGCTTTCTGTAGCAATTCGTTCCTTTGAAGAGTCGCTTAAAACGTGTTATTTGTCTGCACACGTTTATAGAACGAGTAATACATGGATGTCTTGTATCATGCCAGGTTTCCACATGTTCCGATCTTGGAGTTAGTTCTTGTGTCAAGTTACTTCCAATCGACTTTTATTGAGTCGAGTCGACACGTGTTGGAACGAGTGGTGACGACCCGGTCGAGTCGTGAGGAGTCGTCAACATTTTGCTCACTTCGATATCCATCATTTTTACTTCCGGTAAGCACGATATCCGCTTCCGCTTTCGACTGGACTCCCGCTAAGCCTGCTAGTCGCAGTGTCAATGCGCTATCCACTTCCGCTTTCAACTAGACTTCCGCTTAGTCGAGTCGCCAGTTCTCTTAGACGACTCGAGTCGATGAGGGTCTATAGGACATGGATGGAGGGTACAATTGCTGTTAATACACTCGCATGTAACAGTGTCCGGATTCGTACGATAAAAACTCAGTCTGTTGTTTCTTGTTTTGGTTTGAGGATGTTTGGTTTTCAAGGAAAGGGGGGGAGGAGTGGGGAAAGGAAGGGGGAAGAGGGGGAGGGGAGGGGGAGAGGAGGGGAGAGGGGGAAGAAAAGGGGGAGAGGAGCGGGGAAGAAAAGGGGGAGAGGAGCGGGAGAGAAAGGGGGAGAGAAGGGGAGAAGAGAGGAAAGGAGGGTGAGAGGAGGGTCGAATTGGTACATGGATTCAGGTTTGCGTGACTTAGAAGTTGCATTTTTTAAGGCTAATTCTACCTGATTTAATGACAAATGTACCAAAAATCTATCAAATAGGCCTATATATGCTGTGATAAACACACATGATTTACATAATGATTCTTCAACTTACATATATGCCGATAGTAATAAATCCAGCCAGAATCGCCTCGTGTGACTGGAAATCCAAGAAATGCTATGGTCTATGATGCGCCTTATCTTCAAAACAAGTTCGGTGACCCCCGATTTTTTTTCCCTTTTTAATCTAATCTTATCATTTTCTACCTGCAGTGAAAGTTTTAAAAAAATCTGTCCGTGGGAAGTTTTGGGCACGAACGTCCTTAAGTAACGTTCAGGGCACTTTGGTAACTTTGGTTTTCAACAACTTTTTAATGGCTTCCTATTGGTTCCAACTAGGCTTTTGAACATTATGCTACCATTTTCTCGAGCATTTCAGTGAGGCAAAAGCATTAAGCACTATTTGAGCATTTTGGTGGCATTTCCCCGGAAAATGAGTAAATTTTTTTTCCACAGAAAAAAGAAAGAAGTCTTTTTTACGAGAAAATGAAGACTTAACTTAGCATCTTCCCTAAGTGTGTCGCTGAAATGGGACAAAGAATTAACAGAACAACAGATCATATAAACAACTACGTTTTGGTGCATCGAAATTATTACATACGTCGTTAACTTGTTATACCACGTATACATTTTCGTTAAGCACTCTGAACTGTTGTGTTGAAACATTAAAATTATTAAAAACAAAAAAGCCCTATGCATGAGCATTAACCGAGCATTTGAGTGACCTTTTGGGGGAAACCAAGCAATTTAGTGGAAAAAATGGAGTATTAAGGTAGAGCATTTTAGTGGAGCAAATCATCATGTACAAAAGCCTAAGTTGGTTGTTCTCATTTGCGTTAAAATGTAATCCGACATGGATGCATGGTAATTTTGGGCTAATTCTCCAAAATAGCCCGAAATTGCCTCAGATACATGCTAGATTACATTGTAATGCAAATCAGCAGAGTTAACCGTGAAAAGGGCTATGAAGGTGATATCACTGCACCATGAAATACAGCATGTTTTTACTGAAAGGCTATGTTGGGAATTTAATGATTCCATGTTGGGTACCCTGCCAATAAAAAACTACAGCTCTAGGCTTTTAAAAACTGACAATAAGGTTATAAGGGGTTCTCATTGCAAAAAAAAAAAAAAGAACTTATAAATCTTTCAAACAGTTTTTCTACGGAGATGTTTATACAAAAGAAAAATAAATCAATGAATAACAGCAGGACTTAACTGTTTACAAGTCTGGTCGAGGAGTTGACCTGGAATGCAGCATTAAGCATACCCCATCAAGTGAAGAGAATGGGAGAAAAAACTGCCCCTTTGAATTTCAGCGGTGAAGCTTTAGGCAGTATCAATTTCAAACTTAGCATGACACTGGCTTGCTACTTTACGCCTATAGACACACTAGAGGACACGTAGCAGAAAAATAATCACAACACGTACATACAAAAGAAAAGTGGCTGCTGCATACTAAGCTCTAATTTTGTGCAGAACATTTCCAAGAATATCTCGAATTTGGGACAATGCAAACAGCTTAAACGAGGAGAACTGTCTCTTTGATTATCGTCTGTAATATCACAATTTCTTGGCTTTATCCATTGCATTCTATTTTTTACTGCGTGACAATGAATTCACTCTATTATAGGATCCAATGCCAAACAAATAATTACTGATGCAGTGTGTAAGCATAAATAATTGTTCTTCTCTGATATTTATGTCTGGATTTGCAAAACCTACCCACAGAAATGCAAATCGATCAGATCCCTTCTCACAGTCAGCGGCAACTAGACACAAAACCCTCGAGTGTAGACGGGCGGGCTGAACTTAAACCGAGTGAAAGAGCGGGACGGGGTGGGGAGAAATAAAACATACTAGCAATTATTATACTGCAGTACGTTATATTAAGAAAACTTTGCAAGTTCCGAGTCTTGGTGGTGGTGTTGGGGGCGGGATGGGTTACTACATAAATATAGGAATTTCCTTTGGGTAAATTTTTAACAAATCTAGTCAGATATAATTAAAGGCTAAACGGGAAATAAACCCACAAACTCTGCGATACCGGTGCGGTTGATGACAAAAGAAGGTCAAAATTTAACGTACCATCTGTGAAGTGGTTCTTTTCAGCCGCCCAAAACTGCATTTTATATAAACGTATTCAACAGGGATTTCCCTAAGCTTGGAATACAAGTAAATCACACATTGATGTCAGCTACAGGTATGTATATCAGATTACCTTCATGATCCTCTGATGACAAAAGGTATTTCGTAATTAAATCTGCAAGGTCCCTCTGTCCAGTCCTGGTTAGACACAAAACCAACTCTCTGACGGTGGGTTCCTTTTCCTTGCATGCACTGCATGCAAGGTATTTAAGAAGCTTTTCGGTGGCAGTGCCAGCGTTTTTCTGGGGTGCGTGATCAGCAAACATGCAAACTGATTTCTCTGTAGACAAGATTATTCAGATTTTGTGGTTACAATCGATGGTTTAGGGCTAAGATTAAAATTTGAGAGTACAATTATAAGGTTTTTGGCAAAAGAGCAACAAAACAGACGCAAGTTTAAGATAAATCAGAAACAAGCTAATATTACAAAGTAAATGTGTATACTTTAAGGTGGCTCAAAACAGTTCCCAGCAATTAGATTTTGATGGGTCATTATAGCCACTCTTTATCACAATCATGGTATCAAGACACTGCCCAACTATTGGTGAACATGTTGTTAATTATTTTCATAACATAAGTTACCATAGCAACAGTATGACCTGCTAAAAACACCCTTAGTTACAGCTTTATGGGCTTATAATTCGAAAACGGCATTTTGAATTTTTTTTAAAATTACAAACATTTGTCAAGCATGGTAAGGCGCAGTTTTTGACAAAGTTTGAAAAAAATTCTGTGGGTGGCGTTCAGAGCCACCTACAGAATTACACCTACACCTTA
>CM042756.1:24946430-24947946 GCA_022496165.2 Catalaphyllia jardinei
CTGACCAACTTTCTAGCGTGTGTGTAGGCTCTTCGCAAGGCAAGAAAACAAAGGAAAGGAGAAGAATAGCCTGCCTGCATTGCTTAGAATTGTAAATGACACTCCCCAGAAACCCCGCTGATATGATGTGGAGCGAGTTGTGAAAAATCAATCAGTGTGTACCAGGAGGATATGGATGTAAACCTTGTAAAACAAAGAGCAAAAAACAAAGAGTTGGAAAATTAGGCTTTTCTCAAGTCCTGTGGGCTAAGACAACCTCACTGCATTGCTTGACCTTCAAATTCAAATAAAATATTCTGACATTTTGGCACAAACAGCTCTAGAGTTCATCTCTATGGGCCATCATTTTGCTTTTCTTAACAAAAGCTGAACACAGTTGGATAATGTCACCATGCCAATATATTAATCTCAACCAATCAGTAGGAAGGCTGTTCTCCTTTCCTCTCCTTCTTTCTTGCCACAAAAAGGAACCCTTTGGCTCCCACACACCAATATAGCTCATTTCTGGGAGTAAGCCCCCCCCCCCCCTGTTAAGTTCAATATTTACAACGTTATTCCAGAAAATATTGCTACATGTACATCCTAGTGTACGAAAAGGAATTAATTAAATTCACCAATCCGTCTCCACACTCCACTAACACCTCTGAATGCCCCCCTTTTATAGCAAGAAAAGGCAACTTCACTTCATCCACTTTAGCCCCACCTCAAATTTTGAGAAGTACAGTCAACTCTTGTTATAGCAGACACGCTCAGTGAGAGCCTGTAATAGCTCGGTGTGAGATCAAAAGTGCCTTTAACATGCAGCAAATAACTATAAAAAGGTAATGAAAAACTCCTTGAAGTGTCAATGAACATTACAAAATGTACAAACTTTTCGGGCAGAGCCCTTCATCTGTGTAAAAAAGCCCATTGTGGCAAGTTGGTATACGCCATACAAAAAACCTAACGATGAACGTGCGCTTGCACGAAACGTGCGCGCGCGTGAGTCACAGCCATGAAATAGGTATGTGTATGTTAGAGCGCGCGCGTTACATGCCTTCGCATAAAAAGCAACGTACACGTTTAAATAAAACTAAAATTAATGTTGAGGCCATTTGGCCATTTGGCCTGAGTGTCCCGAGCTCGAAAATAAGCCTCATCTCCTCGTCGCTGCGGCTGCATGTACATTGGTGAGACTGGGAGGCGGCTGCGGGAACGTTTCAGTGAAGACCTGCGTAGCGTTCGAAACAATTCTCCTGGCTTTCCTGTAGCCGAACACTTCAACTCAGCCCCCCATTCACTTAATGACATGATCTGTGGTCTCAAACTCTGCAGCGGTGATAACACTCGCCGAAAGAATCAGGAGATGAGGCTTATTTTCGAGCTCGGGACACTCAGGCCAAATGGCCTCAACATTAATTTTAGTTTTATTTAAACCTGTACGTTGCTTTTTATGCGAAGGCATGTAACGCGCGCGCTCTAACATACACATGAAGGGCTCTGCCCGAAACGTTTGTACATTTTGTAATGTTCATTG
>CM042756.1:24955219-24962719 GCA_022496165.2 Catalaphyllia jardinei
ACCAAAAGGCAGTACCACCGTGAGGAAAATGCTTTGCGTGTCTGGTGAAGAAGAGCAGGAGGACTAGACAATTTATAGGAACAATAAACAGCCAGTGGGCTAATATTAGTTTATTTTGTTTGAAATTCTGACGATTTTCATATTACTTGAAAGCAGTTGAAAAAAGTTTAGTGCAGTTTAGCACGGTTTACAACAGTTTACGCAATTAAATAAAAAAAGGTTAATTGTTCCTTTTAAGGTGTATGTAAACCATTGGAACTATTGTCAGGCACGTGGTTTTCACTAATTTGAAAACGTTTGTTTGTCTTCTTAAACTGACAATGTCCTTTAACATTTAAGTCTTTCCCCATTCTGGTCTATAATTTGTCGCAGACGACCATTCATTGACTCAATTATTTTATCTATTGTCTCGACGGGTACTGCTTCAATAACTTGCTGCAGTTTATTGCAAAATTGTTCATGCAATTCAGGTGTAATGGCTCTCGCCAATGCATCTTTCCTCAATTTGCTTGCAACGATGTTAAACACATTTTCGCAGCCATTTAATTCTGGAGATCTTGCAGGAATCTTAAACAGTTCACATCCTACTCTTCTCATGGCTCCTCTAGCTCATGCACTGTTTTGGGAAGGGTCTCCATCCATCAAGAACATTCTACTTTCTCTTTTTTCTGCTGCTTGAAACATGGACTCAAAATTTTCATCATATTTTTTGCATATGATTACACCCTTGTTGTAGCTTATTGCGACAATCATTTTGACAAGTTTAGCACTCGTTCCTGCTTTGTTCCCTTTGGCTACGCAGTTTTGCCTAAGTCCTTTCTATGCTTAATGCCAAATCCTGCCTAGAAGGGTGTGGGCCTGATCCATTGGATTAGATTTGTAAACAAACGATACACCAACTAAGTAAAATGCTATCTTGTTTGTCCAAACATCAAGAGGGTAATTGTTTATGATACTTCTCGCAAATGCAACCCGTTTCATTCTGTCACTTGCATTCATTAGACCCCTCTTACGAGCTTGAAAGTAGTGCGAACAGTACGATCCTGCGAACAGTACGATCACTGATACCCTGAATTCTGTTGTATTGGATAAGTTGCTTCAAAGTGAATGAGCCTTCTCTTTCCCGAAGCACTGGAATGCTGCATAAAATTAATCTCTCTTGCCTTAACAACAGTTTCCTCTTATGACCACACGATGCTCCCTTCTTTTTCAAAACGTCAGGTAATTTTTGGGAGGTAGGTCTATGCACTGACAAAGTGTCACAAACCTGGGCGATCTCTTTCAGTTTCACGTGCTCTTTATCACGAAGAAACCTCGCATACATGTATGCCCTCTTTTCGGCCAGAATGTTTCGTCAGTATACCGTCTTAAAACAAGAAGTTTGCTCTAGGAAACTTTGCCAAAAACCTGGCCTACTTTTGTTTCTTATAAAGGGTTGTAAACACCAGAAATAAATTATAACGTCAACAATGACAAGTCCACTTATATAGGTCAACATCTTGAATTGTCACGTCGCATAGCTCAGGCAACCTTGGTCTCAAATGTTGGATAAATTGCCCCTTCCCCTGAGTTCAATGTTGGGTTAAAAATTTGTGTCCATTGCTTGCGTTGGTATCTCCAATATTGAACGGGGGTGTGGGGAAATTTCCAAGACAATACGTCCATGGTTGTAGTATAACCATGAAATACTGGCAGGAGCAAGACTTAAAAGAGTCTTCTAGTATACATAGTATACATAGCATTACGGTCTGCTAAACTTCAAATGTTTGATGACTAATCATGCCATGTTTGACATTCAATTACAGCATGTTTCGGCATCATGTGTTCATGCTTAGATGCAAGCGACAGAATCTACTGTACATTGTGCATTTTATTATTCAAAGAAGACAGGTTGAGAAGTAACTAACTTGGGAGTATTTACCTGTAATAACGATTTTACACCGAATGCAAATATGGGCCGGCACCCAGGACAAACTGTGCGAAAGCGAGGTTAGTAAGTCTTTGATATTTTCTTTTAACAATGGTTCTCCAGAAAACTCTCACTTTGACATCGATCAGTTCTGTTCTAATTCACTGTGCCTATGATTTGCTGTGTTTCTGAATGCAATGAGAAGGGATAGAAATCTTCCACCGATCACCTCTAAGGGAAAATAGCGGACCGCCAGTGAAACCAGTGAAAGCATTGAGCTAAGTGACGCCTTAAATGCGATCTCTGACACATTTCCTAAGATCTTCCAACCTGAACTTAAAAAGTTCCTTCGGCGATTGTGAACTCCTTGACTCCATCTGCTTGGTTTCCCCTCGGAGGAAAATGGGGAAACTGAAAAAAAAACACTTTCTCTGCTGTGGAAGACTTCACACTCTTCTGGTGGCATTCAGAAACACAAAACTGCATACTAGAGAGGATGAAACAAAAGGGACCAAATTGACAACAAAGCAAGACTTTTCTGGAAAAGCATTGTCAAAACAAAACATCAAAGCCTGACTAGCTTCGCTTTCATGGGACTTATCCAGGGTGCCGACTGAGTTGTCCACTATATTTCCATTCAGTGAAAATGAGGATGTGATACCTGTTTGACCCCACAGCGATCTGAACATTCTCTTTCTCCAACTTTGCATCATCAGTGAGCTTGTGTTATCAACGCAGAACAATGGTGGGACCACATGTTTCCCATACTCCCTACGAGAAATTATCTTTTCTATTTGTGACTTCATCACTGTAATGTCTTCAAATGGTTTGTCAGCATGTGTACCAACAATGAGTACTGGAGGTCGCAGATACGGCAGCCTACTTTGAGCAACAATATCTGGTTCTTCTTTCACTTTTGTAATGCTATGAATTGTAGAAAGCCACGATAGCAAATTATCCAGATTGGTTTCGTTGTTTGGGTTTTCCAAAGGACTATTACAACTTCCTTGTCTAACACAGTGTTTAGCTGGGGCATGTAATGGCTTGCTGAGGTTGTGCACTAAAATGTAGAGTGCACGTGATGATAAGAAAAGAGAGTGACAGGCATAGTACAGCTGCTGCCCAGGAAAATCCAAAACGTCCACACTGATAACAGATTCTTCTTTAGAGATATCACTTTCAGCATGTCCACCACTAAAATACTCCAGAAACTGATGAACATGTTGTGTGACATCATTGGGAGGTGAAGTGGCATTAATTATTACCTCAGGCTCATCCAGTTCAATTTCACTTCCACATTCAGGGAAATGTTCAGCATTGTTACCATGGGAGTCCTGCATTGAGACTGCTTTTACTTTTCTTGATGGTGAGGAAATTTCAGAGTCTACAATCTCATCAACCTAGGATAATGTATCAAACAAAAAGAGTACTAATCAAAAGTAAGTCACAGAGGTACTAAAAAAGACCCTGACTGACTGAGTTCCACGTCTTCCACACACCATGTATTCAGATGGAAATTTATTTTGATTTAAATGCTCCATCATTATTTTAGTAAACCCAATTGCTGTGAGACAGGCCAAAATTAAGCAAAACAGGAAGCGTATTGTTCTCAGATTCTCAGGTTACAGTTGACCTGTTTCTGCTACATTTGACATGTCTGCATTAAAATATAGTTCGCATCTCTACACAAAAATGTTCATTCAAACCTGATAATTCTTGAGATAATTTCTATTACTCAATCCTCCCCCTTCTTTAAAATGGTCTTCTCTCATTGCAGTTGCTTCTGTGGCTGCTGTAGAATGTCCCCTCTCTAATTCTTTTGTTTCGTCAAACAGTTTTTCTGCCACTATTCTTGATATTTCTCTAGAATATTCTTGCAATCCTGGTTTGCTCTCATGGGTGGAATGCCAGTTCTTAACTTGTTCAACTTTAATTTCACATGTTGAAGCCTGTACTTCAATTCCCTCAGTACTCTGTTCTTTAGGGTCAAATGGCAGGCCCAAGAGACTCTTCTTTAGACTGGTTTTACCAGCACGATCCTGACCAATTAGCAAAATGCGACCACGGTGAACATTCACAAAGCCATCTCTTAGAGCCTTTTCATAAGCCAGTTGTATTCTTTGTCCTTCTACTTCTTGTTCAAATACAAGACCTAATATAAAAATGCAAGGATGGTATTCTTGTCATTTTACATGTAATATGAATTATAATATTATCGTGCAACGTGCCCTACCGTGGCCACCTAACAAACATTTTTACAAAGTTAGCCCATCAGGAGATGCAAATGTGATATGCAAAGTTGGCACGTGAAGATTATTTTATCACCCCAACGATCTGATTTTAGTCACTGAAAAGATAGCCTGAGGAAAGTTTGTAAGTGGCCAAAAAATCTCCCCAGAGATTTGCATCATTGACCCGTTTGACCTTTGTCGACCTCACTTGATACAATTGTTGCACTCATTTGAAATGAAGAAACTCAGGGGTTTGTGTGTTTCAGTCTGTTTACAAAATATTCCTTTTCAATTTGAAGATTGTTCTTCCTGAGTTTGCAAAAGATCAGACCTGTTCCAGCGCTGCTGTTTGTTGTTTCTTTTCGAAAGGATGAAAGAAACCTTGAGTAATTGCCAGTGAGTTTTTTTCAGATTACATGTATTTCTAAGTAGCAAACGTTCACCACTACGACTTTACTGAGTCTGATACGAAATTTGTTACATAATTATGTATTCACATGTAGTACTGGATTGACCTTACATGAGTAATTCTACAGTAAAGTTCAGTTGTAAGAAACAATTTTTTTTGTTGTTGTTGTCACTGACTAAAAACCTTTTGTGGCCATTTCAGTTAAAATACTATAACCTTCAGCAATAAAATGGCTTACGAATGCAAATGAGTGCTTTAAAAGAACAGCAGAAACGTCACTTTGGATTGCCAAGAGCCTTGTAAATGTCAGGAATGTAAATGTGTTCATTAACAGCATTAGGTTTGCAAATTGAGTGCCATGCTTGTAAAAATAGTCTTTTTGACCATTGGGAACAGCAGTCAATGATCTTGACGTCGTCGAGGTCAAAATCATGATTGTATTTTATACAATGTTCGGTTAATAAAGAATTCCTATCTCCTGTGAAAATCGCTCTCTTGTGTTTTCTAGTCCTGGATCTTAACGCCCTCGATGTTTGACAGATATAAACTTTGTTACAGTCTTTACAATTGATTTTATAGATCACTCCTGTCAAGAAGTCTTTACTAAATTTGTCTTTAGGTTTTTTTCAAAATGGAGCCAACTGTCATTACGGGTTTGTGAGCAACATTGATATTGAATTGATTTAAAGTTATTGCGATTTTTTCTGAAATTCCTTGAACGTATGGCAAAGTGACAAAACCTCTGTTGGTTTGAGACTGGCTTCTAGAAACAGTGGTACTTTGGCAGCTTCTAATAAATTGGTCAGTGTAACCATTGATCTTCAGAGCGTCGACATGTGTTGTAATTCGGATAATCTTTCTGCGTCAGTAGAAGGGATGTTTTTTGCTCTGTTAAGAAGGGTCCAATCTACTGAGCATTTGTGTTGAGAAGGGTGGGGAGAGCTGAATTGTAGGTATTTGTCAGTGTGTGTGGCTTTCCTGTAGACGCTAGTTTTTATAGTTCCATTGGGACTTCTGGTTGTCATGGTGTCCAGAAATTCGATGGATCTGTCTTTTTCTTCTTCCACTGTAAATTTGATGTATTGATTAATTGAGTTAAGGAGGAGGTGGAACTCTGTAAGATGTACATGTGCAATGCAGACATGGCTATCGTTGACATATTTATACCACCACTTTGGCGGGTGGGGAGAAAGTGCCATCAACGATGAAGTAGTTGTTATCTGCAAGCACAAATTTGAGTAGACTGCGAACAGTCTCTCTTTTCCTCAGAAGTCCGTGAGAACGAACGCAAAACAAGTAAGCGTGCGAACGGAACTGCGAGCTTGACATGGGAGCCGCGATGCCGCGAGTCGCTAGTAGCGTGGGTGTTGGGAGACGAGCGAAAAGAGAGACTGCACTGGCTTCATACAACGATTTGAAAGCCCTGCACTCTGGTGACGGAGTAATTCTATTGGTTGGTCTACGAAGTTATGATGCACACCTGCCAGTAACCTTTATAAGTGACATGCAACGCACACCAAAGCTTTGTTGTAATGTTTGTCCCCTATGGTGTGACTCCAAGGGTTCGTGACATTTGCGACTCTAGTTTGAATTTTGATCTTGTGACCTTTTTATTAGTTTTATGCGTCACATTTGCTTTTAAAGGACAGCGGTATTAGAAGGACCCTAATTTAGAGTTGAGCCATTTGACCGAGCAGTATGAACATTTTTGAGAAGTCATTTCCGTGGTTTTAGCTGCAATCTGTCAAACCATTTATCATATCTTTATTGGATATAGCTTCAATAAATTCGCGTAAACAATAATAAACTAGAGTGTAATATTCAAAACGGGGCGAAGGTGTTATTGATGTTACCTGTCAAAGTAGCATCGAAATCGTTGTATGAAACCAGTGCAGTCTCTCTTTTCGTTTGTCTTCCAACGCTCACGCAACTCGCAGCATCGCCACTCCTACGTCACGCTCACACGCACGTTCGCATGCTTACTTCTTTTGCGTTCTTTCCAACAGATTTTCGAGGAAAAGAGAGACTGCTCACAATCTAGAATTCGAGCAAATTCATGATGTTATCAACAGACATGTTTGTCCTTTCCGAGATGGTCGGATCAGCCTCAAGACTGTTCTTAGTCACCTGGAGTGCCAAAGTTGTTGGTATAGATGTGAAGAGGGATATGACATCAAAAGTTACCATAATTTCCTGCGGGGTGATGTTACAAACACAGACTTTTTTCCGAAGTCCGTACGGTTAACTACCAGTACATCACGCGTAGATGACATCCCAGGTGGACAGAAATACTAATAATAAATTATTGTGAGTTGCCAACATTGTATGTCAGTAGTTTGTATGTCAGTAGTATAGGATATGGCGGTACCAGCACATAACACCAAAAACAAGCTCCAACCGCCTAAACAAGCAAAGTTGTTTTTCAGCATCGAGAAACGATTGTTTGAGAGCTTCGAAAATCACTTTTTATAAGCATGACAAAGTGAAAAGATGCTCATCATGTGTTTCAGGCCTCAATTCAGTGTTTGAGCCACTATATGGTGCCATCATGCATTTTAGACCCTGAAAAGTCATATGATCACACTTTTGGTTGAAAAGTAGCTTATTGTGGTTTTTAAGGCCTACTTCGCAATCTGACGCATATAAAGAGGAAATACCTAATATAATTACGACAAAAAGTCATAGTCAAAAATTGAGTGATGGTAAAGCTCAAAAAAAATATTTGAGGCACAATTTGGAGACCTCAAAAACACTTGAAGAGAAAATACCTAATATAGCTATGACAAAAAGTTGAACTGAAAAACTGAGTGATGGTAGAGCTCAAAACAAATTATTGAAAAATCCTGAGAAAGTGAAAACACTTGAAGACAAAACACTATATAGAAATATGACTAGAGATAGTCATGTGAAAAAATCAGTGATGGCAAAGCTGATAAAAATTTAATGAAAAA
>CM042756.1:24966947-25028647 GCA_022496165.2 Catalaphyllia jardinei
GCATCTATAACCGCAGTTCAAATATGAATTATTTCATATACACTTTATTTACATCATTTCACTCTTTACTGGAGATATGAACTCATTAAATTGACCTTGCTCCCAATGTGTGGCTTCATAGCTCAGTTGGTAGAGCATCGCACCGGTATCGCAGAGGTCATGGGTTCGAATCCCGTTGAAGCCCTGATTTTTTCCAGTCTTCTTCTTTCCAATTGCTTAAACTGGAAAATTTACTGCGAGGATCATACTTCACTTACGTCAATCAAATAATAAGTCAGCTGACCAGTCATTCAATCCTGCCAGTGATAAGTAGTCAATGACTGATGATGCCCAAAAAATTAATCTGAAAACATCATAGGGGGCTTATCTCTGATTTGTTGCTGCTTGTAAACCCAACAAAAGAATGTAATAAAATATAAGGCAGCCAATGAAATGCATCTGTACCCACATACAGTTAACACTTCAAAGCCTGTAAAATCGCATTTAAGTGATCATTACCAAAATCCAGTGACCATCTACCTGCTAAGGCACTACAACTAATGCTGGGAGATGGGGGTACTCTTATACTGTATATCAGACTGGACTATGCACTAAGTGATAGGGTATGGTTTCTGAGGTTCTTGATCCTTAAATTGGGTCTTATTTCTGCTCCTGCTAGCATTATGTTCTGTGAACAGCGGTACATTAATGGTGTACACTAAAATAACATAATAGGGCATAAATGCCCAGCGAACAACAAACAAACGATCTGTCTTTTATGCTTGATGCTTAACTTCCACTAGAAATTTGGCCCATTCGTACCACTCTTAAGTTTTTATTTCCCCCTTGAATAGGGTGCCATTTTGTCAGTTTGGATCATACATAGGATATCAATTTTCATTTCCTCCATTCTCGAATAGGTTCAGCATTTAAGACCCTTTGCAGGACACACCTATTTAAATTTCAAGGTATTACCCCCCCCCTTCTTTGGGGCAATTAACACACATTAACATACATAAATCTGTAAGTACAGTACCGTTCAAATGTAAGTTGACAGTCTCGACTCGAAACTCGATCCTCGATACTCGATGCTTTCGCGAATTGAGAATCGAGTTTCGAGGCTCGAGTTTTGAGTTTCGGGTATAGAGTTTTAAGTTTCGAGACGCTTGAAGAATTTTTCGAGAAAACGATTCATCTCTCGAATATGTAACAATAGAATAAATCAATACCGAGCATTGTGCGGCTTCCTTTATTCGTGAAGGGTACATGTATTTCATATTAACGTCCGAATCGTTAGTCTGGAGTTGAAGTCTTGAATCACAATAATAATAAAAGCATTCGTTGCGTAGAAAAACAATACGCGTACGAGTCAACAGAATTAAAATGTCCGCCAGCGCGAAATGATATTTCTAGCTCTTTCCGATTCCAGCGAGCTCAAATTTCAACTTGCTCGTCGTATGCAAATTTACCAAGTTTTATTGTGGTTGTACAAATTAGCAAATGTCAAATAACATTCAATGGATTTCAAGCCATGTAAAACTTGCCAACCCAGCATTGAATTTAGAACTGATCGGCAAAGCTTCTCTGAAGCGGATGAAAATAATTATGAACCGTATATATTTTTACAGGGAACAAGAACGGCAAAAATTTGCATAATATTGTTGAAACGGCAAAACGTCATGCCGATCAATGTAAGCTATCATATTTCGAGTTTTTGATCACTTCGCAAATTCACTGACAAACTACCGTGTCTTTGACACTTGCTTGATATTAAGCTACCCAAAATGAGAAGAAAAATGAAACAGTCATTTGAAGTTCCTATTTTAGCATGTGAACTCACTCACCATCAATGGGTCACAGCTTTGGATGAGGGACGACAGGTGGATGTTGCTTTCTTGGATTTCTCCAAAGCTTTTGACAGAGTGAATCATTCAATTTTACTGCGGAAGCTCTGTAATTTTGGAATTTCTGGCTCCCTACTACAGTGGTGTGAGAGTTACTTGAGTAATAGTTGGCAAAGAACTGTGTTGGATGGCGTCTCCTCCACCTGGTTAGATTCCGTCTGGTGTCCCACAGGGCTCCATTTTGGGGCTGTTATTTTTTGTAGTTTTTGTAAATGACTTGCCCGATGTTGTTCTCCCTGGAAATACTATTGCGCTTTTTGCTGATGATTGTAAAACTTCAAGAGTCATTGATGATGGTAATGATCATGTCTGTTTTCAACGGGACCTGGATAATCTTCAGCATTGGAGTATTCGCAACGCCATGGCTTTTAATGTCAAAAAATGCAAAGTTATGAGATTAACAAAGAAAAGGCAACCTTTAGTCTCTAATTATTCCTTGGACAATTCTCTTTTGGAAGAAGTTAAAGAATTCAAGCACTTGGGAGTTACAACTACTGACAATCTTAACTGGAACTCGCACACTGATATTATTGTGTCAAAGGCAAACAGAATGGTAGGGCTAATTGAAAGGACCTGTAGAGGTCTGGATGATACTACGACTCTGAGAACTCTTTACTGCTCATTAGTTCGATCGAATGTTGAATACTGCTCTGTTGTATGGTCACCCTACACCAAGAGGAATATAGAAAAAGTTGAAAAAGTGCAAAGAAGAGCAACCAAGTTCATTTTAAAGACTGAGGACAATTATGAGACTCGTTTAAAGAAGCTAAATTTGATGTCACTAGAAAATAGGAGATTTCTAGCTGATGTTACTTTTTTATATAAAGCTCTCAATGGATTAAGTAACATCAATATCGATTGTTACGTTGATTTTTATTCTAATGCTGATCATTATTCATCTAGGAAATACGATGATTTATCTCTTAAGAAGATATATGCAAGAACAAATCTACTTAAATATAGTTTTTTTCACAGGATAGTTGACTCATGGAATCTTTTGCCCTACGATATTCGTAAGGCAATAAGTGTTGATATTTTTAAGCGGGGAGTCAAGAAGTGTTTATTGGATCATGCATTAAATTAGTTACTATTGTTGTTGAATTATTGATTTTATTTTGATTTTATATTATACTTTGTAACTTGTATTAGTAGATATTCATTGGTGATCTGTTTTTTTATGGGGTCCTGGACTCCTTTACAGATTATCCATATGGCTAGTTATATTAGTTTTATTTAGTATGTATTCTATTGATGCCATTAAATTGTAATAAATAAAAACTTTATGTTTCTGTGTTTCAGCACGTGTCGGCAAGTCATTTACGAAATGTTTATTGTCAAAAGTCTCAAATTATACTTGACTCAAACGGTATTTATTGCTCTTTGCTTGACGAAAAAATTGTTTATAAGAGTTTCCATGGTGCGCCGCTCATGTTTAGGTATTTTTTACTTCAAGGAAAAGTTGTGTTTCGCACGCGTTGGCAAGTCGCTTGTGCAGAGATGTTTACTTCTAAAGCGTTCCAAAGGCATTGTCGAAAACATATCTCCAGTTAAATTTGACACAAATTGTTCATTCAAACAGTAAAATGCTTTTTCTTTAACCAACTATTTGTTAATCAAAGTTTCTATGGTGCGCTGCTCGTGTTTAGTTATTTTTTACTTCAAGGAATGTTCTGTTTCACAGGCGTCGGCAAGTCATGTAACTTTCGAGATGTTTATTTCGAAAGTGTTCTGTTATGGTTGATTTAAACGAAACTCAGTGTTGTGTTCAGAACTGTTAATCTCAAATGAACCATAATTAACTCCGAATCGAAAGAAGTTCAACCGAGGTACAAAACAATCGATTTCAATAAGCAAACTGATTTACAAATGTAGCGTCCCTTAGCGCCTCTAGAGTTGTGACTCAAAAATATGTCTCCAAAAGTAAACCAGCAAGATTTACATGCACATGTGTTTGGAAAATTAATGGAGCCATAAATTCTTTGTCTCCTCGACTCGAAACTCGAACTAATCGACTCGAAACTCGATCAACTCGACTCGAAACTCAAACGACTCGACTCGAGACTCGATACTCGAAGTATTCGAGTTTTGAGGGTCAAGGATCGAGTTGAGTCGTTCGAGTTTCGAGTGACTGTCAACTTACATTTGACCGGTACTGTACCTGCGATTGTTAGCTGTAGTAGTGTCAAATACATAGGCAAAACATATTTAACTAACATATGACTAACACGCATATGCAATAATAGTAAATGATATCAATGCCAGTTTCAGTTACAGCAAACCCTTGAATTAGCAATCAGGGCGCTTACAGCTGTATTTCAAATCTAAGAGAAGACGGGAGATGCTTATTTGGGTGCTTAATCGAGGGGAGAAATTATTTAATTTTTCTCAAATCATGATCAGATATGATTGGGCTTTTTGTCATATATGTATTTGTCAGTCCCTCAGAGATCTCAGAAGGATCATGTCTCTCTTGAGGAACTTTGTAAGATAATCCCTTTATCTGGGCAAAGCTTGCTGAACAAGGTTGGTAGGGCTTTGAATCAGCAGATCTTCACTACCATCTGTTGTGATGGTCAATTCACAGCGCTTTAATGAATTAATAATCACTTGCTTACGATTGAACATGACCAAAACTTTGTTTATTGTATCAATACTCTTCCACATTTCAAGAAGAGGCACTTATGGCTGATAGGAGGGGCACTTATTCAAAGGGGGTGCTTATTTGAAGGGAGGCGCTGATTCAAGGATTTACAGTATTTATTTTTTCAGCAATTCTAATTGAAACAAACTGAACAAATACATGTAACCTATTTGTAAACATTCTATTGAGCAAAGTAGTTTAAAATGAGAGCAAGAGCATTGGAAGAACAAAAATAATTAATAAATAAATGCTTACTTGGAGTTCTACCACTTAAGGTAAAAGGGTTCACGGTTTGGTCTAAGTCGACTGTCCCACAATTTTGAAAACAAGCCACACACCAATCTATTTCCAAAGGAGGAATGTCCCGCAAAATTATATCAAAGTCATCTCCACCCTGTTACAGAAAATGGGAATAATTCAACACCATCCAACAATTAGACATTTGAATCCCTTCACAGTGTCCGTCATGCAGACACTGCATATGCAACATTTTTGTTTTTTTTTAAGTGCTTATTGCAACATGTAAATAAATAAATATATATAGAGAGCAATCAAAATATCATTAAAACAGAGATCAACAACGTGCTGCACAAATCAAGCTTTGCAACCTTTCACAATAGAAAATGAGTTTTGCACACACTAGCTGTTTCCACTCATTAATTAACTGGCCATAGTTGGGAGGTTCCTTTGGTAGCTGGAAGGTGCTTAACTTAGCGACCATTGCTTTCATGGACAGGTGGCCAAGATGTGGTGATGTAAAGAAGTTGAAATAAGAGTGAATTTATGGACCCGAGAAAGGTGGCCATTTGTTTGCAGGACTTTTCTAATCAACTTTTTATGATAACCTTTCAAAAAAGTTTCTAATGCTCTTCTCAAACTCATTAATTATTCATGCAGCTCTTACCCAACCAGAGCACCTCGTGTTTTGGTTCACTTTTAACGTTGCAGTACACTTCCGACCTCTGGCACTGACGTTAGAAATGTTAACAGACTAAATGCACACGTTACCTTGGAATAGCGCTGGCCACACACTTTTCCTCTTCTTCGCTAGTTTTAGGAGGTCTAAATCTGCACTCTGCCATTTGCTTTGCAAAGCAATGTGTTCACTCAGAACTGACAAACAACTTTGTAACCACGTGACATCAGTTGATGAATATTCAAAAATTGTCACGACACAGCAATTAGGTGATGGGATCATGCACATCATGTACATTTTTTGAGGATCATTCACATTTCACATCTCAAATACCATAGTTGAATTGAGAAAACTTATTCAAATGATAATTTAAACTAATTTTCTTTTGTTGGAGAAGTAATTTCAAAAACTCGTGCTTCGTGTTTCATTGGGGTTTCAAACACTCAAAAACAATAAAATGCAGCCTCATGCTTTCATCGTTTTTTTTGTGTTTGAAACCCCGATGAAACACTCACACTCGTTTTTGACATATTACTTAAAACACGTATCATATAAGTAAACCTGCAGTTTTAGTCAAAACATTGACCATGACCTCTGACAAGTGTTTAAAAAAAACCAGTGTTGCAGGTCAGTTTCTGACTAACAGCTATTCAGTTCAATTCAATTTATTTCCTCTTGATGTAGCTAGCTTAGGTTTATTGAATAATAGAGATAACCTTGGCTAAAAGAAACCTCATCATTCCTGGTTAAGGACCGACTATTTTTGCTTGAAACCCCCCACACGCTGGCCAGCCATGTTTGTTTTTGCAAAGCTTGACAGGCAAATATGAAGTCAGTGCATGAATGCAGGTCATGTGTTTTCAAAATGTATCTTTACATGAATTTTGAGTTCTTATGTGTTTGATTATTGTTTTTCTTAATGATATGGAGCTCAGGTCTTTTTGCAAATGATCCAAAATGATAAATAGTTTAAACCTTATTAGATCTTCTTTCTACATGTATATGTAAGCCTATGTTTAAAAAATAACATTTTCACAAATACCTTTGTGGATCCTTTACAAGGAGTTATTTTATGAACAATACATGTATCTGCAACAATTTAATATTTAACACTGTTAATACTTTTAAATTATCAGACAAAGAGAAGGCTAAGTGATACAAGTCATAAAATTAGAGCATAAAACATGATAAAAAGTAACCTGCACTGATTATTAATTTTTTATCTGTTCCACTTACAACACACGAAGGATATGCATTCTCTTTGCATTCAGTTCTAACTCTTTACCCCCTAAGAGTGCCAATTGGCACACATCATAACTTTGTGAATATCTGGTGGATTTCTATGAATTTTTGCCATGAAAATTGTCTTGTGAAGATCTTCCCGTTGGAGTCATAAAATTGTGACCCCTCCTATTAAGGGTGTGGACAAAACCTAGGCCCGGGCCCATGGGCTACCCTATGGGCTACCTTATTTTGATGATTTTATAATTTCGCGATAATTTTATCATAAGATAATTTTAATTATTTGCATTATATTCATATCAGTGTAAAATGTTCGGTATAACTTGATCTTTTTTGTCGCTTCATGAAGGGCACTTTATGTTGTGTAATAAAGAAGAATTTCAAAAATTTTGTAAATACGAAGTTATTATCTGTTATTTTGTTAGTCATGCAGATTGTGTGATTAATTAAAACCACAAGAACAAAGTTGGGGAGAATAGATTGCGTGACCAGCCAAAAGAATATCTGTGAAAACACAAAGAGGTCACAGGCAAACAGAGAAGCAAAGACATCAATTTATCAGCCATATGAAATGCCCTTTTTCCGTTCCCTGTTACTTTTTAGCGCCAGATCACATGCCGTGTAGAAGTACTGATGGTGAGCATTTTTTCACTATTTTTAGGTATTGTATTACATACGACGCTCGCACGTACTTGGTGGTCACCACATTCGGGGTTTTAGTTGATACCGTAGTACTCAGGGACACAAAACAACTTTACCTCCACTTCATGGGCCTTTTCTCTGAGACTATATCTGGCCAGCGCTGTACAGTTTTAGGTTTTTTTTAAAAAAAATAAAGAAAAGAAATGGGCATCAGCTCTCAAACAATTGTTTCGGGGTGTATGTAAAACGTGGAAGCCACCCGGAACCTACCGGAACCTGCCGGAAACACCTGGAACCGAGCAGAAGCTAACCGGAACCACCCGGAACCACCCTGAACCTACCCGGAACCCACCAGAACCTTGACAGAAAACCAAAATAATAAAAATCAAATAAAAGTAATAAAGAAACAAAATAATAATAATAATAATACAAAGTAGTTTTCACATAAAAAAAAAACACACAGGAAGGCATGTGACTCGAAACCACGCGCGTTTTGCGAGTCAGTGAGATGGCTTCTACTTTTTTCTAATAAGACTATGAGAGAGGCGAAAGAGGCGGCATCATAAAAGATGAATCTGAAGATGACGATACTGAATATCAGTCAATTTTCATCAAAACCGAGGAAACTTGCCCTATTGCCAGGTAACAGTTCCTTCTACGAACAGAAATTTGATGGTTTCCTGAGCTCCGTAAGATTAAAAGCTGATCGCTTTCCTGAAAACTGCACACAAATTTACGCGGTTTCATTTCATTTCAACAGTGCTGTAAAGACCGAACGGAACGGTAGTAGCATGTAGTGCACCACGGTTTCCTTTTTTTGCGGGGAAATCTCATTAATTAGCGTGGTTTTGAGTCAAAATACCTTTGACCTTTGGCATGGCAAACACTTCGATAGTCACATGCCTTCCTGTGGTTTTTTTTTTGATGTGAAAACTACTTTTTATTAGTGTTTTTATTTTGTTTCTTTATTACTTTTATTATTTTGGTTTTCTGTCAAGGTTCTGGCGGGTTCCGGGTAGGTTCTGGGTGGTTCCGGTTAGGTTCCGTTTGTTTTCGGTAGGTTCCGGGTGGCTTCTGCGTTTTACATACACCCATTGTTTCGGTGGGTTGTGCCCATTAGTGGTTTCACAGCAGGTTTTTTCCTGGGGTCATAACTCAACACTCAGTTATTGCATTGTATCGTGCTAGCTGTAAAGACGGTAAACGGCGCTCATATTTATTGTAGAGAAGTCGCTTTAAGCCCTTTCTTACTAAAACATTGAAAGATGGTCAAAATGACTGTATTGAGTGGCTTATTGAGCAACTGACTGTTTTTGTCAATAGTTCCTAAGGGAACAAAACAGTTTTGACACCATGTTATTCCTATGGCTTAAATTGACGAGACAAGCAATGCTGTGTAGTTAAATGGCTTTTTTGGGAAAAGATTTTTTATTTTTTTAATTTGCTTTCTCAAAGTGCAACTTTACCTGTGTATGTACTTGTTTCTTTATTTGTCAAACTACATTTTTTATCTTACTATTTTTCAGCGCTGAATACTCTTCAAGGTTTTAGATTGAACTTTGCGAGAACTTTAGGACACGCAAGTTGTTGAATGTTTCAAGGGTAATTCACACGGGTAGTTTATTTTTGGAAAGCAAGGCTTGAGTTTGTTTCGAGGCAACACGGCTTTCCAACAACTCGAAGGTGTAATTTCTCACATTTTCTAGACATGGTGTAAACTGGACTGTTCTTTACTTTTTCTTTCGTAAACGTGAACTGCTAACTATATGAAAATCGCGAGTTAAATATACCATATGGACTGAATGAAATAGATCTCTGATATGCGATATCAACAGTTCACTTCAGGCGGCGTTATTCCTTAAATTTCTATTTCTAGTTTATTTATGACTGTACTTAAATTGTTTTATTTCTATTTTTTAAATTTCGTTATTTTATTTTTTTATTTTTTTTAAGACTCTGCACTCCGCACTCCACGTTTTCGGAACAGCCACGCATTCGGGCATTTTGTCTTTTACAGTTTTGAAAAGGAAATCAACAGAGGAATTTCTACGGATATCGACTGTGATCTTTTACGATATGCAAGGGAATTAAGGAAGAAAGGGTTCACCTCAAAATTGTCTACGTGGTACATGTATCTGGCAGAAGATCTTCATTTTTCACAAATGACTAGTCTTAAAAATTATTTCTCGACTAAGAATGCCCGAAAGCAGCTTGAAGCGTCAAACAATGTCAACACAGCAGTTGCACTAATTTACAAATGCTTAACGTCTCGTATTTCAGCTAAATGGCCTAGCTATGTCTTAAGTGAGGGTTAAATTATCCGATCATGGACACAAGAGCATTGTACGCGGTGGAATCAGTTATTTACTTCTATATTTCAGCGTAAAAGTAGTCCTTACGTGACATGCACTATCTGTCTGGATTCGAAAAAACATAGCTGCAGAATTTGACTTGTCACTATTCATAATCTTGGTACTATTCTGTCCTAGAACTAACTTTCCACAAGGCATATCGTAGCTCAAATGAAAGCAAATAACTCTCCTGTATGCCTTTCGAGGCCAGGAAGACTAAATTTACCCACTTTTCGTGGAATCATTGAATCGTAGAATTTAATTAAGAGTGTTTTTAGCATTGAATTGGAGTCCAAATCAACACAAACATACAGATTTCAAATCCTGGGCTTAAGTTAACACAAATTGAAAAAGGGTGGGGGGAGGTGGCGATAATGAAATAAATAAATGAAACATGCAGTAAGAAGGTCTCTACATTTCATGGTAAGTAACACATTCAAGCTACTGTCTTCGCGATATCAGAGAGAAATACAAAAAAAATAAAATAAAATACCATATTCACTCCAGATCTTTGACACTGTTTTCATAAATCCAGACATATATACTGAGATAATATTGGGTTGAGTGTATGACATCATCAGTCATCTCATTTGCATATTTTACTCATTTTTCAAACTTAAATACCTACAGAACTAATGCAGATATTTGGAAATGGTAAATGGCATTTTTTATTCTTTTATGGAATTCTATCTATTCGCAAATATCAAAATGGAATGCCAAAGGTATCCAGAACTGCCTTTGGCCTTGCGCACGATGTTGGTGCACAATAATTATTGTGTAACAAAAACGGTCTCACGCTATATTTCTTATCATTTCTCGTCATTCTTAAATGCAGTGATCGTAAAACTTCGCAGAATTAAACTTCCATCTATGTGCACCCCAAAAATCAAAATTTTGTCTGAAAGAGATTTATTAGAAGAACAGTAACAAAATTCTGAAAACACGTCATGCAAAAAGTACCGTTTTCCCCCAATTTTTGACCAAAATGTAGAGTGCTTTATAAGAATACTAAAAGAAAATACATGTGGCATCTGCCTAGCTTAAAGAGCTCAGTTTTTAACTTCTTTAGTTGTAATTTTAAGAAACTGAATACATTTATTGACATGAAGTCCTGTTTTTCAGAGTGATAAGTTATAAATCTTGCTGTGTTTTGGTATGCAAGACAAGAGTTTTGTGAATCATTGACAGCTAGGGGGAAATTAATAAAATATTTTCCGACTGCTGTAGAATGTGCCTACTCAAGGCAGGTGAAATTGTCAATTGATGTTTATGGGATTCCAGTGACAGAACATTTCAGTCACTGAATTTTATGTAACAAACCCGAGAACTCAAAAACAGCCAGTGAAACATGTGGTTTAAAGTGGTACTTATGATCAAATTTTTACCACTTGATTTTTTTAGTTGTATCACATAGAATTCCATGAAAGAAGAAAAATGCAAAGTTTTCAGTTTGCAAATACTGTATCTGCATTAGTTCAGGAAATATTTAACTTTCAAAAAATTAATGAGTAAAATTTGCAAATGAGATGACTGATGATGTCAATATTATCTCAACTATTAAATAAAGGTATCATGGCCAATTTATAGCATTGACCATTGACACTTGGTTGGCTAATAGTTCAACAGGAAACACACCTATGGCAATAAAAACTTCTGTTCTCATGACAACTCACTCTTTTCCAGTCCCCACCCACTTGATTTCAATAATTATGTTAGTGACGTTCAGCTCAAAAAACATTAAATGAGACCACAAACTCAAGCTACATTTTTATATGCATGCAGGATCATGCATATGATGTACCATTAGCAAATATCAAAAGTGAACACTAAACGTGGTCAGAAAATCCTTTAATATTGGGGAGGCCTAAAACCTACTATGTTGCCACGGCAACAAAATGGTTAAGCCTCTATTGTGAAGCACAGTTAGTACAATCTTACTGCAAAGAATCAAACATTCCTGATAAAATTGGCTGAGATAGCTTTCTTCATCACACACATATTTGATGAAAAGTTGGTTGAGCGTATGACCTCACCACTTGGTTAATTTGCATATTTTTTAAAAAAACTTGAATACATGTATCTTTGAAATGAAAACAGATACATGTATTTAAAGAGTAAACTGCATTACCATACACACTACTTGTTTATGTTATAGTACCATTTTAACAACAGATCTATCTAGTGGCTAAATTGCCAAGTGAAAGCTTCATTTCTATAAAATGTTTTTGCCTCCTTTCTCAGGCAATTTCACTACAAAACAAGAATTGAACATTTGCAGTTTCAAATCTTACTGCATCATCATGGATTGCCACATGTACTTCTGGTTATAAACAGTAGACTGGTTGAATGATGGTCCTCTCACTTAGTGAATAAACTATTATTGTATCCCCAATAAATTTTACCAACCTCTAAACTGGTCAGTGTCATGATTTGACCCACTTTCGAACACAGAATCAAGTCCAGAGTCCGTAGCCTCGTCTTCAGACACAGCCATAAGCAGCTACAAGAGTCAGAACAGATTTCAATGAAAAATATTAAATAATGAAAACACAATTATGAAACTTAATGTAATGCCACATTCCAGTTAAACGCTGTTATTTTTTGAACCCTCAGGGGAATCAAAAATAGTTTGAAATAGCAGGGGTTTGAAACTACTGAATGTAGTAAAATGACTTGAACCTGGGCAAATCCAAGGAAACTTGTTTTGAGTTGAAAATAATAGGGAATTTCTAACAACTGAGTTTGAATTGGCAAGGTCCAACTGTACTTGTATGAAGCATATGACAATATAGATCTTACAGTGTAGTTAACCAAGTGAATTTGTAAGGCGAAACAAGCTAAGTTTGATGTAGGCGAAACGATGTTTAGGTAAAGCAAATGACATCCACTATCATATGCTTCTGCCCATATATTTTAATGACTTGTAAATACTTCTGATTTGATTCTCCTTTAAAGTGATTCTGTAACCAAACTTATCTCTGGTAGTGAATAATTAAATGTGAATGAACTGACACTTTGAATGTTTGCTTATCCAGCCTACTGACAAGAATAATTATCACGAGAAAATGGTAAAAGGATTTTGTAAAATGTAAACACTATATTTACTGGAAATTCTTGGTGTCCATTAGAGTGACGTTTCCTTTTTGTTTTATTAACTGACAACTTCATTGTGGATGTTGGTTGTGAGAAAAAAGCCCCAACTGGAACATTATTGTGTGCTGCCGCTGCTGCTGCTGCTGCTGCTGCTGGAGGAGGTTGCTGCAAAGAACTTCCTTGCTCGGAAGTTTGAGCAAATGTCCTTTGTTGAGTACCTGATGTCATGGAAACTGGCTTCAGTGATGCTTGTGCAACTGGAAATATAAATATTTTGATATAATTTAATTGTTAATAATTTATTATTGAGGTTTGTTACAGCTTAAAAGCATCTTTAGAGAACCCAAATTAAACTATTTTTATTAAGTTAACACAAAGCTTGCAATTTCCTATCTGTAAGGAGTGAACATTAGCACAAGAAAGTTGCTGATATCATTTCCTGCAGTGCTTTTCTTTTAACAAGGCGATCTAAGATTGTAAGTTGGGCTGTAGCTACAAGAAGTGTTGATCATTTGCAGTGCACAGCGATCTCTTTCCAGTTTTACTGGCAAGTCATACCATTATTAATGCTCCTAATTCATGCAATCAAAACTAAAAATCATAACCATCCAATAAATAAAGTCAAGAACCTAGGACATGATAGATGATTCATATATATATTTTAAACAGCCTTGCCAGGAATGAGGGTCCCCAATAGGTTTTTCGGGATCCGGGATTCGGCTTATTTCAAGCCCGGGATTCGGGATTTTGAAGGAAAAGGGGACGAGATTCAGGATTGTAAATACATGTATGACCGGGACACGGGATTTGGCGATTTTAACGTGTGGGAATCGGGAAAGGTCGCCTTAAAGAAACTGAGATTTGGGAATTCCAGAGACTGAAATATGCAAAGAAAATCAAGCTGTCATCTTGGCTCATCTTATTAATGTCGGAAATAGCCGAGTAATGACGTTGTAGACATCCACGTTTTCCACGACCCTATCACGGTGCTTTGTGACCCCTATGGTGATCTGTGGTCTATTTTCGTGAACCTTGGCCGTAATGAGAATCAACAATGTCTTTGTGACCGTTGTGAAATTTCTAGTGTCAAGTTTACACAGATCCTGATAGCAGACTTGCCACAAGTCGACCCCATAATTTCAGGGTAGAATATGTTCTGCAAAGTGGCCGAGCGAGCGAAGAAGTTGCGAGAGGTCAACTTGTCTCGTTTCAGAAGAACTGTTTGCTTCAATAGCAGAATTATGGTATAATTGCAGCGAATGGCTGAAGAAGCTCCTAGATAGCTGATGATAACATTGTATTGTATCGTAGGGTATGGTATTGTACATAAGTAGATTAAGTATTGAGTGTCTTTTTGTAAGTAGAGTAAGTAGAATGTAAGTTATTTTATGTCTTTTGCAATAACAATAAAAAAAATAAAAAAAACAAAAAAACAATCATCAAATAAACATTTTGCATTAATTTAGCCATAGGTGACCAAAGCGTACTATAAGAGTTAATTTGTATGGAAAGCTACAATGCAGTGACGCATACTCTTTATAGACTTTATATGCGTCAAAATCACTCAAATGGCTTACAGAAGCGTTTCGGCGACATAAAACGGACACCACTTTTCAAACTTTATCGTAGCTTTTCAAAGAAAAACAGAAATAGTTTTCCTTTCGAAATTTAAATCCATACGGGCTCTTATATCAACCTCTAATCACAAAAATTACAATTTCCTTGATTGTGATTGATTCAAGAAACTCCTATTTTTCACTCAAAGAGCAAGTTAGGAATATTGCAAGTTTTGCAAATCGTAAATAAAAATTGTAGGACGCCCATGACACCAACACGATGAACACAAGTGGTACAGTGTACAAAGGATATAGCATTATACTCATGATAACTAGAAGAAATGTTTACTATTCAAGTTTCACAGCTGAACTGCAAGGAACTCTTTCGGGGCATCTTAACATGCATTGATTTTTCACAGATTATGCAGATTCTCCGCTTTCTTTAGACTGGAAATGATAGTTCAAATAGACCAGGTTCGATATACATTGTATCGATATCCTATTGAGCCTCCGAGGCTTTCAGGACAAACTTCTATAGTGTTGTTTTCTTTGTCCCTTTTGGGAATTAAAAAAAAGAAACTTTAAAAGTTTACAAATTTTACCTGAAAGTCTCAGGGAGCCTATTATCAGTACCTTCTTTCTTTTAGAAGTGCAATTTTAATAGCCAGTCAGTTTAGGCTGAAATAATCCAAAATTGTAATAATTCAGACAAAGACCATACCCAGGATGAGGCTTAAAAAACAAATCATTCATGTAGTTAGATGAAATATTTTTAAGCCAAGCACTATAGATAATACATAAAACAATACATAAAAAACTTTACTCTATATTGAACTTCTCACAAGTTAAACTTTACCACATTATAATCGAATTATGCTCTTTGATAGCTGTCCTGTCGCAACCACAACAGGTAACTTAGGGCGCGTTCGTTTGGGATATTCCGGAATAAGAATATATTCTGGAATATATTCTGCTATTCTGCTCCTGGGAGCAGAATAGCCAGAATGGAAATCCAGGTATTCCGGAATGAGAATAACTCCCAAACAAACGCTTACTCGTATTATTCCAAGTATTCTTATTCCAGATTGATCTCAAACGAACACGCCCTTAGCAATATCTTAAGAATGTTGATATGTTTTCAGGCTTAAACAGCCACACAAAATGAGACAGTTCTGCTTCAGCCAAAACGTTAGGTCTTCTTACGAGGAAAAGAGGGCATAACCACCTTAAGTTAAAAAAAAGAGCTTCATCCTGTAGAAGCTCTGTAAAAGCAACTTATGTACGTCATGGCAATCGTTTGCAAGTTTTGACTTTCATTTGGAATTGAACGCTGGCGTTACACAGTTAGCTTGAGCAAGATTGGTAAGATTAAACTGGAAATAGACCACCACACCGGGAACTACTTGCCCTACTCTTTTTGATAAGTGTGCGGGTTCTTCAATCTCTCCTGCTTACCATGTAACATCTAGCCATTTGCAGATATAATTTCAAAGGCAGCACATTCTCCTCAGTTATTTCAAGACCCTGAGCATTGGTCCAGTCTGGAGCTCAGACACTCAACCTCCTGCACAGCAGACTAGAGCTCTACCAACTGGGCCAATCAGGGCGATAATTTCATTTTATCCCCCAGTTTCATCAATATATTGGACTGATAATGTGAATTGGCCACCGTAAAGAGTTTCGAAAACTGAAGTTTTGAGCATTAGCCCTTTGTCGGAGCAAATCAATTAGCTTTGTTTCAAGTTAACAGTGAAAAACTTCAGTCAAAAATTTCTCTTAATCGCTCCCATAGAATTTGTTTAAACTCTCTACACATTAGGCACACCATCTAAACTACGAGTACAGTACAAAGTTCAGAAAGAAAACCTCTAGATTTCAAGAAAATCAACCGTGAGTAAAAACAGCATTGACATCATTGCATTAATTGCTATGGTAAATCTGATCTCCATAAAATACATTGTACCCAAACCTTTCGTCTATCCCTGGCAAGAGTATGCATAGATATCAATCTTTTGTATTATGTTTTAGTGCTTTTGAAGATGGAAAATCACTGCCAGATGATTATTTTTAACTTTTGATCATTTTTATACACACTGTTTTTTCAGAGAAAAAAATGTAACCCCTTTTAGTGTAAAAGTTACTCTCCAGCATAAACCAAAATTCCCTTCCCAGATCTGGTAAGTATTTCCAAATAAAGCACGCGAATGATGCCAATAAGCAAAATGACACCTGTTGTGATGTTGCCATGACAACAGTTTTGCTGCCAGTCCTGTCTCATTTAAAACTGAAATTCCCAGTTTTTGTCTTCACCAAGGACCATCTACTCCAGGCCATCTAATGATGAGAGGTAAGACAATAATTATGGAAACCATGTCTGCTCCAAGCAGGACCCTGTCCCACTTTAAAGAGTTAAAAATGAGGATGTTTAGTGTTTGACAGAGACTGGAGCCAAGAGAGTTTCCATGGCAACAGCACTTTGGGTGTCACAGCAACTGTACATTTCTGGTGCCAAGTTTGAAGAGCACTGCTTCAATTTTTGCAGAGTTATTCTTTATTCACTATTTCACCAATTTAGTTGCAAACGTCATGCTGTTATCACTTTGCCTATTTGTATAATACAAAGACGGCAATATCTCCAAAATAAAAAAAGATATTCCAAAAAGGAAAATTCCATTATTCTGTATTTTGAAAGCCTTACAAATAAGCAGCAATTATTTCTCAGACATGTCATAAGCACCTTGAAATGATGTAAATTCATAGACACAACTTATTCTTCTTCAATGACATCCCTACCAACATGCTTACCTCCAACATTATCTAGCAAATGATAAGCATCTTGAACATGTTTTGTCATATCATCTGGTATCTCCTCACCCTAGGATAGAGTACATACATACATACGTAGATACATTTAAACATAAATACATTGTACATACTTTATTGCAACTCTCTACAAGGGTTTTTTAAGAGTGTGAATGTATGTATCTACATACTGCACATACATGCATCATGTCTCATGGCAGTTTACAATTTTATCAGTGGGTGGGACTGAATGTCAGCTTGTGAAGGTGACTCTAGCTACTGCTATCAGTCTATCCAACTCATGTCATTCACCCACCCAACCCATGCAAAGGCAGCACATTCTCCTCAGTTATTTAAGACCCCGAGTGTTGGTCCAGTCTGGGGCTCAAACCCTCGACATCCCGCAGAAGCATACTGGCACTCTACCAACTGAGCTAACCAGGTGGCGGTTAGTTACATAACTCAGGGACGAGTTTAATTACTCATTTAAACATCATTATGGTATCGTTCAAGAGTATCAAAGAAGAAATGTTTAGTGGTTGTCAGTGACAGTTTCAAATGGCATTGAGATGAAATTTTCTCTGATTTGTTCTTTCTTTACAATGACAGTTAGCATCAACTGCCCAACTGAGAAACATATCACTTGCCTTATAGAGACAGATGACTTCACATTTCACATCTGGAAAGATAGTGAAATAGAAAGTACTAAAGCAAATACTTAAAGATGCTTTCCAGTCCATACAGTGCTGTCTTGGCAACTTAATGTTTATAAACATAAATATCACTTGATGGAATGCCAATCGATGTTATTCCTCTTACAGAATCAAGTGGTATGGGACATATATGATCCAAGTTTGGAGATGATATGGGAGAACATATGGCCCATATGTGTTTAATATATGGATTTAATAAGGGCTATCGTGTGGTTTGAGAATGGTAAAAAAGTTACCAACCACATACCTTATCTTTGTCCTTGTCGAACCAGTCAAATGCCAGCTTTGGAAGGAAAGTTGTTTTCCTCATACCAAGCGCTCCTTGAACTAACACTATTCTTGGTCGTGGACATTCTTCTTGTGGTATTCCAGACAAATAAAGAGTGTCTGTCGCAGGTATGTTTGGTTTTCTCCTGTTGACCACTTTAAGTTCAGTGCAAACATCATCAAGATGAGAGTAAAAATCTCCATACGGCCTAGGAAACGATGCACAGCGTTGGCGAATTCCGTCTATAACATCTAAAAATAATGAAATAAAAGCTGGTAAGAAATATGCAAACAATCAACTAGACAGAAATTAAAAAACAAGAAATGGTATTGAATAAAGAACTTTTGAAGATCACTTTTAAAGTATGGCTGTACCTTTCTGCTTAAATGAAATTGTTCTTGTTCGATTCCAGCTTATTTCAAGACCAAGGAGGCTTGATATCATTTATAGCGTGACATTTTGAAGATGCACGAGACATTATACCCCAGCGAAACGGATCCATGAATAAGTAATGATCATAGGACTGTGTGGAGTTCGATTTGTTTACCACGAGTATGATTACAAACCAAATTGGACAACACGAAGTGTTGTTACCAATTAATCATAAAAATTCTAATTTCCAAGAAAAGAAAAATGGCCAAGTTTTCAAAGAAAGGGAAAATTTGCATCAAAAGACTGACAATTTAAAGAATTAACCACTAAACTACAACTCTGAATGTGATTGTTGATTTAAACTACAACTTTGAATACTGTTTGCTTATTGAACTGTCCAATAACAATTGTAATGTAAATATAAGACTTCCTGTTGTCCAATTCGGTCTGCCGAATCATACTTGTGATAGACAAATCGGACTCCCGCTGGGCAGTGGTCAGATTTTGTTATCACTCGTATGATTTAAGACTGAACTGGACTCCACTCAGTCCTATTACCATTACTTATAGTGCGCTTTGGTTACCGGTGATTGTGTCATTTTCAGCCGGAACATGCAGCATGTGTTAAACTGGGGTCGAAAAGAGCACGTTTCAGTATCTGTTAAGCACAATTGTACTTGATTTTATGGAACTTCCAGATAATCGTTGCCATGGCTGAGAATTGTGAATGAGCAAACTGTCTTCTGAGTTGCGATTGATGGTGACTTGCCATAGACCCTATGCAAAAATGGCTGCCGTTAAATTATTCTTTTGTTCGTATTCAAAATAGCCTCACTAACCTCGTTTGGGATAACAAATTCTTTACAATTTTTGTCTCAAAAACGAGGTTAGTGAGGCTAATTAATACGAACAAAAGAATAATGTAAAGGCAGCCATTTTTGCATAGGGTGTATATGTGTAGTGAACAGTGAATTTGCCATGGCACATGGTGAAATGTACCCTTAATGCTCTTTGTTGATTGCTATTATCTCCGAGAGACACATTTTTCAGGGATCAAAATGATCCGAAGGCAGGCGCTATCGAACAAAAACGGCAAAACAGAAAAAAGAAAAAAAGAAGAAGAAATGAGCTATAAAAGACCATAAAAATGACTGATTGAATGATGTAACTCATTTAAAACTAGTCATGAAAGACAAATGAACTAGATCATTTTAGTGCAGAGAGATACAGCTAATTGAACCTAATAGTCAGTGAGGTAAGGACTTACGAAAATATGACCGACCGGTAGAAACTGTCTGGATTACGGGTTTGAGGGAAAATTCCGATCGGATGACGGGATTGAACAACCCTAGTGGCGACCCTCAAGAATTAATTTTCTCCAAGTTTTAATTTGCATGTTATCCAGAGAAGTGTTCCACCCAAATATAATAGAGCTTTGCAACAGGCACAAATTACAGTGTATTATGGCAGACATAAAGAAACAGAAACATCTGCTGCTGAGTTTTGCAAGAGAGTTTAAACACAGTGAAATTAATACTTCTTCTAGTGCAAGAATTGTTCAGTTAGCAGTAACTAAAAGCGATAACTCATCTTTCGACCTGTGCGGCCTTCTTGGGTCGGTATTTAATGTCACGCAACGCAAAAGCTTGGAAACTCAAATGTGCCCTTAATATTACAAAACAAGGAACCTTGTGGAGTTAACACGTTGTGAAACATCACGTTCCTGAAGGGTCTTATATCTGATAAAACTAAAGCCTCCGAAGAAAAGGTGATTTTTAAAAATATATGTCACATGAAACATTCATTTGAAGACATGTTATTCAATGCCACGCAAAACATTCCATGCAAATGTAATATGCAGACGAAAGCAAAAATAGAAAATTAGCATACTCTAGATATGTTTGTCATGAGCAAAAACATAATAAATGATAGCTATGTAAATGTAAATTACGTTTATCTTCACTCTGACGAAAGCCACTTTTGCAATCAAACAACATGGCATCTTTGTTGTTGTTTCCCAGAATTTGCAGTTGTGATACACCTTGTCTTTATCAGCACCTAAAACTTTGATTCATAGATGTTCTTCTGTCGTCTGTAGTAATCTCTGCCCACATTTTGTTCATTGATCACTCACCTGATTTCTGGTTTGGTTCTGCAAGACCTTGGCTAATTACAGTAAATCGTTTTTTTTTTGCTATTTTGAGTTTGCGGAACAACCTGTATCGGATATATACACTCATTGACTATGCCATCTTTTAGAGTGGATCTACTGCGAACAGTGAGTGGGTCTCAATGTTTGAACGTAGAAGAGACGGCACCATTTGTCAACATATTCAAAATATCTTTTTGTTTTGGCATCGAACTTGACATCATGGGCCGACATTGTGGAGACCATTGTGGAATTTCAGCCTTTATTACATATCTGCTGTATTTCCCATTGCATGTGACTGAGCTTTGATACCAAATACATGCACATGTACAAGGGTAAACTTATAGTCGGATTACCCGACTAAATTATAAGGAAAAATGAAAAAATGTTATTACTTTAAGTAACAATTTATACTTGTTTTCTTTTTATTAAAACAATTCTAGAGTGATTTAGAGACCATCTAAATGTAATTCCAGAGGCAATAATAAAGAGGGTCTCAGTGTTTGTGATCCTGCTTCAAGTGATCCTAGCTTCGACAACCTTCCTTGATCTGCAAGATGCATTTATTCAAAAATAACATAACACCTGTTTACCTGGGTCAGCAATTGTCTTTAACACAGGGTCGTTTTGCATTTTCTGTACCACTGACCGATCTTGCTGCAAAATGCCTCCTGTGGTATGATCTGCCTGTGACGTTAATTCTACCCTTCCTCTCTGCAACATTTCAGATTCCCCTTCATTATGGTTGCCAGTTAAATGCCTTTGATCAGCACTTGAAGACATTTGCGATGCATGTAGCTGTTTAAGTCTTTGCGTAGCTGCTAAACCTCCCCCTTGATTTTGAAAAAGAATATTTCTTAAATTCACACAAAAATTCATCAAAATGGCTACATGCAGTTACAAACAATGTTGAAAAACGCATCCAGGCTCATTGCACTGGTAATTAAAAATGTTACAAACAACAGACAACAAGGCAGAACTCCAAAACATGCAGTCATAATGATTAAGGCATACATTGCATTGTTCATTTGACAATAAACAGATAATTATTTAAGATCAAGTGAGGTCTTTTACATGTACAGGTACTGTAGATAATCCTATGTTTATTTCATAGTTCACTCAGTGGTTATAACTAGCATAAACAAACAAGTGCTGTTGTTTTTTTTTTTAAAAAACTTGTTTCTGGCAAAAGAGAGGCTTTTCCTTGCCTTGTGCATTTAACTCTCTACTTTAGCTACATTTAAGCTGGCAGTATGCACACTGCCTAATATCTTCTTACCTTCAAGCAATACTTGTGACTCTTCAGATTCATGATTTTCCTTTGATCAAAAAAACAAACAATTTTTTTTAATTCACAAACGTTCAAGAAGTTTTACATTGTGAATGTGTAGCCAGGAATGGTGGCCTAAAATCTTTTGACAATTAAAGCACCCAATTACATGTAGTGGCAATGAATAGACTTTTTGTACATGACTTGTATGGCTGTATGTAATTGTTTACCTGAATAACGATAAATCACTGAGACATGTCTCAAAGAAAACCGTTCAGCTGGTACTAAATACATTACCACTTAAACCTATTACCTATTTACAAAAAAAAAACAAATTTAATAGTCTTAAAGGAGTATATCTATGAAGTAGATAGAGTTTCCTACTTTATAAACAGTTTTTTTTTTCTTTTCAAAGACTAAATGGAATTCGTATTACCAAAAAAAAAATGATAAAGTGAATCAGTCTGTTATTATATCTGCACCCTTCTTAGCTTAGTCATACATGTATACTGTTTTTTGTGCCAATTAATAAACTCTTCCAATTGGCAGTGTTTTTGCATTAAGGCTCTAAGCAGGGTTCACACAAAAAATACACAAAAGGTAAATGGGCAACTTCTGGTGGGAGGGAAGTGCTTAACTCTAGGGGTAAGGGGACCAGGAGAGAAGCCCTCCTGGGGGGAGACATGATCGAGTGATACCGGGGGTAGTCACCCTGGACAGGGGTCCTGATCAGTCTCCAGGGGTGAGGCCCATATCCCCCAGTCACTAGGGACTAAGGGGAACCAGGAGGGGTGGCCCATTCTGGGAGGAGTACATACAGATCAGGTGTGACCAGGGGGTCCACACCCTGGAGCGGATATTTTTCCGGACCTGTCTCCAAGGCCTGAGCCTTACCTTTCTAAGACAAAATAAAATTCTTATTACCAAAACGAAAATGATAAAAGTGAATCAGTCTATTATTATATCTGCACCCTTCTTAGTCATCTGCCATTTTTTGTGCCAAGTAAGAGCTAAAGATGCACTATGTAAAGTGTTACAAACTTTGCCTAATTAAGTTTGCCTTGACACTGCAAATCCAATACAATCTAGCCACTGATTGTTTTTGCAAGAAAATAATTACAGTAGAATCCAGCCAATTTCTCCAACCCTCGGTTTCTCAAATCTCCTGATATCTCAAACCAGTTCTCATTTGCCTTGGATTTGCGCCACTTTAACACACTAATTTTACCCCCGATAACTTGAACCCTCAATTCTTAATCTTTTTTGTCTTCCCTTTCCATGGAGGTATTAGTCAGAACTCCCAGTCTTGTGTTGTCTTGTTCTATTTATCACCTACTTTGTTCAAATTATTTCACCATGTCTGTAGTCATCTTTGAAGCATTTTATTAACAAATATACTGTATAAATAATAGCCAAATGCTTTGTTCTCATTCTCTTAAATTCTCTTGTCTGTTGATCATCCAAAACTTTTTAATCACAACTTGAATCATAAGTCAAAAATTTATACAGATGATCAACTTTGTGATTTTCAATATCTTCTCAGTTTTAAGCCTGGATAAGGAGACACCTTCGGGAAATGAGCTTATTCTGTAGGTTCCAAATGGACATTTCATGAATTTTACACAATAGAACTCTTAGTTGTTACCAGACCAAATGAGTGATCTTGTTCAGCCATGTTTGTGAGGATTTTGTTTCGAAGATTGCGAGAGTAAATCGCTTTTCATCCTATGGATTTCGATAAACATTTTCAGTTATTTTAAGAAGGAAACCTCAGATTGTTTGTAAGTGTTCGATCTTTCGGTTTATTTGGACTTTGTATGCTTTCATTTTGCCTTTATTTTGCTTTGCGTTTGCAAGCTTCGATTGTGTAATTTTACTTTCAGAAACATATTTGTATGCTGTATACTTTGATGAACCTGGATTAAAGACTTTGAAAATTACCAATCGATTCAGCGGCTACATTAGTTTAAACAATCTAAACAATCTAAAGATTTGGACATCGATGGACAACTCAGTGAGAAGATTATCAGCCTCAAGAAGAGCAGAGCTGGATTCAAAGCATCACTGACAAAGAAAACAAACGATCTCCAGGATCTGATGACAGAAGAGAGCAATATGGACGAAGTGAAATTGAAATTCAAGGAGCTGTTAGAATCCTGGGAGAAATTCGAAGATATCCACAAGAAGCTTCATGACATCCTTACCAATGATGATGAAATTGACGAATCTTTAAAGTATTATGAGAAGGAAAATGAAGCAATTTGTAAAATAAAAGAGAAGATCTTCATGTGGATCTATGCCACAGAATGTGCTAAACTGCAAGATGAAGTCACACCTCTGGATTCAATCAGCCAAGTGAGTGTTCCTCATGTTTCAAAGTCAAGTAAAGTGTCAAAGGTGTCCCACACCAGCAGCTCATCTAGTTCAGTAAGAAGAAGGCTTATCGAGGAAACAGCAAACCGCAAAGCTCTTGAAGCAAAGTTGAAGTTGTTAAAGGAGAAGCAGGAATTAGCAGAGAGAAAGCTTCAGTTACATAAAATAAAGGAGGAAGAAGAATTTCACTTGAAGCAAAAAGAAGAGATGTTGAAAATGAAGATGGAACTAGCCCAGTCAGCTGCAAGGGAGGAAGTTTATGGCAGAGCAGAGGCGAACGAGCATGGTGAACTGTCTCACATTGATGAAATTGAAGAACAGATTGAAGAAGTTGATCATAATACTAACTCCAAGATTAAGGCTGAAGAATCTCCTCTTGATCCGCTGGCACCTAAATGGCCAAGTGAAGCGCGACCACTAGTTTTGGTCCCTGTGTTGACTACATTGAAAAAGGAAACTGAAAGGGACGAGTTCCTTTACAAAGGAAGATGACTTTGCTAAGATGATGACTATTCAAGAAAGACAAATTAAGTGTATCAAAGAACTGGTGGTACAGCAACAAAGGAGTGCCTTGACTCTAACACTGCCCAAACCTGAAGTACCTGTGTTTAGTGGAGATCCAATTGAGTACAACAAGTTTGTGAAAGCATTCGAGACATTGATAGAAGCACGGACAGATAGCGACAGTACACGGTTGTATTATTTAGTCCAGTACACTTCAGGAGCTGTTCAAGAGCTTATGCAGAGCTGTTCACCGATGGATTCGGATAAAGGTTACCAGGAAGCAAGGAGGCTCCTCAAGAGCAGGTACGGCCAACCCTACAAGATCGCTTCGGCATATGTTGACAAGGTTGTGAATGGACCACAAATTAAATCCGAAGATGGGGAAGCCTTACAGAAGTTTTCAGTGCTTTTGACCAGCTGCAGGAACATACTAAAAGAAACTGAATACCTTAGCAAGATAGATAACCCAGATAGCTTAAGAGGAATTGTAAATCGTCTGCCATACGATGCCCGGAAAAGATGGCGCTTTACAGCTGACAACATCAGTGAAAGGGAAGACAGACAAGTAACACTTGATGATACTGCTAACTTTGTCGAACGGGAAGCTCGGGCAGCAACACATCCAATGTTTGGAGACATATCAGGCAACCTGAAAGATAAAGAATCTCACAAGGAGAAACCTCCTGTCAGGCCTAAAGGTTCTAGCTTCGGTACTCAAACTGGCAAAAATGATGTTAAAAACGATAAGCAGGAAGAGAAGAAAGAATCAGGATATTCTAGACCAGTCAAGTGTATCTTTTGCCAAAGAAGCGACGTGTTACAAGAATGCAAGATGTTCCAACAAAAGTCTTACAGCGAGTGAGAAGAGTTTGCTAAGAAAAAGGACTTTGTTTCTGTCAATTGTATGATTCCTTATCATCGAGCATGGGATTGTAAAAAACCTGCTGCATGCACCGATTGTGGAGGGAAACATGCTGTGATTTTATATCCTCCACCTCCCTCCGACAGCGAAAGGCAGTCAGAGGATACCAATCAAAGTGAGACGACTGGTATAAACAATGGGTTTGTTGAGGTTGCGAAGACACAGTGTAGTTCTTTCGGGGTCAGCAGATCAAGGATTGAATTAGCTGTTGTGCCAGTGAAAGTGAAAGCCAAAGGTAGTCGTAATGTTGCAGTGACTCATACCTTTCTGGATGGAGGATCGAATTTGACGTTCTGTACTGAAGCACTCCTGAAACAACTGGGCCTCAATGGCAAGAAAACAGAATTCTCTCTAATGACCATTGAAAAGGAAAACAGTATTACAAAGAGCAGCTTAGTAAGCCTTGAGTTGTTTGACCTTGAAGAGGAAAACCTTGTTGAACTGCCCACAGTGTTCTCAGTTAAATCCTTACCAGTGTCAGCTGAAGATGTCCCAATGCAAGATAATGTTGACAGGTGGCCCCATCTATATGGAATTCAAGTGTCTGAATTAGATGTTCCAGTCGGTCTGCTAGTGGGGAATGACAACATCAAAGCATTAGAACCAAAGGAGATAAGACAGAGCAAAGGTGGTGGACCGTATGCAACCAAAACCCAATTTGGCTGGGCCATTAATGGTCCACTTGGCTCCGACCACAAGGAAAGTAAATGCACAGCAAATCTTATCAGGACAGACCATGACCTGAACGAGCAGTTCAAGAACTTTTGCAATCGAGGGTTCAGTGAATGCATTGCAGATGGTGAAATACATGTAGGGCCATCCCAAGATGATCAAAGGGCAATCTCTATTACAAAGAAATCCGTCAAATTGAAGGACAATCATTATGAAATATCATTGCCATGGAGAGATGATCAACCATGTTAACCAAACAGCAGACCTATGGCACTTCACAGACTGGGACTCCTGAAAAAGAGATTACAGAGAAATTCAGAACTGCATGGAAGATATTCAACTGTGATCAATGACATGCTTAGTAAAGGGTACGCCCAGAAAGTCCTGGAAGAAGAACATAATCGTCAAGATGGGTTTGTGTGGTACTTACCCCATCATCCAGTGCACCACGCACTAAAACCTGACAAAACAAAAGTCGTGTTCGACTGTTCGGCCAAATACTGTGGTACATCACTAAATGACAAGTTATTGCAGGGACCTGACTTGACAAATTCATTGGTGGGAGTATTAACTCCGACGGGGGTACAAGAGTACATTGCAATGATGGCGGACATTGAATCTATGTTCCACCAGGTACGAGTAACCCCTGAACATTGTGATGCCTTAAGATTTCTCTGGTGGCCAGAAGGCGATCTTAATCAGATGCAAATTTTGGATTACGAAAGGTAGCCGAAGATAATGAAGAGAAGTTTAGCTGTGATGTTATTGAAACCATCAAACGTAACTTTTACGCGGACGACTGCTTGAAATCAGCCAAGACTGAGGACACTGCTATCACTTTAGCTGACCAGCTTACGAAACTTCTGAAGAATAGTGAATTCCGACTAATGAAGTGGGTGTCAAATTCAAAGAAAGTTATAGAGTCCATTCCACAAAGTGAGAGAGCCAAATCAGTTGAAACGCTCAACTTTGATCACCCACTAAGCGAACATGCACTGGGGATCCAGTGGAACATCCAGACAGACAGATTTGAGTTCAAAATCAACATGAAGCTGAAGGACCCGACCAGACTTGGGATATTGGCTGTTGTTAGTTCTGTATATGACCTGTTGGGTTTGGCTGTGCCATTTGTGCTGACTGCTAAGATCCTTCTGCAAGACCTATGCCAACGAAAGCTAGGATGGGATGACACCATACCTGGAGATGATGAAAACCGCTGGCATGTCTGGCTTGCCGATTTACCATAACTGTCAGGCTTCTCTGTTAACTGCTGCATCAAGCCGAAGAAATTCAGTGACATCATCACCAGCCAGTTGCACCATTTTGCAGATTGCTTCAACCAGTGGCTATGGAGCTGTGACCTACCTGCGCTTGACCGATCCTTATGGTAACATCAGCTGCACCCTGATGACAAGCAAGCCCTGAGTCGTGCCACTCAAACAAATTACCATCCCCAGACCAGAATTATCAGCTGCCTCAATAGCCATTAGACTGGACAAGATGATAAGAAGGGAACTTGAGCTCCCCATCGCCGACTCGGTGTTCTGGACTGACAGTACCTCTGTACTCATGTATATAACGAATGAAGACAGAAGATTCCATACATTCGTGGCCAACAGGGTAGCTTTAATTTGCAATGGTTTGAGCCCATGTCAGTGGAGATACATCCAGTCCAAACAGAATCCTGCTGATGATGTATCAAGAGGATTGACAGCAGATGCACTCCTTGGAAGTTCAAGGTGGTTAGTGGGGCTGGAGTTCTTGATGAAAACAGAAGACCATTGGTCAAAGTGCACAGAAACTCTTGAAAGGATTTCAGACGAGGACCTAGAAGTCAAGAAGGAAGCTAAAGCAGGTGGAGCATCATGAAAGGAACACCCAAAATTAGTGGAAGAAGTGATTAAACAATTCTCCTCATGGCCCAAATTAAAGAAGTTTATTGCTTGGGTCTTGCGGTACAAAGAAAACCTCCGAAATGCTCGTGATTGCCTTAAGAATCCTAAAGACCAAAGGAACATGAAAATCGCAACACCGATCTCGGTTGAAGAAATGCAAGTTGCCGAAAGAGAAATCCTCAAGTATGTCCAAAGAGAGAGCTTCCCAGAAGAAATGGACATCTTGAAGAGCAAGGAGACAGACAATGAGAAGATCTGCATCCAGCCTCAGTCACGAACAAAGCTGATCAAGAAGTCCAGTGCAATCTACAAGTTGGACCCTAGACTAGTTGATGGGCTCTTGATAGTCGGTGGTCGACTCAGATCTGCTTCAATCCCAGAAAGTGCTAAGCATCAAGTCATTTTGCCTAAGGATAATCACATGTCTAACCTGATTTTTCAGTACTATCATTTGGCCTCGGGACATTCAGGTAGAGAGCATGTTTCATCCTTGCTGCGAGAACGATTCTGGGTCATTAGAGCCAATTCAGCTGTCCGAAGACTACTGTCAAGATGTTTCAGCTATCGACGCAGGCAAGCTCCTGTTGCTGAACAAAAGATGGCTAATTTACCTGCAGACCCTGTCACCGCAAACAAGCCACCATTCACTTTCATGGGTGTCGATTTCTTTGGACCATTCATAGTGAAAAGAGGATGGTCCAAGGTAAAGAGATATGGCTGTATCTTCACCTGTATGACCATCAGGGTGGTACACATCGAAGTAACTCACTCGCTTGACACCGACTCTTTTCAGGGTTCGTACCCTTTTTCAGAAACAAATTTCCAGGACTTTTCCAGGACTCAGATTTATTTTTCAAGGGCTCTTAAATTCACATTAACCCCTGCACTCCCAAGATCTCAATGCTAATTCTCCTTACTGCCTTCCGTACACTTCATATTTTTTAGTTGAGTTTAACAGATTTCCAGAACTTTCCAGGACCAGTGGCCTTTTTCCAGGACTTTCCAGTCCTCGAAAATGTCATAATAAAATTCCAGGACTTTCCAGGTTTTCCAGGACCCGTACGAACCCTGTCTTTTGTGCAGGCCTTACCGGGGTTCATAGGCCGAAGAGTGAAACCCAAACAGATTAGAAGCGACAATGGTGGAAACTTTGTAAAGGGCAGTAAGGAGATCAGCAATGCAATTTTGAAGTGGAACCATCAGAAGATTGATGTTTATCTTCTTCAGCACGAGGTTCAGTGGATATTTAATCCCCCTACGGGATCTCATTATGGAGGAACATAGGAAAGGTGTATTAGAACTGTACGGAAAGTCCTCAATGCAATTCTCAATCAGCAGATCCTTGATGACGAAGGTCTCTCCACTCTCCTCATTGAAGTTGAATCAATCATTAACAGCCGACCTATCACACAGGTTTCAGAGGACCCAAAGGATCTGGAGGCCCTGACTCCCAACCACCTACTACTGCTTAGATCAGAAGTCCCCCTCACACCTGGAGTTTTCTGGAAAGATCTCTATTCAAAAAGAAGATGGCACCAAGTCCAATATTTAGCAGATCAGTTTTGGAAACGTTGGTCGAAACAATACCTTCCACTTTTCCAAACAAGATCAAAAGGGCATATTATACAATTAGCTTCTATACTTTATAAAAATGCTTGTGCGAAAGTCTATTCAATGTAGATCATTTCTGCAGTAAGAATCAGAAATTCAAGAATATCTAACTTAATTGACACAGTGCAAGTGACTCTAAAACAGCCTTGGACAGTATGGTGTTCGAAGCCCAGGAGAACTCCTCTATGAAATTAGGTCAGGGATTCTTAGTCATCTCACGTACAAATCAAGGATTCTGGTCTCACATAGTGTACATGTTGAAGACAAAATGTCACCATTCTTAGCTGTCAAAGTATCCTTTACAGCAACTTCCACGGTTTGTTTGTTTCAAATTAGTTTATTTGCTTTGTTCAAATATTTTATTTGAATCTAATTCATTTACTACAAAACTGCTGAGAGAAGTACTAAGTGGGCACTACTTTTAGCACTGTTGAAATAAGATTTATCTCGAAATAAAGGGCTCTGTTCGTGAGCGGTAAAATGGCAAGGAACTCGTCCTAAACACTTCAAACTCTGTAAAAATGGTAACCTCTGAAAGGCACAAAATTCTCTAAAAGCACAACAACTGCTCTCCCGAGACTGTCTGAAACTCTCTCAATAAAAACGTTATTCTCTCCCCATTCGTACACGCAATAAAAGTACGCATAACTTAAAATTCAAAATGTTTCTGTGTGCGTGCTATTTCGGAACTGTCTTCTTAACGGGCTCGTTTTTGTGTCTTTTTTATTTCCAACTTTTATCTTTCTTTTGCAGCGCTGTAATAATTACAGCGTGGTGGAAAAATATTTTGATTTCAGATTGATTTTTACATGACTGTGTCTTTGCTTCTGTTGCTTTTTAATGTTAGCCATTATGGTACAAGAATAGAAATTCTGTTGTATTTGGTTTCATTTTGTTCTCCGAAGTAAACTCATTTTTGCACATTCAGTTTTCTCGGCTTCTGTGGGATATTTTATCGCGCAGAAAAGCATAGCAATTTCTTGTTTTCTTATCAGTTTTACACATCCAATTGAGTTCTTTTTGGTTTACATTTTTTAATATTTTGGCCCTTCATCAATTTAACTTTGAATAAATGATGTCTTGAAATCTGATCTCGTGTCCCTGGTTACTGAGCATATGGTTTATTTTTTGTGCTTCTGCTTGCTCTGAAATATTTCTAACTTGCCCAACTTTCGGAAAGCTCATCTTCAGGGCAGAACAAACAAGAACGTGTTCTACTGGAAATTCTCAAGAAAATTCAGAAAGCGCTCCTGTGTTCCTTCGCGTTCTGAATTTTCTTTAGAACAAGTTCTATTTTGCGCTCTAGAATATTAGAGGAAAGGCAAGGGAACGCCAAAGGAATACTAACTGAATGCTCCAAGAACCAATCCGTGTTAAGTTTTATGTTAGGTTACTTCTGTCTGGTACATGTACTGTATTCCATTTTAAGTGGCATAATTTAGGTCTAATAAAGCTCTCATAATGCCCACATTGGTCTTGTTTCGTAGTTAAATTCAAATTTTCCAATGAGCATTCCTGACCTTTTCATATGGGAGTTCTCCCCAGGGTTTCAAATGTCTAACAAGAAGTGACGCAGTGAAGGAGTGATGGAGCAATGGAGTGAAATCGTCCCACCACTAGAACTTGGAAAATAAAAATATTCTATTTATATTTTGTTAAGTTAAAAGGATATACATGTAGTTCTATAATGGAAATGTGCATTTTTGCCCCTGCTAAAACAATAACTAGGAATTTTAAGTATTTTAGCCTAATCTTATACCACTTTTGAATTCTCAAAATCCTGATTTCTTATTTCCTTTGCAGGCTCATGAATTGGGATTCTCCTGCTCTGACACTTATTTGAACACTGACACAAATTTAGAACAAGTTTTTTTCAAAACAATGATTACATGGAATGAATATCACTTTCTTACAAAATCGACAACTTAAACATGGCTACCGAAGAAACCGATCGGTGATATTTTTAACATATTAAATAACATTGGTATAAACTGGTGATCAACATACAGTATTGTGCAAAAGTAATGCAAACGTATTTCGTCGAAATTCGCGGCTTTTCCTGGCTTTTCGACGAAAAAATATCGAATTTTCGATGGAAGCGAATTTTCAACGAAAAGTCACGATAATTCGTGATGCCTATTGTTTCCAACTACGTGAATTTTCGAACGACAATTCGCTCGGAACGAAAATATACTTCGAATTTTCAAGTGATAATTCGCAGTGTTCGATAAATGACTTAGAACATTTGAGCGAAATATCGCTCTTTGTTTGCTCTGCTTGAACATCTCTACGCATTTTCTGGACGATAATTTGCCCAGTTCGAATTTGCCGCGACGATTCTTTTCTGATGTCACTTCACAGTGTAAGCTTTACGACAAACTCGTGTCCGTTTATACAACAGTTTTATACAAGACTCACCTATAGTACTTCAAAGGTTCCTTTTACTGTTTACTTCACGTTGAAAGGATCGCATTTCTTACACCATTGTTCTTTGGAGGTTTCTTGGCTCACGTTTGTGGAGCATAAGGGCCGCTTGTTGACACGGCCATGTTTGCGTAACCCAGACTCCGCGCGAAAGAGCTTTTTCGCTCTTTTGTTCGCAACCATTTATAGGACGCCATGAAATGCGCAATTGTGGCAAAGTGTTGTGTGACGTTCAAATTAGCGGCTGCGAAAGATACATTTTTCGGTTTGACGGAAATAATGTTAACCATTCCTTTTTTCTATTTCCATGTTCTTTCTCTTTATTGACATTCAAACTTTCTCCGTCATGGTAACGCCACAGCCCAAGTTACTGTGGGCTCAAAAATAATTTGCCAACATGGCGTACGTGTCACATGGCAAACGTTTAAATCACGAGACAGAGTGAAGGAATTTGTCTGAATTCAACTATTTCAAGAGTTTTCAAACTGGCATGGAATTTATCTGGATTCATGAGTTTTTAAACAAAGCAAGAATTATGTTTGTAAGGTAAGGTGTTCAAAGAATGTTTTCTGCAAACGAACTCTGGAAACGCATCTTGTTGGTATCTGTGTTGAACGCGCGAATGTTCAGCCAAAGTCAAAACAAAGTAAATTTGTTCACTTAGATACGAAATTACAGCGTCAGCTTATAAATAAATATTCTGTCTGCACAAAATATATCTCGTTTCAGTGTTGTTTTACATGGGAAAGCGGGCTTCTGTAAACATCGCTAGTTAAGATTCCAGCCATTTGTTTTAATTCGGCGATGAAGCGAATATTGATGCAGAGTTTCAATAATATTGAACTCAATCCAACGCGTTGTTTGTTTACATGTCAAGTTCGTGCAATCCTTGAAAATTCACTATACTTCGAACTTCGATATTTTGAACTTTCGTTTCGTTACATCGAAAATTCGTTACTTCGAATTTCGCTAAAGCGAATAATCAACGAAGTTCGCTAATTTTTCGGGAAGAATTCCAACGAAATCCCTCTCGAAAGTTCGTTGATTTTTCGACGTACATTCGCGAGAACAAAGGGCGAATTTCGACGCATTTCGTTTGCATTACTTTTGCACAATACTGTACAACTACTAAAAACACAATTCACCATCAATACAAGTTAAGATAAAATACAATGAAAAAACTTATACACTACGTAAAAAAAAATTATTAATAATGTTTACTAACCTCAGCTAACACATACAAAGCTGAATTGCCCCTGGTGTGTCTGTTAATGAGCACTCCATTCCATATTCGTTTGTCACCATGAAAATCCAGCCTTGTCCGATTATCAGCAGCTGAAGCACAACCAAGTCTGGAAATTTTAAGAGAATGCAGAGTGATATTGATGAGCTGTCATTCTAGTGACAACATAAACTTATGTAAGTTAACTTGCAATAACACTGTAACTCCCTTTTTTTTTGATTTTTTGTGTTCTAATCTGCTAGCTCATAAATATTTCATGTACATGTGTAACAGACACCCTAATTAATGACCCTATTATCAAATTTTCAATAATATCCATTTTTTCACACTTTGTACACAATGGGTTTTTCCTAAATATCTTGCCAAATTTCAATCAATATCAAACACTACAACTCACATTTTTTGGACCTTTCTTTCCTAGGATTTACACCGGCCATTAATTTTCCTTGATCAAAACACTTACAGCACAACTCGTAAAAATACTCAGCGATACTACACAACAAAATGCCTAAAAAGATATATTTAGTACAGTGATTCACACAAAAAATAACAAAAACTTTTGGTCTTGTGTTCCTGCAATTTTCTACACCAGTAGTCATAACAATATTATTATAACTTTAACTTGTGGGGTAGTTTGAGTAAATGATGTCATTTACTCCAATTCTCAACTAAGCCTTGGAACAAGGACACTTAATGGAGGCTGTAAATTCTTAGAAATAAAGGTCCAAAAAAAAGGGAGTTATAGTGTTAGTCACAGATTGAAATTTGGCAAGATATCTAGGAAAGATCTATTGTGTAGGGAGATGTAAGAAATAAGATATCAAGAGTTTGAGTTCTGGAGAACGAAACACAAGTCAACAAAAACAATTACGGAACAATGATTTTCATGTCAAACAAGTCAGTCTGCCAAAAATTAGCTCGATCCTGCAAAAAATGAAAATCGGCCCAAAAAGTGATACATGCCCTTTTTTCATGAAGGCCTTCAACTGCAGTGTTCTGTTTGGCTATCTCAACTGGTGGTATTAGTGTTAATGAACAAGTGTTTGTGAGAACATGTAAAATGATACTACACACAGTCATTTAACATTGAGACGCCAATGTTTTATCAGAACACAAGTGGCTAGTTATTTTAAGCATTTTTTCTTGAGGATGTTGATGACAATATCACGGCATCATTTCCCTCCTTTTTGCAGTGGCTTGAATATATGGAGAAGATATATGGATTCATTATTTAATTACTCGCTACAGGTAGCTTCTCTCTTTCATAAAATATTGCACCGTCTAAATGAAAAATTTGGAATAAACTCAAGACTACCTTGAGCATCAGTGCCACTAATAACTAGTAATAGTAATTGAAATAAAATCTTGTTTTGGGCACTTGTTTAACATGTTCTCTCTCCATGTACTGCGTCCACCATCTTGTAAACATGAAGCTTGGAACCCTGCATTCAAGTTGTTGCAAAAGATTTGGGACAAAAATTTCATTCAAGGTCCCTCATGAAAAATGGTGACCAACTCAAGGAAAAATTTGAGCCAGGAGGTTATTTTCTTAGCTACTACAACCCTGATACCCTCTACATAACACAAGTTAGGAATTGACCGATTAAATTATTGATCATGAAGTCTATTAAACATGAAACAATAAACACATGATAAATTAAATGTTTGGAGAACTCGGGAAAAATCCGAGCCCCAGATGGGATTTGAACCCACGACCCTCCGTGATCTAGTCGGATGCTCTAACTGTCACTGAGCTACTGGAGACTTGCGAGTTATTTAAATCAACTCAAATGTTCATACATTGTCATACCTGCCAACCCCCAGAGTACAAAAATCTGGAGATGTCTACAAATCTTTGCATTACGAGAATGTCATTAAAGACAATGTCCAAGAATAAACTCTGAAAATGGGGTAACCCAAAAACACTGACCCCTGGTCCACAGACCCCCACTACGGACCGGGTCCGTGGACTACTTATGGACTGGTCCACGGACTACCCCTACGGACCCCGATACGGACCACTCCCAAAATAAAATTAAAAAATAAACAGAAATAAAGATTTCACTTACTGCTTGTCCCGGCTGCTAGTCCACGGCAATTAGGTCACTCGTGTCGAAATTTCGAGCGTTATGCTGGGAAAATGTAACAGATCTGAGTTCAGTCTCAGGCGCAAGTTATATCATTGACATTCCACATTGCCATTTTTTTGCTGTGGCTATAAGTACATATGAAAAACAGAGAAATCTCCGGGAAGCCACGAAATTTCTGCTACTTTGAGTGCATTTCCTTCGCCATTTTGTTCGGCCTATTCTCCCACGGGTTCGTGAACTCATCCCAGGCTTCAAAATTTGCTAAGCGGAATTTCAAATATAAACAAAATGGCAAAGGGAGAGAAATCACAAATTTTTTAGGCTTCCCGATCTTTCATGCAGAGCCACAGCAACGAAATGGCAAAGATGTAATGATCTGCAATGATATAAATTGCGCCTGAGACAGTGCTGTCACATTTTCCCAGCGTAACGCTGGAAATTTCGACAAGAGTGACCTAATTGCCCTGGACAAGCACCGAGAAAGCAGTGAGATCTTTATTTTTGTGTTTTCGGGTTACCCCTGAAAATGACCCAAAAGGCATTCTGAGAGACCAGGAGATTTAATGAAAAACTTGGAGACTCCCGGGAAAACCGGGAGAGTTTGCAGGAACATGTATGTATTATATGTTGTTGCAGCTATTGATTTTTATAGTGGCCATGTGGATTGAAAAAGATGGTTTAATTTAAACTAAAGATTAATGAATAAATGACACATGCATACCTTTTATTTCTTAATATAGGGAATTTAGATTGAAGTGCAGTAAGGACATCCCTTTGTGTCATCTCTGATGTGAAGGGGATTTTGCCATACTGTCCTTTATCTGGCTTTTTGAGCTTTGCCATTTCAATGGTGTTTGGCATCAACAATACATTTCTATTGTTCTTGCTGACAGTGACATTACTGTCCAACAAAACCACGACGCTCTTAGCATGTGTTTGAGCATTTGGGTCCCTCTTGCACTTTTTAGCATTTGGCTCTTCACCACTTGATGCTGCATCACTCTCTCCACTCCTGGAATGTTCCATTACCTGCTACACGTAGAAATAAAAAAAAACAAGTTCTTGATTGGTAAGACGGTGAGAGAGATTTTTAAATGTAAGTAATCTGGCATTATGCATTTGGCATCTGGTATATCGATGCAGGACAAAGCTACATGTAAATATGATATCCATGCTAACAAGCAACACAGCTTGCCACAGTTTCAATCTAACAGCTGGGCTTGGAGTCACTATATAGAAATAAGAATGCAGCTAATCAACATGATCACCAATTTTAATTTGCTAGCCTGGGAAAACACCCGTCCTTCTTCACTCCTGCCCGAGTGGCATTTTAGGGTAGTCTCACAAAACACCATTCAGGGTGGGAACGAAGAAGGCAAAACATACATGTAATCTGCAATAGAAATGAGGTAAATTAGGGAGGTTTCAAACCCTGCAAATCAACAGATAATAGCCTACAAGTGTATTACCAGCTCTAAACATACATGTATGCTATGCCACACTCCAACACTGCTCTACTCTAGATTTAAAGAAGTTCTCCTGATAACACAACAACAAAATGTGCCCTTCAGAAACAAGTGAAGGGCAAAAGAAAAGGTCGAAAAAACTGAAATTCAAAAGAGAATTGCAAATGTAGAAGTGTCACAAGCCATGGGAGTGGTTTAAAGCATCCAATCAGCAGAAACCTTTCACCAAGCAATTACAGCTGGAAGAACATGAAAATTGGTGCGACTTACAGGAAATTTTTTTTTCAACTCCTGCTTCATGCTCATGGTCGCACTGACTGCCTTGTGTATCACATTTTGCACTCTACCATCCCTCTAATCCACCTGCTAGACTGGAGGCTACCAATCATACAACATTACATGTACAATCTGTTCCTTAGGCTAATGATTTCTGGTTTAATTTATAAATCTGTTTTCTTGAATATTCAATGCAGTTTCCAGTAAGAAACGTTCCCAGACTTCAACGCCTTTCCTGTTAGTATGCCAGTACATGTAAGGACAGTACAGTTTCTCCTGGATGCTGAATACTGAAATGTCAATCCAAATTACTAAAGAACTATTAATTAAAACTGTATGCACTCTACTCTCCTGGTGATAAAGTCCAAGTAGAAATTGTCAAATGCATCAATCTGTGTTCAGACAGCCAAATTTTGACACCTATCTAGTCTTTGCATTCCCCTTACTTTTATGTAGCTATCGAATGTTAATTCTGTAGTATAGTGGTGAGGAAAGGGGGAAATTAGGGCTGAAACAAATATGTAGCAAAAAATGGTAACATCTTAGTGATTGAAGTTCCCTCTTATGATGAGAAACAAGACTACCAGTACCCACCCTGGGAATATTGTTGAGCAAAACCTCAGTTTATTTCAGTGGATGTGAGTCAATCCAGCCCTCAACAGTAAATCAATCTCTGAATACCAGTGCCAACCTCCAAATCCCCCCCGCGCCCCCCTATCCCCCAAACTCCTTAAGCAGAGGCACCAGGAAGAAGTTCAAGGCAAGTAAGACAATGAGGGCATGGCATTCTGCAAGGGCTGTTCTTTCTCAGGTTGTGTTTTCACTAGGACAATTTTAGCTAGATAAAGTCAGAAAAGTCCGGAAATACAGTGAAAACACTTTGTCTAGTGTTAAGCGAGTTAAAAATGCCAACTGTTTTCACAGGGAAAAACAACGAGTTTTCTCACCTTTATGACAGGAAACTCATGCAGAGTTATACTACCTCGCAAGATGGTTTAACTTGTCCCGATTAATACTGCAGCCAATCGCATCGCGTGTAGTGACAGATGCCTGCCAAACAATCTGGCAACTGAATTATTTTCCAGACGCTCACCTCGCGGCCGGTTCTTTCAAAACAAAACCTTGCATGCTTGTATTAAAACATGGGTGACGAATTGCAAAACACTTCCCAATTCTTTTGCCATTTTACAATTCCTCCGGACCCGTTGGATGCTCAGATCCCTCATCAAGGGCCTTACCTGTTTTACAGTGTCGGCATGTAGAATCAATTAGTCAATTGAATTCCTGCATTACGGGCAACCACCAATTCTTTTATACCAAGTTCCTATGCCACATGCGTCACCCTCGACAAGCTCAGTCCCGAGCAGCGAAAGAGAGACATTAGTCACATCCTCTGAACGAAACTCCTCTTTTGCAAAAATATAGCGAGAAACATCGGCCAGCCATTTTCGAAAGTTGCGCAGATTTGTAATTTGAATCTTCCAAGTTATTAGTGGCTTAAAACTTCCCAGTAAAAACAGATGTCATGTTTAACTAGCTAATGTTGGTCTGTAAACAAACACCTTGGAAGAATGTTCAGCTAGTTAATCAACCTAGTGAAAACACATGAATGTTGTGCTGTGTAGCACTATGAACACAAATGATGTAACACAGAATTAACTCTGAAGTCATTTGTGTTCATAGTGCTACGCGGCACAACATTCATATGTACCCTCACTTTCTCTTCGCCGCAATTCACCATCCTAATCGACCCCGACTTTCTCTGTCCGACCTCGTAGCTCAGTCGGCAGAGTGACGGTAGATCTAATCCGGAGGTCGTGGGTTCGATTCCAACCGAGGTCAAAAGATTTTTTCTTTACCTCGTGTGGTTCCCTGATTCCCTTTACTAGGGCTAACGCCCAGTGGGTTATTCGTGGGATAAATTAGCACTAAAATTTACACTTCAGAGTTAATTCTCTGTTACATCATTAGTGAAAACACAGCCTCAGTGTCAGGACATATGGCTTTTGCCTGTGACAGTAAACAGGTGACACCAGCATGGGTGTTGCTATGATCATGATGAGATGCTTCTGGGATTCTGAAGAGAACAGGTGATTTTCAAGGACTTACTATGATGTCAAAAGTGAACACTAGGGTCAGCATGATCCACCAACGCCTATGTAGAGTGTAAATGGTTTTCCTCAAAAAACGGAACAGGCCAAGAGAGACCAGGAACTACTAGTATATGTATCTGAAATGTTACAAGTTTCTTTGCTGTTATTCCACTGTATAAGAACTTCCATTACAAGTACTTGCAGCTGAGTCTTTGCATCAGCAACAGAAACAGCGACTGGTTATTTATTATAAGTGACTGATACTTCAACTGAGGGCACTTGGAGGTGACAGGGTTAGCATGGGAATGGCTAGCAAGAGACACTGAACAGCAACTGTCAAGAGGTAAAGGAAGCTTCCTTCCAGCAGAGACAGCAGCAAGGGTTTACTTGAAACAAATATATAGTTTTGCGATGTCCATAGATGGAACATGTTTTACGTAGGGTACAACTGCACTCTCTTCCTGCCACATGGATCATGGTTTTTCATTTGTAGACCCTGTGATATTTCACAACTCTTCATGGCATAAGCAATACCTTCCCTTGTTTTTCTTTGGCATTTTTTGGCCTTGGTTTGAGTTCTCAGAATGTTCAGAGCCGTGTATGACCTGTCAATCGATAGGAATCGATGAAAGGCTTTTCTGTGATTATTGATTGATCATTAATTGATTGATACCAACAGTACCAATTAACTAATTTTATCAATTAATACTGATCTGTCAAAGGCTTTTTCTCATTGATTGGACACCCTGGGATACGTATGTTTGTGCAAGTCCCTTTTTTCCTACTCAGTGCTTGTCAAGACCTCAAGTTGCATTAGATATGTATTTGAAATGGCGGCAGTTTGAGCTGCATCCTCGCTCTATCAACACACGAGCATAGGTGACAGACTCTTCTTTCACATCCCCTGTGGGTAAGGAGACGGCTGCTATTTCAGAAAAACAACAATTAACAATACTCTGATACCACTGACAGTCGACTGATACACCAGCAACTGTCGATTGTCGAGTGTCAACTAACATACTGACCTATAGTGTCAACCGACAGTCTATTAACTAAATCAAAATGTTGACCGACACTCGGTCGAGTATCTTTCCACATATGTCAGCCGACTGTCAGTCACCATATCGGCCGATAGTATCGATCGATACTCAGCGGACAGATGCCTTATGTACCTATCAATAGTTTGCCCCAGGATGAAGGGGGTCAGCAACCCAGGGGAATTACACTACGTAACATGCACTTGGGTTGGGATTTTGACATCCACAATAGTCCCCAGGGTGGGAAATTTGACTCAACCACCATCTTGAAAAGTTGAGAGGATCTGGGAATGAGTGGTGTGCCATCTTGGAAAATACCCAGAATTAATTTGAGCAAGTTTCCCGCATCCAAGGATGGCTGAATGAAAGGTAAAGTCCTGGCTAAACTAGGAAACATTGTTGCGGAGGCAATTGTTTCCCAGTGAAGCCGCATGGGAAACATTGTTACGGAAACAATTTTGCTGCTTGGAACAAAAACTTGTTTGCCTGAAATCAAAACCCTTTTTAATTTGTTTCCGTGACACGAATTTTGCGACTGAAACATATGTTTCCCTGTTTAGTCGCGATGAAAACAATATTGATTAGTTTCCAGTGGTGCTTGCTCATTGAAAAAATGTTTCCTAGCAACGCCAAGCGTACAAACAACAAAAAAATTATTAGTAAAAATAGAACTGTAACCAGGATAACACACATTTAAATTACAAAAACGTTCTCTGGCTAAAAAAGGTTAAAAACAATCATAAGGTTTCGGCTATCAGTCTACAGCCTTTAACGAATGAAAAAATGTAGGCGCGTGGACGGAATATATACGAAAAGGGGTGCGAAAAAATTTGTAAAAGTGTAATACAAAAAGAGGTGTGAAAGGAGTGAAAAATAATGTAAAAAAGGGAGTCTAATTACAATAAAATGGAGTATTGCCTAGGCAACGGCCTGGAATTACTTTCCGCGTCGAAAGTTTTTGCTGTATGCCATGATTCTCCAATCCAATGTTGTTTATAAAATCCCATGCAAAGACTGTCCATGGAACTACATAGGAAAAACCGGAAGATGTTTTCAAACCCGAAAAAAGGAACACCAACGAAATTTGAAGAACTATGCAAAGGGCTCAAACGTTACAAACCATGTGTGGCAAAACATTCACTCCATTGACTTCGATAATGCTTGTGTCATTGACAAAGGTAATTACCGCATTCGAAAAACACTAGAATCATGGCATGCAGCAAAAACTTTTGACGCGGAAAATAACTCCAAGCCGTTGCCTAGGCAATACTCCATTTTATTGTAATTAGACTCCCTTTTTTACATTATTTTTCACTCCTTTCACACCTCTTTTTGTATTACACTTTTACAAATTTTTTCGCACCCCTTTTCGTATATATTCCGTCCACGCGCTTACATTTTTTCGTTCGTTAAAGGCTGTAGACTTATAGCCGAAAGCTTATGATTGTTTTTAACCTTTTTTAGCCAGAGAGTGTTTTTATAATTTAAAAAAATTATTAAAATGGCTCACTGCTCTTCTCCACTCTTCTTCTCAGCCATTCTGTATTTGGGCCTTTCCTTCGGATTCCTTTGCCTTCATCGTCCAAACAAGCTATTGACATACACTAAGCAGCTATTTTTTACCGTTTTGCCACTGTCGCCATCACAAAAGTTTGAATGCATTGTGTAGAGCCCTGGGAACTAGAAAATGTGAACATCCCTTCCCAGACTTCCTCGGAAGTCAGTTGATTTATAGGCACTTGCGTAGCTCATTTGTTTTCTGAAACAACGTTTCTTGTTTAGCCACTGGGGCAGCAAAACATTTTGTTTGTTTCTGGCTAATTCAGCCATCCCGGGAAACACAACAAGAAATTACAATGTGTCCGCAACAATATTTTCTAGTTGAGCCAGGCCTTAAGGAGTATCTTTTTGCATAAGATATTTTTCCTTCAGCTTTGAGAGTAAACATTCATACAAAAGCTCCTTTAGATCGAAATTTACTTCCCACTTACATGTCTTCACTGCATGCCACCCTGCCACAAGTTTTGGATATTCTGAGTATTTTTACGAGTTGTGCCATATTTTGGCGAGCCCGTAGGGCGAGTCAAAATACAAACAACGAGTAAAAATTCTCAGCGATACTACACAACAAAACGTCTAATATCAGATTTATTATCCAACACGCCAAATTGTTATGTCTTTGCGAGCGAATTTTGCGAATATTTATTTATGGGGAATGCATGACAGAAGTATGCGAGGCGCAACGACTTTGGCGCGGGAAATCCAGCTAAATGATTGGTCAACAGCAAACAAACTTGTCAAACCGGTCCTCTGGAGTACAAATACCGCATGATATTTGTACTCGTTTTGGGCGTTATTTGTACTCTAAGAAGTGCAGTTGGATAATAAAGAGAAACATTTTTATTTTTTAGTTACAAACAGTAATTTGACACTTTTGTTTTTCACAAGGGAGTAAATTCAATAAGAGCCAACAAATCTTCAGCACCTGTTCCCACGAGACGCTTGCTATTTTTAGTTACAAAATTAATGGTAACTTGACACTTTTGTTTCTCATGCCGGGGAAAATCGTTTGCACAAGATGTTTGCTATTTTTAGTTATAAATGGTAACTTGACACTTAATCTATTTTTGATATGGGAATAAATTGGAGCTTACAAATTGTCGGCTATGTTTCCAGGATATTAAACAAAAAGGAAACTTTCATTTCTAAACTTTTTTACATCTCTGCAGCAGCAGTTTAAAGCTCTATTTGATGAGATTCATTTCAGTTCAATATTTTTTGAAGACTGCATGGAGTCAAGTTAAAGTGCAAAATTAGACTTTCACGTATCAGAAAGTTTTTTCTTCATTTTTGGTGAAGTAGTGCTGTTTTGTAAAAAGGGTACACTTAGACTCATATAAAATGCAAAAAGTTCTCGTAATGGCTTGAGTATTTTTGAGCAAAAATTCCTCTTGGGGTTGAAAGGGCTATGAGACCGGTGAGTGATAAGTCTGGAGACGTGTCAGGTTACAGTAGTTTGTTTAGTAAAACATTTTACATGTCATCAATTTAATTCTGCTATCTCTTAAACCTTTCAGTTCACAAAAAATAACTCTTGCACGCCTTGCGTGCCTATGTTTGAATGTACTACGCAAGGTCTCTGGTCCCCAGGGGTGGGAATTTTACTTATAATGGAGACCCAAGGGTGGAGAAATTGACTTTGAAAATTTGAAAATGTCAAATTTCCTGTGGGTTGCCTGACCCTCCCCCATCCTGGGGCAAACCATTGATAGGTGCATTAAGTACACAAGATCCAGATACACATGTACCTTTCCCACCTCAACCCCAGAAATTTCTTGCCTCTAGAATAACTAATTAATTTAAATTAATTAATTAATTAAACAAACATTAAGTTTACATCTTAATAGCACCATAGCAACTTAGTGCCTTAGCGGCAGGCAGTCCCACAGCCATCCCAATAGTGCACTCTGCACTAAAAACGCCAATTATATTAGTGTGGAGCTTTTGTGGTATCTTTCGTAAGAATTTTCTGCATAACATTTCACCCAGATGTATAAACGTAAGCCTTATATTTGACGAAATTTAAAATTAATTTCTTAGGGTATAAGCTCAAGAGAAAATAAAGTTAAAAACTCAAGCTAAGACTCAAACCTTCAGTCTAGACTGTGGCAAGCCGAAAGAACGAGAGCGTTGTAGTTTGGTTGTCAGCGCTAGCTAAATTCGTTTTGCGGTTTGCTAAAAATTAAAAGCGCCACGTACAGAGAGTGTGAATAGAAGTAAACGATAGAATTCAGACTACTCTTACTTTCTTGCTGTGCTCAGGCTCTGAATGACCTCGAACAGAACAGTTCCCCGCCCTGCTTTTGGTTGCAAGATCTGGAGCTGGCAGCCGACGGTAATGAATAAACAAGACGAAGGACTTTTCTGAAAGTCTACTTAACTACCATATCATCAGAGAACAATCCAGTTGTGAAGCGGAAGAAGAACACTTGTATGCAGGAAGAACACTATGCTGTTCTTTTCGGAGGTGGAAATATCTTGACCAGACTGCAAATTTTTGGAATAAACCCCATTTTCCTTATTTGGAGCGAATATCGTGCGCGCGCATAGGCGGAAGTTATCCGATACAACCTTTTCGTGACCCGTGTTCATTTGTCATGTGATCGTGCAGAAAATATAGCTCGCAAACCTGGTCTTTCGAGATATTTCTTACTAGATCACAAATAAGCTTGAAAGGGTTAAAGCTGCGCTTTCCAATACTTTCCATAAAAATGTTCAATCTATGATTAGAAGAATTGGACACAACAAGAACAATTTACAGCACGATCGGCAAAAACATTTTGCCTTCAAAATCTTTGGAAGGACGATACAAATATCAAGCCGCTTTTTGACTTGGTTTGCAGTTTATTCACGTGGCAAATAGCTGCCGTCGTTAACTTGTAAACTGCTTTGATTTTTCCTCTAAAGAAGTTATAACTTAATCCGAGATCGGGCATTTGCCGATTGTCGTATAACGAGCGGATAACTCTCTCTCCGCATTAATGTGAAATTGAACGGCTAACAGTAACAAAGAAATATAACAAAGCGATCGAGTGGAGTGGCCTGGTATTATAGACAAGTAACTTACTGTTTTGGTGATGTGTAGACACCCCGCAAGCGAACACGCTCTAAGCTCTAAGCGAGCTCCAAGTGTAGATGTTGCACAGAACACACGAATGCTAAAATTAAATGAATGAAATACACATACGTTCGAATTTATTATGCAAAGAGCTGCGTGATACAACCTTTGCTGACCTGTGTTCATTTTAGTGTCACGTGATTGCACAGAAGTTCGCTGTCTAGCCAAAATGCAAATTCCAATGAAGTCGCACGCTCAATATAACAACAAATAACAACACACTTTATTACCAAATTATAGCAAAACTCTGACTTACAAAAAAGATAATTGAAACGGAAAGCTAGGTGAGTCAACCCAGAAAGCTGAAAAGTTAGTAAGCTGGGTGAAAATAGATCTGATGTATATAAGGAACTTTTAAAAAAAGGGAGGGAGTGGCAAGGAGACAAGATAAGGGAAAAAAAACTATAAATAAGCAAAATAAATCAGTAAATCACTAAATAACTAAAAATAAACATGATAAACTAAATGAGTGATAAATAAGTCACTTGTAAGTACCAGATGAAACTCGTGAATGTTGGCAATATGATTGTAAGATGTTAAGAGCCTAACTTCAATGTGATCCTCTCTAGCGAGCAAGAAAGGGTCTTAGTTGCTTTCAAACTTCTACCTCATTTGAGCACCTCTGGGCCGTTTGCTACTAGTTGTCTTAAACAGTGAGAAGCGATTTAAATAATAATCCACATAACAGCAGCAAAATTACCCAAAGTAAAGGTCTGGAGGGACGCGGTCTGGCTTGTCACGGGAAGGAACGCGTGACAATCTATAAGAACGTCTGTGTGTCTCGTTTGGCGTAGGAGGAACCAACTGCTCGCAGAGTAATGGCGGGATGCAGGATAAAAACATTTTGCTAGGAACAGGATTTGCTCATTTTGACGGATGGCATGTGAGATGGTTTTAGGTTTACAGCAGGATACAGAGTTTATTTGAATCTGTTTGTGCAAATCAGAATTTATTTCAGTTACATTACTGGTACTGAACTCAAGTATTGGCATTCGCTGTCACACAAATATTCACTTTCACAGTGAAAAGGAAATATCTCAAAATGATCAATATGAAGAGTTTTTAGATGTATCTACCATGCGTCAGTCTAAGAACAGAGGTCCAAGTGCTATTGTCGATTGATACAACCTCTCGTGACCCGTGTTCATTTTAGTACCACGTGAAATATAAAAAAAACGTTTCCATCGATGTCTAGCCAAAATGCAAATTGCAATGAGGTCGTGCGGTATTAAGCTTTCAACGCCAAAACGTTAATCCCCACACCACTCTGGCTCAGTATAACAACACACACTTTATTACCAAATTATAACAAAGCTCTGACATACAAAAAAGATAGCTGAAACAGAAAATTAGGTTAATAAACCCAGACTAACTTAAAGGCTAATAAGCTGGGTGAAAATAGGTAGCATTTAACCTAAAAGAAATAAAGACTCTGCTCGATAGAGAGGATCGCATTGAAGTTAGGCTCTTTCTTGCTTTCTCGATGTGCTTAACATCTTACTATCATATTGCCAACATTCACAAGCTATGCGCTCTTTAACAAATTGACATCAGTTTTTCATGCGTCTGTCCTGTTATTGATCATGAATTTCGTCATAACATTGTCAAAGTAGCTGTGGATCCTCAGACTACTTTGACAATGTTATGATGAAATTCACTGTCTATAACGGAACAGACGAATGAAAAACTGATGTCCATTTGTTTTTTACAATTACAAACTGTCAAATTGTCCGCTGTCGCTCGTTTGACGCATCACATAAATTATAACTTCATGTGTCTGTCCGCTTATTGACGATAAAAATTAGCCAAGAGGGTGCGAGAATTTGTGCTGTCATAGTTGAAATTGTTTTTGAAGACAATAGCAACTCCTAAGGTATTGAATACATACATTGATAATTACTACTTACAGTGTGAATAAAAGAGGATTTCACTGCGTGCTATCTTTTTGCCTCTTCTCTTTTTCCCCTTGCTCCATTCTTCTCTTTTTCTTCTCTATATTTCCCTGGCTCTGTACTCTTTTTTTGTTTGTTTTTCTTGTACCCTGGCAGGTCTCGAACCACTTACCTTTCGCACAACTCTCACTTACCAGGCTCTCTTCTACACCACTACAATTGAAAATTACCCCTCGGCAAATCATTTTTACTTTACTTGTCTTGTTCAAATGCGTAAAAATTTACATTACAATTTACTTATTCACCTCTTAAATGCATGTTTCATGCTGCATGAAACCATACATCGCATGTCTTTTAATACTTGGCTCCCTGGTGAATAAACGGGGGATGGAAAGTAATTGACAACAGTGGAAGTAAGAGGAAAAGTGCTGGCTTGAAAATCCCTACAGTGAAACCTGTATTATGTGGACACCCTTGAAACCCCCACTTGTGTCTAGGATAGGATATAGGATAACTTTATTTAGAAGACACAGTTAACTCATCAGAATTATTACAAATTGTTATTAAACTTTTATACACTGTACGAATTCTGATTTTCTGTTTGGTTGTACAACGTGACACTGGGTTGTGACGAAACAACCTCTTTGATGTCATTATCTTGGTTTAATAGCCATGATGTAAATTCAATACACCACTGTCATTACACCATGGCTCCAGCTGACTCAAAGTTTGACGATTTTTGTTTGCAGTGTATTTAATTTGAATAATAAAAATGTTAACGAACTCATTGCTCATGAATTATCGGTATTTACCTTCACTTGTTCACTAACAATGAATTCGAAATTCATTGTTAGTGAACTTGTGCAGGTAAATCCCGATAATTCACTTGCTGAGTGCATTAACCTGTAATTATACAATGACTAGAACTACATTATTCTAAAATTACTCTAAATAATCAATAAATATATAACTACACTATCATATCATAACTTACTATTATGTTGGTCTAAATCACAATTTATTTCTGATCAGTTATGTTACTGGTACCGTACTTAATGTGAGATTGAACAATCTGATTTCACTCACACAAATATCCACACAAAGTGAAGTAAATATCTGAAAAACAGTCATCACATGAAAAGTTCTCTTCTATAGCTAAGACTCATCTACAATTCATTAGTCTAAGACTGCAGCTCAATATTATATCTTATATCAAAAATATAGACTGACTATTTTTATAAAAAACAGTTTATATCAGCTGAGCTGATTCTGATCAACCTGTGACAATATGGAAATTATCTGATAATCCCATACACTGTCACTGTTAGAATCAGTATAATTTACAAGCTCGCAATAAAAAAATAAAAAATTCAGGGTTTGAAATAATTTCATCCACTTAAGTACTGGTACTAGCTAGCCCATCAGACAACTTAAATGTTAAATTTTGCTATTACAAAACTAGGAAAATTCTATAAATTATGAAAGAGTTCTCTTATAGGCTTATACCACTCACAATCTATTCTGTTGTAGATAGTGAGTAGCTTAGCAGAGTGCAGTTGATAACAAAATGAACCGCTTCTTTGCATTTTCGAAGTTTCTCTGAAGAGGATTTAGATAGAGTTTTGAATGACTGGTAGACTTACTGGTATATTAATATATTAAAACAGTCAGATTATTCGCTCGCATGTTCTATGCCTACCGCATGTTAGCAATTAATCTTGAGCCCATGATCTAACAGTAATTGTTAATGAGGGCTGTTACAAACCCAATGGCTTCACTGACAGTGACAACTGAGACAAACCTATACCAGTGCTCCAAGCTCACTTTTTCAAATGGTTGCCTTTTGGCGACCTTCAACTGTAAAATGGTCGCCATCACCTGACTTTTCACAGAATTTTGGTCGCCAAAAATTTTTTCTACCCGCCATGGCGACCAAAATGGTCGCAGCTTGGAGCACTGTATACCTGCTTTGATTATCATATAATTACTATGCTGATAATATTATTATTGGTAGTAATTATGAATGATCAATATATTAATTTTACAACTTTCAAGCAAATTTTGACTCAGAAAACATGTACAATGTACATCTGCACAAGATTTCTTTGAAAGGTTGCACCAATTGCTACAAAGTTAAGAGACCATACTTGTGTTCTTGCAATTAGACTTGAACTAGTTTGCAATGAACTTCTTGTGGAGGAAACTTTCCAAAAATTAATAATGCCAACACAGTGAAGTTGTTTTTAATGTGGGTTTTTAATGACTTTGCCATCATGGTATAAGAGCAATAAATTATACCATGTAATTTTTTGTGCCTTTTTACTTTTATTCTATTTTAGTTTTCTATATTTTGGAAGAGTTTTTTATTGTTCCGCTTGCGCTTGTTGGGTACATGTACGAGACGATTTATTCCTCTCATATCCAAGAAGCATTATTTTCCATATCTCTCATATCAACATGTGCTCATGGAATAATACGGCTAAAGGTCTATAAATAATACATACCAGAGATAACATCTACTGGCAGGGGTTCAATCCACTGCCACAGTCACAATCTTAATTTAAAATCCTGCATAAAAATGTCATGTAAAAGGCATTGAATGATAAATTCCTTGTCAGAGAAGAATTCATGTTCAGTTATACTTTGGATTAAAAAACACTTTCTTTCGTAGCATGCAGACCTGGCATGGCATTTGCTTTAGACCCCCCTTGCTGAAAAATTCAGCAACACGGTTGTTAACTCTCAACATCATATCCATGAGATGCTCTCTTTTTGCATGTTCTTTAAACACGGCAAAAACAGACGAAATGAATATTGAACCATGAGCCTGACGGTAGCTTTCATGACCTGGAGCTGAAGCAAAACAGATGAGAAAATCAGCATCTGCTGGCAAAGATGAACTTGAAAGAGGAATGGGGTCGCTGTCACTCTCAACAGGTACCCTATCTTGTTGAGGACCACGGCAAGCTTGGATAAGGAATATCTTTGGTTTCCCTTCCAGAGAAGGGCACTCATTGCGTCGGAAGAGAGAAGTGATTGCCTCAATTTTAATCACATTTTCATCTGTACCATAGATCCCATCTTTTGTTCCATGGCTAAGGATCACACACACAAAGCAGTCATATTTTGAGAAGTCTTTCTCTGCTGTGCTTCTCAGTAACTCTAACATTTGACTTCCACTTTGGTTGTGTTCTATCTGGTTTCGAAAGCTGAAGTCATCAAAGAGACTTATCAGATTTCTTACGTCATTATTGGAGCCAGTACGCTCAACATTATCCCTCCTGGGGAAGTTATAGTTATTTATAACCAGAACATAACCAGACTTTGCATTGTAATTAATATCATCACCAGAGGACTCTTGACGTGGGGCATGACCTGCAAATAAGGAAAACATTTCCATAACTTAACTAATTATATTCTAAATCTAAATCTGAATAATATTTTTTTTAATATGTTTTTGTCTGCAACACTCAAAGGACATTACATCAACGCTGAAACATTTAAAATGATGATAAAAACTAAAACTATACAAACAAAACTTACAATTAAAGTTACATTTAAAAATAAGCTAACAAAGTTTACTTTTAAAGATAGAGAGGGATTGACTGAGTGGTAACAGTTTCTTTCAGGAGCTTTTTCCATTCAGCCATTGTCCTTGGAAGGAAACAATGTAAAAATATCCTTGTGTCCTTTTGGTACATGGCTTGCCCATGCTCTCCTTTCTTTAATTGGAATGGAATATTTCTCCCATTTCCCGTCTAACAACCCATGTCTAGGAAAACCATAGCAATTTCAATAACCATCATTTCAATTTGGACGGCACCTCGCATGGGTCCCTCAATCTCCTTCGTGGTTGTCCATTTGTGTGTTATATTTTTTATTTTGCTTATTTTTCTTTACGATAGATTATTCATGTACTATAACTGACTGCGGGGCTCCTGTAAGCAGCCACCCAAAATGTCAAGGCTATAGGTGGTCACCTAAGGGAGGTGTTGCTTACAAAAGCTTAGAATATGGTAACTGCAGAGGCTTACTCCATTTTTTACAGACAGTGCCTACTTTTGTTAGTATGCACATGTTCTGCACATCATGCAAGGCATGGTTCAAGCACCACACGTGCTGGCATTGACATCGACATAATCAACCACATTACCATGCAAGGTTATGACTAAAATGAAAGCAAAATGTTCCTACTCAGTGACTGAATCAAGCTTAATGAACCTGCACTTAAACCAGGGACACCAGAAGAGCAGCACATTGCTAACCACTAACTGACATTAACATCTTCCAGTTGAAAACCTAGCGTAGTGCGCACGCAAAACATTAGTAGGAGATACGCAAATGTTGACTTACTGGAGAGGTGACAGGGAGAAATAGTAACAGGCACTGTAAAAGTTTTCAAAAAAGATTAATAGCTTGAAAAAATGAAAACAATAATTATGTGGTACATTTTGTTATGAAATAGTTAAAAGGTAAGCGTCCACAGTTAAATACAGTTAAATGGAATTTAACATAGTTAATGACTAGGAGCTTATCTGGTCAGTAGCGTTTTTTGCAGGCGGTGTTAGTGTCTTGGCCATCTGTTAGCGTTTGTCGAGCGTTTTGGTGCGTTCTGTAGCATTGTGATATAGTTTATGAATGTACATAGTTATGGCCAGGAGGTAGTCTGGTCAGTGGTGTTTGTTGTTAGCGTTGGCCAGTCTCTTGGCCATGTATTAGCGTTTGTTTAGCGCTGGAGTGTTCCAAAGCATTTGCAGCAGTCATATAGCCATGGGAGCCCTGGAGCTGACTTTGTCCAGTGGTATTCTTGGTTAGTTCATGCGTTTTTCGTCCCATGTGCTTGCAGCATGTTCATTACTCCATTAGTGTGGCGTTTGTGGGTTCAGTTTTTGTAGTTTAGCGGTTCTCAGTGTTCCCTCCCTATCCCCCCCTAAATAAATTAATATTCTTTCCACTGAGCTATCTGGCTCGAGTGTGACAGGTGCCTGAGGGGGGCTTGGCACAGGGGGCTTGTGGCTTGGCTGCAGGTTGGGCAGGCCAGTCGGGTGTTCTAGTGCATTGTGGTTATAATTGCGGTTGCAGCCCCCAGGCTTCTTGGGTACCCACCCTCCACTAGTGACTTGGCCATTAAAAGAGGGTTTTAACCCCATTGGTTAGGTATCAAGACACATCAATAATTAGTTTTTGTATGTATATACTAATATATAAGTGGCAAACCTACATGTATATTCAACACATGATTAGTTTCTGGTTGTGAGCAACAGGTACTTAGACTGTATTTTAGCTGAACCAGAGGAAGGCTGTCAGAGACACTAAAAAGCACTGCTGGAATGGTTTTATTTTAAAAACATACCAAAAATGGTTGTTATGTTAATATTTATTTTACTATGTGGTTTAACGTAATTCCTCTAAAACAAAAGTGACAAGAGATTTTTGTTCAAACTTTGTCCACTGAATATTTATCAATTTTGAGATAAAAAGGGGAGTGTCCAATTGCTCATTAAGGAGCACTGAGGCATTGAAATGCCCCATTTTGGCATTATTTAATGCTTATTAGAAGACCACATTCCCAGTAGTAATTGTAAACTCTTTGTGACTGAAACTCGCAAGAACACAAATTAAGCTACAGACAATGCATTGTGCCAGAAACAAATAAAAATTAATTTAAGTTTAATTTAGACAAAAAGCTGAGTCCTTGATTAAAATTTGAACCAAATTTCTTGACATACTATAGGAACTAAACAGCAAAGTAGAAAAGACCAGTGTATTAGTGTTATTCCCTTAATTATTCAATTTTCAGCAATAGAAATAAGATTACTCTTTTCTCATGCAAAGAGTATGGCAAGTTGATTACAATGACTGGAAAAAAAGGGGGGTGCCCTTGCTCATTGGTGATCTATAGCCATGCGTGTAAATGAGGGTGTGCTAAATGACACCATAAATTATGCGCAGAAAGGATGAAAGATGTAAATGCGAGGAATCACCTTAAAGATCTTTATAAATGTATTTCAATGCTTTTCTCTATGTAAAGCCAAATTCTAAGGAAATTTTAGAAAAATGCTGGTGACCAAGGCTCTGGGGTGAGAGGCGCGGTGGCCTAATGGTTAGTGCGCTCATCTCTAGATCGAGCGGTCAGGGTTCAAGCCCTGGCCAGGGACATTGTGTTGTGTTCTTGGACAAGACACTTTACTCTCACAGTGCCTCTCTCCACCCAGGTGTATAAATGAGTACCGGCGAAATTAATGGTGGGGGGGGGTAACCCTGCGATGGACTAGTATCCCATCCAGGGGGGAGTAGAAATAGTCTCAGTCGCTTCATGCTAAGGAAACTGGGATAAGCTCTGGCCTAATGAGCCACTTGGCTCGTAAGCAAACTTTACCTTTTTTTTTTTACAAGGCTCTGGGAAATTATTAACTACAGAGTTTGTGGGGTTTATTCCCCAGAGTCTCATACATGTACTGAGGTCTATTGCTTAAGGCTGAATTTTAATAATTATATTGAAATTGTTCTTTTTCAAATTAAAAATCTTAGTTTAAGTGTCCTAAGACTTAAATAGGGTTAATAAATTGTAAGAAAAGATATTTCTGAGTACATGGTGCTAACAATGACAATAAAAGCCTTTTTGAAATTCTTACGTCTGGCTGTTGCTGTTGCCGCTGCCTGCTCCGGGACAGGTCGTTGCTGTGGTCCAGCTAAGTGAGAAATTTAAAATGCATAAGCGACAGGACAAATTAACAATATAGAAACTGCTCAAGAGTCTTAGAAACCATAAAAGGTTTGCTGCTATTTTAAGAAACTCAAAAGGGTTTTTTTTCGTACATATGTTTCAGTTTTCTTTCAAATACCATCTAAAACTTGAAAAAGGCTTTTAAATAAAATGAATGCAAACATTGTATGAAACAGTAACATACGGCTTCAAAATGAGAAATAACCTAGCAGTAATCAAAGATTAGGAGTGCATTCTACAGTGCAGGAGTGTGATAATAGTTGTCTGTTGTTGGAATCATTATCTTTATGTGAACAGCTGAAGATTTACGAACAGAGATGACATACTGTTCTGTGGATTATTTGATATCTTTGCTTTTATGGTTAGCAATTGCAAGCAACATCCCATCTACTGAACTACGATTTGATGACCTTTGGTGGCACGTTGCGTGACAGCCCTAGTTTCAGTAAACTCACAAGTTTAATGGAACATTTGCCTTTAAAATTCATGCTAAACATCTCAGTTTCACTTTTACAGTTAATGTTTTAACATAAAGGCCAATTTTTTTTAAAGCGAATACTTGTGTTATATCAAGTATCCTAAGCCAGAAGCACACATATCAGCTAACATCTATAACATTTGCACTTGGGTGTCGGCTTATCTGTGATTTTTCGTAAACAAACTCCATGCGACTGGCAATAATTATTATTTCTGCTCTGATGAATAAAAATAGTCAGCATTTTGCTGTTCCTTCTAACTTCTGGCTTACTCTTACATGTGTAGGTCTTGGCTTCAGAGTACTCTTCCATCGATTCAATTTTGACCTTCGCTGGATACATACTGATCAGAACTATTTGTGCCCACTAGAACTATTTAGGTCCACAAAATAATCTGTAATGAAATTGTAGCCAATAAAATATGGCTGTTCCCACTGTTAATTCATCTCAATGCCAAGGCGATTCAAACTCGTATCCGTGAACAGAATATTGTTGTCCCAGTTATGCAACAAGTTAAAACACTTCACCTCACATCCTGACCAAACAGGCAACACACGGTCCAGAATCAAAACTACTACAAATGAGCAATCGTGAACAATCGAAAACACAAATTTATTCAGCGTTCGAAGATCCACGGCAGAAACACTAGATGCAGTGGAGAGTTAGACCTTCCAATTTGTAGATTAAAAACAGGGCAATGATCATGGTGCAAAGTTGTACAATAACCTCCCAAACAAGATTAAGCAAACTTCTGATGTAAAAAAGTTAAAGGCTAAAGTCTGTAATTACTTGTTAAATTTGTAATTTCTAGTTTTAGCATTTTACGATATATTCATGTAATTAGTTGTTAGCATTGACGGCGGAATAGCCCTAGACAGGGAGCTGTTCAAATAAAGTATTTATGTATGTATGTATGTATGTACAAATCGTCTTGTATATACATGCTTTGCGATGATGTAGTTCTTTTTCACCCGAGATCAAAAACTCTCAGTCTAGTCTGCATTGGGCCTACAATCCCTTTTTTGTTGAATGCAATTAAGAGGAAAACCAGTACAAAGAAAACCTCAAAATGTCAAACAGAATGAAAGAAGCAAAAAGAGAGTGAAAATGACCAAGACCCAAAGCCCCTGAAAAAAACTTATAAGGGCAGCCAATTTGCACTCTTTACAAAAAATGTTGATTTCTCATGGCTGCCAATGAAATTAGGATGTATTATCAAGGAACAAGAGAATGCAATAAGCTCTAATACTGAAAACACGATCAACATTAAAACAGCACATTCATCAAGCTTATATACATGTAGAATTGACATGTACGAAACTTGTTTTCATTAAGAATCGTTGGATGAGTTTCATTACCTGATTAATTCCACTTGGTGAATTTGAGGGCCGGTTTGATAACATGCAAGCTATTTTTGTGCACAATCTCAGTGTCCAACAGATTTTACAAATGATACAGCAAAGCCCAGCCTGAGAACCAAGGTTTAGGATCTTGGATGTGAAAATGTTTATTAAGTACCTATGACGTAAAAAATAATTGTTGCTTATTTCCAAGGCTTTTTGCCCCCGCAGGGTTTTGGCTCAGAGGCCAAAACACGAGGAGGCATTAATAGTCTCCCCCGCATATACGTAATATAAAGAATGTGTGAAATATTGGTGTAGTATGCAAATCAATCCTGATTTGAAGAAACTAGGCGTGCACGGCGGTCTCGGGTAATAGGTCGGGTTTTGCCATCTTCAAACGGCATTTCACGGTCAAAAAAATACACAATATGGCTTGCATTACGATTTCAACGTGATCAAATAAATTCCCTTCGAAATGGCCAAGATTCTGATCTAAAACAAATTGAAAACGCTTTCAAAGGTCCAGAAGATTGATTTTGGGAGAAAAACAGCTCAGAGGATATCGTGGGAAATTCTGAAGAATACTAGAAGTTTAAGGCCAGTGTGGTTCAGTTGCAACTAAATAACTAAATACCCTTCCGATCGTCAGTTTTACCTTTGGCATCTCATTTATTTGGATCGCTTATTTTTACTGAGTAATGTCACATATAAACGCAGTAAAGTGACCTTGCTCTCCATGAGTTCTGTAGCTCAGTGGATAGAGCGCCCACCCGGTGTTTGGAGGTAATGGGTTCGATTCCTGTCGGGGACTCAGATTTTTCTTTGTCCCACGCTCGTGTCGTGTTGAATATTTCATATTTCACATTTAATTTACCGAGCTCAAAATTCACCATCTTCATTTACAATACTTATCAACACAATAGTTGTTTACTCCAAACTGAGGAAATAACCAATAGAAACGTGTTGGTTATGTAACTCATGCATAATGTCTGAGCATAAAACTAAAGATTGTGCTGGGTTGTGGACTTTCCAGCATAAATCTTGGCATCTATGTTTGTCCCTTTGATGTTTGCCAGACTTCCTAACCAGTCCCCTCTATTAACTATGATCAACACAAATGGTTCAGTGTTTCAGTAGTAAACTAGAACAACAGAGGTTTGATATTTTGTTACCAGAATGCACTTCGTCAGAGTATTAAGTAAAGAATAATCATTATCATGCGATAGAATGAGTTGAGTTGAGTTCACTTAGTGGCCTATGATTCTTTGGATCATATTTATGGTAAGATGCCTAAGTTACTTGAACAGTATGAGTGATATAGTTTACAAAAAATATAAAATTTTAGTTCATACAATGACTTTCAATATTATTGTTTTCAATCACTGAGCAGAAATAAAAGAAAGCGGGGACAGCTTAAGTGATAACTATTTCTAGTCTAAAGTAAAGGAGAATGGTGTTTTCCTTTTTGAAATATCTTTTTTCGTTACAGAGATATCTGTTTTTGCATATTTTATGCAAATGAGGAAAGTGATGACATCATAGGTGGTTTTACTAAAACAGAAACAATACTCATTCAAGAATATCTCTAGAAATATTACAGCTGTGTTATTCAAACTTGGCACCAGAAGTGAATATCACCATAGAAAGAAAAAACACCTGTCATGCTGTTGCCATGACAACAGCTCTGCCACTGGTCCTGTTTTAATTAAGGCTAAAATTCCCAGATTTTACCTTAAACAAGGATCATCCACTGTGGAGAGTCAAGACAATATAGGAACCATGTATGTTCCGAAAAGGACCCACTGTCGCAATATAAAGGGTTGCAAATGGGGTTATCTGGTTTTTCACAGAAGAGACTTAAGCCAAGAGTGTTACCATGGCAACAACATAAAAGGTATCATTTTGTTTCTTTTATTATGTACATTTCTTGTGCCAAGTTTGAAGAACACTGCTCCACTATTTCTGGAGATATTCTTGATTCAATATTGAATTGTTTAAGGATGTTCATGCTAATTGCTTCTGTGCATCCTTACTTTCTTTTACCACAAAATACAAATAATGATAAAAAAACAAGACAGCCCCCTAACCTATTCTTTGGGAAAAAATCTCACACACAAATTCACAAAATATGCCACGTCATGCATTGAGCACACGCTAATAAGTACTAAAAAATGAAATATGATAGGGCAGATGGCCATTGCAATAGCTTTGCTTGGATTTAACAATCTTGAACATTCAGTGATTCCTACTCTTTTTTCAGAAACAGATTTTATTTACAATTATCTCCACATTATCAAAAAATGAATAAAAAATAAAGGTGGGAAGTTACAAAAATTTCAAGATTTCTGTCCACAGGACATGGAATCCTGCCATCTTGCGGTTGCAAGACACGTGAAACTATGGTCACTTAGTGCGAACTTGTTCTTTGAGGAACCTCACCAGTTGACTAAATTTGCTTATTTTAATAGGTCCATTTGAACCATATTTGGCAGAGAACATTTCCCTTCAAAGCTCTAATTGCCATCTTTTGGGACTTGCAGCCACTATGGCCTTCTTCGTTAACGAAGCCTGATTTACTCAGATTTAGGTGTTCTTCCAGGCATGTTCTCTCCGAAACGAAGTCAGTGACCCCTCACTTTTTTTTACATTTCTGACATCAATAACTCACCATCTTTCAATGCTAAAGTTTTAAAAAAAAAAATCAATGTTAGAAGATTTTCGCGCGAACATCCTTAAGGCGGGGTACATGTGAATGGGAGTAAAATTTGAAGTATTATTAAAAGGAAATTGTTAGGATTATAATGGCTTGGAAACACTACCAGAGAGTTGACCACCCCAAACGAGAGCCCCAAGTTGGTCGGGAACTGTTTGGCATCCGTCTACTAATTCTTCAATTCAAATTTCAATTTTCCAAATCCATCAAATCTTTAATATTTCATACTTTCCTTAATTAATTTAACCTATTCTTTGAAAAAAATCTCCCAAAAATCACCCAAAAATGTACACAAAACCACCCAACGGTGGTTATGGTTATAAGAATAGAGATTTTGCGTTGCTTAAAACATGACTGAGATATTGGCAGAAAGGCTGTGTTAAGCGACATCAAAACAGCCTTAAGGTGGCCGAACACAGTGCCTATGCCTTATTTCTTTACTTTTAAACTATTTATCCTTTAGCGCCCATTTTTGGCATGACTCAAGGTTAATTACACAAGTGTTTATTCTCACATTTTGGTTAGGGTGTGTGCTGCTGCCATGGCAACAGGGCTGGTTAAAAACAAGGCATAAATAATGTTTTTTGTTTATTTAAAAAAATCCAGTCGTTAGGTTGTTTTCATCTTTTGCACACTACAAATTGACATTAAATCCCTTCTGTTGATAGTGTTCTAATAAAATTTTGACACAGGCAATTTTCATAATTCACCGTTAATCGTTTTCTGTATTATTAAAAATTCCCTCTGTCAAAATTCAGATATTTCGTGATAATTCATTCACGTGGTCTCTGAACTATCTTTTGGTCAAATTTGTTTCTGCTAAAGCAGTCGGTCTCGATTGGCCCTTGGTAGAATTTACCTTTGTTTTGGTGTGCGCAAACTTAATAATGCATTTCAAACAAAGGCGGCCGCTAAATTGCACCAAGAGTAATATTGAACATCAACATTTACATGGAAACGACATTTACAATAAAGCATGCACTCACCTCTCTTTGCCCACTGTAGATAAAGGACTGAGTCACTGGGATTTCAATCTCCTTTTACGATCAAGCCTAACATAAAATTCAGCTGTTGTTGAGTGTGGATCAGAACTCAAAGCACATTTTAGTAGCTGCAAAAGATTGCAATTACATGTACGAAAATCGTGTATGAAACATTGACAGAAGAGACTGTGTCAAGAAAAAAGTGACATGGGAATTTCTGAAAATTACTGGGCTCTTTGTATCATTACCTTTCCTAACGTATCTTTGTAATTAAAGTTTAAAGCCATCTGTATACACTGCTTTCAATTATAGAGAAAAATAACACAAATAGTGCGGGTGTTGAGTAAATAAATAATTTGATCGCTCTATTGACGACATGTTTGTTTTCTGAAATCCTTGTGCACGTGCAAAATTGCATCAGCAAAAGTGCGCATGAAAACTGTGTTCGGCTACCTTAAGGTCAGGTTCACTAGTTTTTCTGAGACTCAATAGCGCGCGCTGCCATCGCCTGCCAGACGTCAGTATTAATCGCACGTGCAAAAATGACGCAAGTACATGTAGCCCTAAGAAGAAACAAAAGCAACTTCAGGATTTGAAAGGCATTAAATTACTTCAGTATACATAGCAATAGTTTGAAACTCTGTTCAAACATGTGTTTAAGCCTAAGGCCAAAAAAACTATGTCAAAAATGCTCTGTAAAAAATAGGTAAAAGAGCTCTAATTTACTCTTGCTTTCTGGCATGCGATACATGGCGTCAAATGAGCGCACGCTAAATAAATAACCATGCGTGTCCCACATGTGTTTTTCTGATTTTTGTGACGTCAGTGTCACTAAATGAAAGCTAATTTTCTTGCGTTCCCTTTGGTGAATTTTTTTAAATTTGACTCAGTTGTGGCCACATACAAATCCTATAAAATAGCCCATTTTTGTTAAAATCTGTCAGAGCTAATCTAATATATTTAGAATAATGACAAATTACAGAATATTGGAAAAGCCGTCTGAACAACGCTGACTTCTCAATACTTTAAAATGTCAGGCAATTATCATTTCCATTATGTGACAAAATATGAAAAAAAAATCACAAAAGGAAAGTTAAAATATTGAGGAGTCTAGGCCAAAATCAGGAAAATATGTGCCTGTCATTAGATTAGATGTTGCCATGGTAAATAATGCCCTTAATCCAAAAATTGACACCAAAACATAAGCCTTATTTCAACAGTACCCATGCTGGTAAATCTCTACGGGGGAAAAATTTAAGGAAAATTAACTATTAAGTTTCGTTTTCTGACTCGCGTTCTATAAGGACGATGTTCATCGTAAATCTAGGGAGCCACCTTAAGTGAACTATTTATGATGTCATCACTTTCCTCATTTGCATAATTCATACAAAAACGTAAATACTCTCAAAAAGAGATATTCCAAAAAGGAAAACGCCATGCCACTCTTCTTTACTTTGAAAAGCCTTTCAAATAAGCAGCAATTATTTTTTGCTTCATAGGTAATCTCTAGTTTTGAGTGTTTAACTCGAATCTTCACAAGTCTTTCCTTACAAGTCTTTCCCTTGGTGACTAAAACTCAGTCGAGTTTAGCTTACGAAGCGTCTTTTCTGCACTTACCGTCTGTGGCTGAGCTTTCAATGTTTAACTTAGCATAATCTCCAACAACTAAGGCGCCTGGACAACCTTCCACCTTTACGTTAAACTTGCTATACATCCTAGCACGAAAGAAATGGAGATTTGGACACAGGCAATGGCCGAAAAAATCTTTTGATTGAGAAGGTGAGCGTAGTGAACAAATTAAAAGCCAGCGAAAAGCGGAAGAAAAACGGAAGAAGAGCGGAATCAAGCGGAAGCAGGTTTTGGTCACCAGTTCATGTATGACCCCATGAAATCTCCTGAGCACATGCCACCCCAAGCCCCATGAAACATCACGCAACACTGCACGTGTAGCAGGTGTAGTAGCTGTAGGACCTGCAATACGTGTAGTAGCCGTAGTAGCTGTAGTATCTATAGTAGCTGTAGTTAAGCCGTAGTAGCTGTAGTAGCTGTAGTACGTGCAGTAACTGTAGTAGCTGTCGTACGTGTAATAGCTGTAGCCTAGATGTAGTACTTGTAGTACCTGTAATATCTGTAGTATCTGTAGTAGCTGTAGTACGTGTAGTAGCTGTAGTAGCTGTAATAGCTGTACTACCTGTAGTATCTGTAGTATCTTTAGTATCTGTAGTATCTGCAGTAGCTGTACCGCTGTAGTAGCTGTAGTAACTGTAGTAGCTGTAGTACCTGTAATATCCGTAGTATCTGTAGTAGCCGTAGTAGCCGTAGTAGCTGTAGTAGCTGTAGTAGATGTAGTGTCTGTAGTATCTGTAGTAGATGTAGTATCTGTA
>CM042756.1:25028747-25048589 GCA_022496165.2 Catalaphyllia jardinei
TATTTTGTCATGAAAGAATTGCGACAAAGTAGTGCTTTTCTCGCTGTATGCACAAGCATGTAGAATTCGTCCACTACAAATCCATAATAATTTTTAGAATCGCTCGGCTATTCCAAACAAACATCGCATCTTCTCATTAGGTTCAAAAGACGCTTTCTGGAGCAATTCGTTAAATATCTCAAACTGGCGATGTAAGCGTAAATTTTTTAAGTGTCAAGCACATGCCGATTTTATAGTATGCAGAAGCTCGGTTATTTCGTCATCTTGCACACTAACATAATTTTTGGAATCGCTCTGCATTTCTAAAGAAACATCAAATATCGTCAAGAAGTTTGAAAGAATGTTTCAGTGGAAATTCTGTAAAAATTTCTGACTGTCGGGCATTTAGTCCATTTAAGACCTTGCCCGGCTGCCGGGCATTTAGACAGCGTAAATTTTACACAATTTGTGAATCGCAACATTAAAATACTAAGTAGAATATTGTATTCACCAAGTTTGAGGTATGTAGCTTTGCTAGAAGTCCCTCAGTTAATATTTTTAATTTTCCATACATTTGTCTCTAAATTTGGCTGGGTAGAGAAATGTCTAGACGCAGTTCGCGGGACAAAAATTTACAGACAAGTACAAAAATTAGCTCAGCGACTTCTAGCAAAGCTACATCCTTCAGACTTGGTGAATACAATCTTCTACCTAGTATTGTAAAGTTTTGATTCACAAATTGTGAAATATTTAATATTAGAAGAAGTTATTTGCTATCGGATTCCCATACAAACACTGTAATTTCTGACCGCTTTGCATACTCGTCAAGATGGCGTCGAAAACCGTGATAAGGCCTATTGGAGTCCAAATCAACTAACACAAACATACAGATTTCAAATCCGCAGCGGAGAGCTCAACTGCATCTTTTTAAGGGCCTGCTTCGTCCCAAATGGACTGAACAAGAGCATCCTACATCCAGGATCGATCGAACTTCAACCAAACTAATTATGAGTAAGCGACAACATTCATCATTGTCGACACGTTAATTATCGACCGTAAACCACGACCAGAAATTTCTTCCGCGCTAGCGAATCACAGACAGAACGCCTAAAATAAAACAAGGAAATTCTACTCACGGTCCGCGTTCGGCGGCTCAATCTCCTTCGCTCTCTGCTCGTTGTCTCTCCTTGTGTAGCTTCGCAAATACCAATGTCCCGGATGCAATTGAATTTTATCGAACGGGGAAGTACTACATCCAGAAATCAACAGATTTTTTTCTAAGTCTTTAGCCCCATCAAAATTCTGACCAAATAACGCCAACAGCAGCTAGAAATGTCTAGTCCGTTGCACGTCTAAGCCCTAAATTGATGTGGCTAAGGCTCTTTGCTGTCTAAAGCAAGCGCAAACATTATCGCCACAGAGCCATTATTGACCTGCTACTACGGGGCTAATTGTTGAGCCGCGTAGTTACTACACATTTCAGGATTGCCTAGTGTACGATAACAGACGACGTTTGCTAGCAAATCGTTAGTCTTGCACCTTCACTGGACTTAATGATGTCCTCTAGCAGACTTCCTTTAGACAGCAGTTATAGAAAGCTAATTGATCAACGCCAGCTCGGCCAGCTCCGAGATACCGCGCGAACTAATATTCAGCCGTGTGTAGCCTGGGCAACACTTAACCCCAATTTAATAAGGGGCAAAGGGAGGGGGGCACTTTTTTTAAAAAAAATAAGGTAACATTTCAGGTTAGGTAAGCTTTACAAGCTTCTTCCATTAAGAAATCCCCCCCACCCCCCTCCTTTCCCGCACGAAAAAAAAATACCAATTTACATGAAACGAGGTGTTCAAATCTGTGGGTACGTTTTTGGAAATACAGTGAGACATATATGGTTAGATTTTAGAAAGTCATTGGCCTCCCTGGTGAAGAATATAAGATAAACCTGGTGGATTTTTGTCTGCCCTGGTAGAGTTTTTGTTAAAAACCTGGTGAACAATCAGGCTCCACCAGGTCTGTGACAGAGGGGTGTACAGAAACTACAGAAACTAAAGATACTACAGCTGCTACAGCTACTACAGCTACTACAGCTACTACAGATACTACAGCTACTACAGCTACTACAGCTACTACAGCTACTACAGCTACTACAGCTACTACAGATACTACAGCTACTACAGATACTACAGCTACTACAGCTACTACAGATACTACAGCTACTACAGCTACTACAGCTACTACAGCTACTACAGCTATTACACGTACTATGCACCTGTCACTGGAAACCCCCACCCCCCCTCCACCCTGCCCCACCTTAAAGGGGGAATTTTTATTTCAAGCACCAACTAAAATATTGCTGCTTTTCACATGACGTCACTAAATTTCAAACTTCAGAACTTTTGATCCTCCTGAGATTTTACTTTCATGATGTATAAGAGCAGCTAAAAATTAATATTCATACAAATTTTCACTCCGAATGGGTTCTTGGTTTAGTGATAGACTACGCTTGAATTTCTAAGCTTTTGCATGACCTGGCATTTACATGACGGACGAGAGAGCTGTGATGTTGGTTTAAAAGGTGACTTATTTCGAAGAATTCGGCTATCTGAACAGTTATTGTATTAGAATAAAGTATTACTGTTATGTTTTTGAGTTCTTCGAGAGATAAATTCACGCTCTTGTAGCAAAACTCAGTGACAGCTGGTTTCCGACCGCCATGTTGGTGCCCATCTAGATGGACGGTTTTGATTTTTTATTTTAATCTATTTTGAATGGCGTGACACTGAAAACCAGCAATTGGTTAACATTTAATAGCGATATCTGCAAAGTCCTACTTCTCTGACACACACTGTGGAAACACTGTGACAAGATTCTGTATAAAGGACAACACAGACGCATCAAACTAGCAAAGCAAATGTGCTTTCTCAGTATTGCATTGCACATCCCTACTTCGCACGATTTTCGCTTCATTAGTGCGCGCAAATAAGCGTGTGCGTGTACACGACGAAAAAAAATTCCTCAAGCTAAGCCCAATAGCGAAATACATGCTCGTTTTCTTTTGAACAGGCATGGTAACCTAAGTTTTTTATTGCTCAATGTTAGTGTACATATCATCTCCATAATTAAAGAAAAAGAAAAAAATTATCGGAAGGAAAACAAGATATAGGTGAAAGAGTGCACAAAACCGTTACTCTGTGATACACATTATGACTGCGAAAACAATTTGCGACTCTATGAACGCTTTACGTCCATGCCATTTTAAATAGTGTGATGTTTCCACGAATTTTATATGACATTGTTCTATGTGGTCGACACTTTCTACCTGTCAAGTTTTTCCCACGTATTACTTTATGAATAATAAACTATGTTTCGAGCCACTGTAAAATGTAACGTGGACCGATATGAATAATATGCGTCATTAGGAACCGATCGTTAATTACGTCCCGGGGGGGGTAGTTTTCATAAAAGTGTAGTGTTTAAAAACTGAACCTCCTCAAAAAGTTTTGACGTAAAATTCTACCCCCCTTCGCAATTTTTTTTTTAAAAACCTAAATTTCCCCCCCCCCCCCATCCTGAGGAAGCCATAATTCTCTCCGTCCTTCCTTACACATATTTTTTTATCTTTTTATTCAATATCTCGTTTATCTTTCTCTCGTCTATTGTTTTTATTTCACATTGCTAAAAATATTAAAGTTAAGCTGTTTGTGTCTATGAATGAAATTGTTGTCGTTATTTGATATACTTGTAGGTGGTCTAGTTAGGGTATTGCTTATAAGATGTATCTGAAATGTGAAGGCGTCGCTGAATTGGCAACCAAGTGAAAGTACCTTAGACAGTCGTCACTTCAGTGTCTCAGTAATGACGATGTTTTGTTATTGTTGGAGTCTATTCCTCAAAGGTCAAAAGACGGGACACTGGGGAATTATACAGCCAAAGATCTGAGAGCAGTTCAAGAACATCTGATATATGGATATGGATACTTAGACCTCGAAGAAGCATACCATCTATATTCATCTTTTAATGACTTTTATTATATGGCTAGCTCCGCGAGCGAGCAGGATGACCCAAATCGCGCGCTGTGATTGGCTACCCGAGCGGGCAAGATGGAGCCATCTTGCCCCCCTCGGGACTACCCACTGTATCCGGCAAGAAAAAGTTCCTTGAAAGCCATATAATAAATCCTTTATTGACCAAGTTTGTTCGGTCAAGATGGCTGGATATTGGCCTCGTTCTTTTTTGCGAGTTTATGGACCTCGACTTCGTCTCGGTCCATAAACACGCAAAAAAGAAAAAACTCAGTATTCAGCCATCTTGATCACACACTTGGTCAATAACCCATATATCTAGCCCAGACAAACAAGCCTTCAGCTTGCTTGATCCTGATCATGGCTTGCCCGTCTATGTCATTACCCTTACTGAACCTATTTCGTGCAAGGTCTTTGTTGTTCTGAAGAATGGTAGGCATGGAGAAGTTCCTTGTCGATTTTACGGGGTCGTCGAGGACAGATCACAGACGTCAAATTCCCTAGACTGCCCACTGTTGCTGTGCCATAAAATTTGACCCCTCTCATGTTTCTTACCAGTGAAAAATTTACCCCCCAAAAAGGGGCTTGTTTGTACCCCCCTCCAAAACCACCGCACCCCCCTGGGACGTAGTTAACGATCAGTCCCTTAACACGAGACCAGGCATATATGGGGTGAGATTGGCCCATCACATCTCTTAAATGAGAATGGTGACGTATCATTTATATTGTTTTCTTCGAAACAGTGTTTGATACAGAATATTCAGGGAATGTTTCAAAAAAAATATTCGGCAACTTTTATTTCACCTAACTCACCTTCAGAACCCGCCATTTGGAACAATCGACCACGTGCTTCGGACTAGAGTCCAGTCGCCGTCTAAAATATAAATTGTCTAAAGTGAACTATTTCCCCACCCCCGGGGGCTGGTAAGTCATCTAAGCACTTGCAAATCCCCACGTATGCCCCACGTCTCCCTGGGGTGGGGGGTGGGGGAAGTCCAGTGACAAGTGCACTACAGCTACTACAGCTTCTACAGCTACTACAGCTACTACACGTATTGCCGGTCCTACAGCAACTACACCTGCCACACCTACAGTGTTGCGTGATGTTTCGTGGGGCCTGGGTGGCATGTGCTTAGGACATTTCATGGGATTATACATGAGCTTTTAACCCAGTTTTTCTTCAAGACAGTTATCTGGTCAGCGGGGATGGGTTACTTGGGTACTTTGTATATGGCATAGACTAGTGCATCAGCATACGCTTGTTGCAAGGACCACGGTGACAAACCAGAAGTACCGGATCCTCTCGCTGTAGAGGATCTAATCAGCTATAAGTTGAATAGACGAAAATTAGCAAGGCTGATTACACAGTATTTAAGAAATAGAAAACATGTACCGTGTTTGTATCGAGTTATATAAACACGAGTGGAAGTTTGGGAGAACGAGAAATGCTGTGGGAACACGAGCCGCAGGCGAGTGTTTCCACAGCTTTTGAGTTCTCCCAAACTTTCACGAGTGTTTATATAACTCGATACAAACACAGAGTACATGTTTTCTATTTCTTTTAGAAAACACCGCAACGTTAAAAAGAAAAACAACTTGTTAACTTTGATTATCAAAATGTAAATTCTCTTTGCTCGCGCCATCACTACGTCAACAGCGTGCGCTAGTTCTGTCTCCATCGAGTTATACAACACGATTATAAACCAATCAGCGCGCGTGCTTTTTTAGGACTGTTTTCTAAAGGAATATATTTTCCAATACTTCGGAAGCACGGCCTTCCTACTTCAGGGTGTTACAGAGAACAGCAAGAAAGAAAGGGCCCAAGGGCCCACCCTCAATAAGACCCTTTTCTTTGAGTAAGAAACTGGGCCCACCCTCAATGAGACCTTTCCTTTGAGCAAGACAGGGCACCCCGGACCAATCTCCCCTTCAGCCTTTCACCCCTTTTGGACACCTCTGAAACCTTCTCTACAAGTTGCGTAACTGTGTAGTCCTTTTAAAAAGTGAATTGCATAATAATCCACATAACAGCAGAAAAGGTCAGAAAAGATGACATAATGGACCAAACCGTTGCAGTGCTTATTTGGTTAGAAACTCATGATTTGGCCTTCAGCCATGATTATTATTGGGTCTTTTCCCACAATGAAACTTATTAAGACAAGCTCAGACATTTCAGGTGTGAATAAACATTTTGAAATTAACCCCTTGACTGCTTAAGATGTATCTAGTACGTCCTGAGTGCTAGTGCTCTTTGTACCACAAGTGACGTCATTAATTGCAATGTCGCCAGATATTCATGATAAGCAGATGGTAGAGCTAGGACAGCTCTATCCATGCAATGGTCATTTCTGGATATTGACTGTATTCTGATGTAGCGAATTAAAAGAAATGTAACGGTTATAAATTTTGGTGCAAACATGGCCCACTATACTTACATGTATAGTTGATCAAGGTCCCATTTCTAGGCTTTGCCCATAAGTGACACTCAACTTTTTAGGGCAGCCAGAAAGAATATGCAATGCAAAAGGTACCAAGAGTAAAAGGGCTGGGAAGAAGATAGGGAAAAAGGAAGGGAAAAATTTGGAGTGGGTAGTCAAAAAAATTTGAAATATTGCAGACTTTTGTACCTAATCTTTGGGAAATCTATCTCTTTAGTACAAAATAGCCTTTACAGCAAAGCTTAAGCTCATTCAGCGTTATGGCAGCCAAATAACTGGTTTAGCGGTTAAAACGGCATTTTGGGGGTGAAACTTCGGCAGTCAAACCAGTATTCCACAACATAAGTGTACAAATCTGTAAGCTAGTACGTTGGTTTAAATCACAATTTATTTCAGTTATGTTACTGGTACTTCACCCCATGTGTGACTGAACAATCTGATTTCACTCACACAAATATCCACACAAAGTGAAGTACGGTAAATATCTGAGGAACAGTCATCATATGAAAAGTTTTCTCCTATAGCTAAGACCTATCTACAATTCATTAGTCCAAGACTGCAGCTCAATATTGTATTAAAACTATGGACTGACTTTTTTTATATGAAAAAAAAAAAAACTATAAAATAAAGTTTACATCAGCTGAGCTGATTCTGATCAAAATGTGACAATATGGAAATTATCTAATAATCCCATACATTTACCTTTTCAAGTTTTCCAGGACCTTATGTTTGGCTGGCAGTTTCAAAAGTTCAAAACCTTTAATGGTTTTAGAGCATTTTTTGACCTTAAACAGTTCAACAGGCGCAAACTCTGGTGTCCACCAAAATGCATGCTGTTTACATTGCTTAATTACTCCTACATTGTCCTTGCCTTGTCATCTGCAGTAACAAATCTTTCAAGCAAAACCTTAATTTTCCATGACTTTCAAAGACCAACAATTAAATTCCATGACTTTCCAGGCCTGAAAATGAACATGACTTTCCAGGTTTTCCATGACCTGTACGAACCCTGTTCAAAACTTAATGACAGCCCTGTCAATGCGAGGTACTTACAGTCCAGTCACAAGAAAATAACATGGCCTATTTCACATTTATTTATTTAAAAAATGATCATTACATGATAAAATTTAATGGTTTTCATTGGCTTTGCCATCATGGTATAAGAGCAATAAATTTTACCATGTAATGTTTTGGGCATTTTTACTTTTATTCTATTAATTTTTTTAAGTTTTCTCTATTTTGGAAGTGTTTTATAATATTCCACTTGCGCTTCTTAGTTATGGGACAATTATTCTCTCATATCCAACAAGCATTATTTCCCCATATCTCTCATATCAATCAATATGTGCTCATAGAGAAATATTGTTAAATGTCTATAAATAATACAAGGTACATACCAAAGATAACATCTACTGAGGTTCAATCCATTGCCACAGTCAGACAATCTTAAATATTTAAAATCCTCCATGAAAATGCCATGTAAAAGACATTGAATAATAAATCCCTTGTCAGAGTAGAATCCATGTTCAGTTATACTTTGGATTAAAAAACACTTTCTTTCGTAGCATGCAGACCTGGCATGGCATTTGCTTTAGACCCCCCTTGCTGAAAAACCCAGCAACACGGTTGTTAACTCTCAACATCATATCCATGAGATGCTCTCTTTCTGCATAGTCTTTAAACACGTCAAAAACAGACGAAATGAACCATGAACCAAGGAGAGCTTGACGGTAGCTTTGATGGCCTGGAGCTGAAGCAAAACAGATGAGAAAATCAGCATCTGCTGGCAAAGATGAACTTGACAGTGGAATGGGGTCACTGTCACTCTCAACGGGTACCCTATCTTGTCGAGGACCACGGCAAGCTTGGATAAGGAATATCTTTGGTTTCCCTTCCAGCGAAGGGCACTCATGGCGTCGGAAGAGAGAAGTGATTGCCTCAATTTTAATTACTTTTTCGTCTGTACCATAGATCCCATCTTTTGTTCCATGGCTAAGGATCACACAAATGAAGCAGTCATATCTTGAGAAGTCTTTCTCTGCTGTGCTTCTCAGTAACTCTAACATTTGACTTCCACTTTGGTTGTCTACTACCCTGTGTCGAAAGCTGAAGTCATCAAAAAGACTTATCAGATTCTTTACGTCGTCATTGGAGCCAGTACGCTCAACATCATCTCTCCCGGGGAAGATATAGTTATTTATCACCAGAACATAACCAGACTTTGCCTTGTAGTTAATATCATCACCAGAGGACTCTTGACATGGGACATGGCCTGCAAATAACCAAAATTCCATATCTTAACGAATTATATTTAATAACCATCATTTCAAAAAGTTTTTTCAAGCATAAAGCATTGTAGGTTATCACCAGAATATGAGACACTTTAAACTTACTGGCTACTTGACAAGCCATGCAAGATAGAAAATTCCTAGCTTTGCTGTGTGGTTGAACAAAATAGTACAGTTCAACCTCCTGTAACCAGGTACCGTATTTCCTTGATTAATAGCCATCCCTTGATTAATCGCCTCCCTCAAATAATCCCCCCCCCTTTGCCCGAAATATTTAAAATAATTGCCTCCCTTGAATAATTGCCCCCCCTCCCCTTCCCATTTTCTCTTTCTCTTATCCCCTCCCTCTCAAGTTAAATATTGGGAGTTTTAGCAAACCATGACGGCGATGGAGATGAAAGCATCACCAAACAAAAGGTTTAATGAGCAGAACAATGGTTGTGCACGTGTGTTTTGAATCTTTGTACATTTCTTTGCCATCCTCTGCAAAACAACAACATGAAATAACCAAGTTATGCGTATTTTGGAGAACGCGAACCACAGTGGCTTAAGTTTTGTATCTTTTTTTATAAGTGAACGCTGTCGGAGCATATTTAGCCTGAGCAAGTTTTTAGACCGATAGGCATACTGAACAGATTTACATAGTTGTGACATTCGGAAGTTAAATATAAATTCATTTTTTACAAGAGGTCACAAAAGGTTACAAAAGCACTGGGTTTTTGCACAGTTTTTTCTATGATAAAGTTCATGCATTTCACTTTTTCCTTTATTGCTTGGTATAATAAAACAAAATATATAGGGTATGACCTCCTGTGGGAAATATTTGAAATAATCGCCTTCCCTCATATAATTCCTCCCTTTTGGTGTAAAAATAGAAATAATCGCCCCTGGCTATTATTTGAGGAAATACGGTACCCAAAATGACAAGCCAAGGTGGACAGTTATGGGAGGTGGTTACTTATAAATCCTTAGCATATGGTAACTGCAGAGGCTTACTCCATGTTTTAAATGGTCTATCCATATGATAAGACAATAAGACAATAATTTTTGATCTATTAAAATTCAGCCTAAAACAATAAACCTTGGTAGGAGGCTCTGGGGAATAACTATAGAGTTTGCGGGGTTTCTTCCCCAGAGCCTCATACTGAGGTATATTGCTTAAGGCTGAATTTTAATTATATTGAAATTGTTCTATTTCAAGATAAAAATCTAGTTCAAGTGTCCTAAGACTTAACTGGGATTAATACATTATAAGAGAAGATTTTTCTGAGTGAAGTTATGGTGTTAACAATGACAATAAAAGCCTTTTTTAATTCTTACTAGCTGTTGCTGTTGCTGGGGCCTGCTCCTGGACAGGTCGTTGCTTTGGTCCAGCTAAAGTTCAGAGAAATTCAGTTAACAAAAAATAAATGCATAAGCTCAGAAAACATTACAGAAGGTATTCAGGAGTCTTGAAAATTATAAAATGTTTGCTGCTATTTTTAGAAACTCAAAAGGGGGGTTTTCTTGCATATTTTTTCAGTTTTCTTTCAATGGCCATTTTTATTTTTCCCTTTAAAGCCTGAAAAAGGTTTTAAACTGTTTACTCACCAGACTCAGGTGGTGTGTCTTGACGCTCACGGGTATGGTCGTCCATTTGTTTCAATATTCGTTAAATCTAATTCACTGTCGCTAAACTGAATTTGCTGTTGCTAAACTTCAATTCACTGTCGCTAAATTCCTTTCGCTGTCGCTAATCGTGACCACCTTTTTGACAGCGACTAAGGTTTACCAAAAGCGAAAGTGAATGAAACATACCTGCCAACCCCCAGAGTACAAAAATCTGGAGATGTCTAGGAAAAACCTCCGAAAATCACCCAAAAGGCATTCCTAGATTTTTCTGAGTGAAGTTATGGTGTTAACAATGACAATAAAAGCCTTTTTTTAATTCTTACTAGCTGTTGCTGTTGCTGGGGCCTGCTCCTGGACAGGTCGTTGATTTAATGAAAAACTTGGAGACTCCTGGGAAAACCAGGAGAGTTGGCAGGTATAATGAAATTTAGGGAATGTAAATTAATTTCTAACGACAGTGATCTCTTTAGCGAATGCGAATGAGTATAGCGACAGCGAATAAAATTTAGCGACAGCGAATAGTATCTAGCAAAACCGAATTAAGCTTAGCGACAGCGAATACAATTTAGCGAATGCGAATGAGTTTTTAGCAACAGCGAATGTGAAATAAGTTTGGCGACAGCGAATGGAATTTAGCGACAGCGAATTTAAGTTTAGCGACCAATCAGAAAGGGGCAATCAGTGGGACGGTTTGTGGCTGGCATGTAAGGATCTTGCTACGCATTACAGTCGCTCGAACACTGTGCGATTTTGATTTTCTTCGAGGGCTAGCTCAAGACTGTTTGGATGGATTTTCGATTGGAAGGTACAAGAAGAATCGTGAATCTTTTGACCTTTATGCTGCGAAGTTTGAAAGCGGAGCAATGTGATTTTGGGGGGGAAACTCGCCCTGGCACTGGAACCCTTTCAAAACAAGGTTTCCACCCTTGTCCTTCTATTACAACGAACAGTCAACCGCGAACTCAAATTCATTCAAAATCGCTCAAAAAACCGCTTTTGAGGCAAAAGGTTGACTATATACCACAGGTATGGTAATTCGACGTTTACTTATCATTGATTTACATACACAGTTAGCGATATATGGCTATAGCTGAGGCAAACGGTAAATCTAGTACATTTACTATAAAATAACAATCGGCTACCCAGACAGATTGTGTGGGCGCCCTGTGGCGGAACCAAGGTTTAGGATCCTTTCGGATATAAAAATGTTTATTTAGGTAAGGGCCAGCCAACACACGCCAAAAAGTTATCTCTAGTTATGGGTGTTTAACTGGAATCTTCACAAATCTTTCCCCACTGCTCTTCCCCTTGTTGAGTAAAACTCCGTAAAGCTTAGCTTACGGAAGTACCATGCCGCTCAAATCGCAATGCGAAGCGTCTTTTCCATACTTACCGTGTGTAGCTGGGCTTCCAATGGTTAAGTGAGCATTATCTCCAACAACTATGGCTCCTGAAGATCCTGTCACATTTACGTTAAACTTGCTAGACATCCTAGCACAAAGAAATGGAGGTTCAGACACAGCAGTCAATGGCCGAAAAGGGAACTCTCTCCTCCGCAGTCTGAGGCCTCTTTCGTGCTGCTTTGACCGTAGGCTGGTAGTACTGGGCCTGGGGAGAGGGAAAAACCAAAGCGCGGGGAATAATGGACGATTATCACAGACCTCTCAAGTCTCACGATTTCGTCGTGAGACTCACGACTTTCAGTTCAATCTCACGGTCTCACGACGAGACAAGCAAATCTCACGATAAAAAGAGGTGCAGGCTGAAAGGATAATATTTTGGCTAACCCTAGCCGCTAAGGTGAGTTTCTTGCGCCAATTCTGTGCAAATCCATAGTTAAACAGTTACTTCTTCCGACTTCGTCCGTCTGTATAGCTGTTCGCTAACACATGACCATATATAGAACACCTGTTCCAAATTAGGTCATCATATTCATTACCAGTCTCTCGCATTTGATCTGATGAAAACGTGTTCAATATGGCGGAAACCGAAAGTGATTCTTCAGACGATGGTCATGTCCAAGGAACTGGAAGCGGAAAAAGAACAAGCAGAAGTCACTCAGGTGCAGCGAAATATAGAACAAAGTTCAACACAGAATGGGAAGGTTCGTATCCAGTTAAACGTGTTCAAACTGATCCATATTCGTTTCTGTGTGTTCCTTGCAATAAACGTGTTCGGTGCGATCACCAAGGATTAAAGGATGTTAAAGTCCATTGTGACAGAGAAACGCACAAAATGGTTGTTGCACAGTCGAAAAAAAGCCAACCAATTTCACAGTTTTTCACAGGAGCCAGCTCTACATCAACAGAAGTCATAAAAGCAGAGGTAATGGTTACAAATTTCTTGATACAACACAATTTACCAATTGCTACAGCAGGGCATCTTGGACCACTCTTTAAAACTATTTTCCCAGACAGCAAAATTGCTCAGTCGTATGCCTGCAGTGCAACAAAAACAGCTGCAATTATCAATAAGGCTATGGGACCCCACTGCCATGAATACATAGTTGAACACTGCAAAAATCACCCATTTAGTCTTGGAATTGACGGATCCAGTGACACTGATGTCAAGAAAATGAATCCAGTGACGATAAAACTGTTTGATATGGACAAGTCAAAATGTGTGACAAACCACTTCTATAACATGTGTGTCACAACTGGTCGTGATGCATCCAAAGCAGAAGATATCTTTAGTACTGTTGAGGAGAAGTTCACTGCTGACAGTATCCCTTGGGCCAATGCAGTAAGCCTTAGTGTTGACAACACTAACTCCATGATCGGAAGAAACAATTCCTTTGCATCTCGGTGTAGGCAAAGAAATCCAGATATTTTTGTTAGTGGTTGCCCCTGTCATCTGGTGCACATAGCTGCCAGTAATGGCCATGACTCTTTTGCAAAAGTAACTGGTGTGAACATTGAAGATTTGCACATTGACCTCTACTACTGGTTTGAAAAAAGCACCAAGAGAAAAGGGGTATTGCTTGAATACATGGAGTTTTGTGGACATGAGTATGCCAAAATATTGAAACATGTGTCAACAAGATGGCTGTCATTGGAAAGGTGTGTGCAGCGAACACTTGAAAAGTACAGTGGACTCAAGTCGTACTTTCTAAGTGAAGAGTTTGCTGACCAAAGATTTTCAAGGCTGCGAGATGCCTTCACTAATCCTGTAACAGAAGTTGCTCTGCTATTTCACCATGCATCAATTCCACTTTTCAACAACTTCAACAAGCTGTTGCAATCTGAGGAGCCTATCATTCACATGCTTCATGGTTCCACCATACAACTGGCGCGGAATCTGGCCAACAGGATCATTAAGCCACAAGTGCTAAAGGATACACCAGTTACAGAACTGAATTTGGATGATCCCAGCATTTATAAACCAGAGCAGTCAATCTTTATGGGGGTTACCACAAAGTTCAAGCTTCAAAAACTTCTTACTGATGGAGACATTAGTGAGAGGAAGCATTCCCAGGTATTTAAAGCAGCTCAAGCCTATTTTAAGGACTCCCTCAGTTACATTTTGAAAAAATTTCCACTGTCAAACGAATTAATTATTAACGCAGGATGGATGTAGGAAGCAGAATAGATTCAAAGTGGGAGAGCGTGGAATTTTTCATAGACAGATTTAGTGCTATTTTTCAACAATTGCCTGTTGACAAGCTTTATGATGAGTTTTGCGACTACCAGACACTCCCTGATGAATGTTTTGGGGATGATGTGCTGAAGGAAGCTAAAGTGATTGACGGAGAAGAGGATGGAGAGGAGCTTTTTCATTACAGAGTGGATGTCTTGTGGTGGCATATTGCTCAGCTTGTCATCCCTGGCACAGCTACTAAACGATTCAAACATTTGCCAAAAGTAGCAAGACTTGTTTTAGTCTTACCCCATAGTAATGCTGGAGAGGAACGCTTATTCAGCATGGTGAGGAAAAACAAGACAGAGAGCAGAGCGTCAATGAAGCTGGAGGGTACTCTGTCAAATTTGTTGGCCATGAAACTGCAATATCCAGAGCAGACTGTACCGTGCCACAAGTGGAGTCCTACAAAAGAACTATTAGACAGTTCCAAAAAGGCAGCTACTGCATACAATGCTGAGCACTGAGACACACACTGGCTGGGATTAAGCTGTTGGCTGTGTGAGTATTGAAGCTGCGGATATAAGGTTTATTTCTGTGTTGTTAAGGTCCACAAATGTTTAAAGTAAGTTAATAAAGCCCGAGAAAACACTTTCTATTAATTACAACTTGTGTTTTGTGGTTTTTGTCTGTCGGTCGATCAATCTCCAGATTTTTACTGAAATCTCCAGATTTTTTAACATCAGTCTCCAGATTTTCAGTGTTTTGAGGTTGAGAGGTCTGTTATCATTCGATGCGTTCTATCTTCTTTTCCATTGGCTGAGAGCCTACCACATGACCTGCAAATAACTGCCTACAAATAATGGTCTGCTCATGCGTAGTATCGTCTAAACTTGTTTTGCTGTATAATATTCTGCTCATGCGTATTTGGAACCACGTTCTTGAGAGAAAAATGGCAGACCACTTCCCTGAGCTGTCAGGGAGTGATTAAAATATGAAAACAAACTTGGTGATCGAATGATAAAACAATTATTGAACTTGGTTATCACTAAATATCATGACAAATTGCTCAACCTCGTGCAATAATAATATTGTTAATATTATGATAATAACAATAATAATAATAATAATAATAATAATGACAATGTCTTTCTAGTAATATCACAAATGAAAACTAATTAGGAACACCTGTCTATATTAATCCATAAGTTTATAAGTTAGCTAGTATATGTACAGGAACGCATGACAAGCCAAAGAATGTCTGCGTGGGAGGCTAGTACTACGCACCTTCCCACTTGCAATATGACTCAATTTCCCATAGGAAGCCTCTGCAGAGGAGTGATTGGAACATGTGACTGTTTAGTCGTACAAGCAATGACGAACTGTTTGTCAACAGTCCAGGGAAAGGCTAAAGTACATTAAAATTTTCCGTAAGAATATGTGATTTGCAAAGTTTATGATCCACAAAATTAAATGCTTTAACTTTGAATTTTCGAAATCCTTTCAGTATTCCCTGAGAAAAGAGTTTTTACTCAGTCTGTAACTACTCACTTACATGAATGTCACTGGGTGAATTTAATTATGCAGACAACTGGACAACAGTCCAGGGAAAGGTTAAAGTGCATTAAAATGTTCGGCAAGAATACAAGTGATTTGCAAAGTTTATGATCCACAAAATTAAATGCTTTAACTTTGAATTTTCGAAATCCTTTCAGTATTCCCTGAGAAAAGATTGTTTACTCAGTCTGTAACTACTCGCTTACATGAATGTCACCGGGTGAATTTAATTTTGCAGACAACTAGAATTTTGCAGAGCAAGGGGTTGCTCACTCCAGGGGGCAGTAAGAATAGAAACCCTGGGACCGAGGTTGTAGGACAGGTGCAATGGCCTCATGCACTCTGGATTGCGGTCAGGCTTGAGCCCTGGCAGAGAACATCTTACAAAGACTAGGATAAGCTCCAACCTCAAGGGCCACTTGGTTCGTAAGCAGACTTTACTTTACTCCTCCCACCCCAACCTGCACAGAAAAAAATATGCTGGGGGGGTCAAAACAGTTTCCAGCACTTTCCAAGAAATAGACTTTGATGGCTCATTATAACCACTCTATATCAGTTGATGCTGAAATCATGGTATCAAAAAACTGCCCAATCACTGGTGAACATGTTACTGTCAATTTTGTTGCACATTAGGTTACCTTAGCAACAACATGACCTGCTTAAAAGACCGGGCTTGATATTAGCTTTAAGCACTTACAACTCAAAAACGAGCTTGGTGACCCCTATTTTTTACTACTGACTTGTGATAAGCAAGATAAGATGCAACTTTATGCAGAATTTATTAAAATTCTGTGAAGTGGGTTCAGGACCACCTGAAATTTTGGAAAATTTAAGCTAAAATTAAGGGTGTATTTAGCATGCCATATTGTTGCTATGGTGACATGTTATCAAGAAGATGATTGCAACTTGTTGTTTACCAATGATTGGGCATTTGTATATTACATTATAGTAGCATCAGTCTTGTTAAACATAGGGGAGTATTCACCCTTCAAAGTATAGCTGTTAGATATAGAATAGTGCTTGGAACTGTGGCCAGTACCAGCCTAATTTTTTTCTTTACAAGGTTATTAAATTGACTGCACTTCGTGATCAGTTTGTATACCCACAAAAAGTACTTGACCAAAATTTTGACCTTGTGCTTGGTCAACATTCCATACTTTTTTCAATAAAAATAAATAATAAATGGTATTTTGCAGTGGCATTTCCACTGTTTCCAGATTGAATTAGAATTAAGAAGGGTTGATTTTTCCATGGCTAGCCATGCCCAGAAGTATTGAAAAATTCCATCCATAACTGCATTTGGTAAAAGAAACTTGTTTAATGGCTCTCCTGTTTAATTCTAGAGCCTATGAAATCAATTTTTTTGTTAAAAAAAGGCATGAAACTGACCAAAAATAATGCAGACTACTCAGTAGTATTGCATTATTTTTTTCAGTTTTGTTCTGTTCACAGACCTTCTATTTTCTCTCAAATAGTTGAGGTCGGACAAAATAAGAATCACAGGCCATGGAGTAAGCAAAGGCAAATGCAAGAGAAAAAGAAATAATATATGACATCACATTCTTTGGTCTTTTTATTTTTTTTTTAGAAAAGTATTTGTTTAAATATACAGTGTTCTACTCTGGTAAAGCTAGTAAGTTACAAAATTATATTACATTATGTAGAATTAATATAAAACCCTGTTTTTATCATATTAATTTTCACAAAAAAAAATCTGCATATGTTTTCTTCTACATTTCTCTCTAAAAATCTCGTATGATTTTACTCTCAGAAAATAAAGGCTTGACATTCATTTTTGGGTGGATACTTGTGGGATGCTTGACTGCATTTAATTTCCTTGGGTTGGACTGTACTTGCATATATATATGTCAAAGGGCAAAAAGATACAACAAAAGGCAAGAATTTGCATAAATGTAAGGGACTGTGGAAATTGTTGCTAGTAAATACCAACATTTCCCAAGTTTGAAATTAGGGGGTACTCTGTTATATGGTCTATGGAAGCAACTCCAAAAGGTATATGGTTGTTTAGCCATTTTTGTTCATATAAATAGGTTATTTTTGACTTGCACAGGTTATGGTTTTTGCACTCTTAGTTTTTTTTTTTTTTGCACCAAGCTACTTTTTCATCATTATCAACAAGACCACCAACAAAAGCCCTTCACAATGTCTTTAATATTGGTGTAAAAATAAGGAACTAATTATAAGGCAGGTATGAAACAGGAAGGGTCTGGTCTTAAATAGGGTACATGCATCAAATGCTTGGTCAGGTCTTCAACAGGGTAGGGATAACCACAGATTTTGGTCTTAAATAGGGTAAGGGTTTTGGGAAGTGGGCTGCATACCCCCACTTGATTCTTCTGGGAGTATCCACTGGTTTTCAAAACACATAATTTTCACTGTATAATAATACATTTTATTATATCTCTAAGTTAGTATGTGCACTGTGATTGGTCAATTTAGTGGGCCGTACTCTCCTGCACGGAGAGTACGTGTGCTAAAGCATGCTAACGACTTAGAAACGATTTCAAATTGATTTGTTTTGCTTTCGACCTGCTTCAGAAATTTGAAGCCGCTCCTCATGAATGGAAATCGTTCCCGAACCCTTCAGACACACAATAGAGATATAATAAATATCTTACTAACCTCGTTTTTTTGGTCCGTACCGTAAGTTACAGATCCTTATTTTTCCCTCTATGATTTATGTTTTGCGCTCAGGCCATAAATCATAGAGGGGATGCGGGTAATGATTCATCTATTGATTAAAATCTTCTGATTAGAACTATAAGAAATGTACATGTATGGAGACCAGACATGAGATTTTTTAAGTTGATATGTATGGATTAATTTTGCTTGCAAATTATCAAATTCTACCAACTATCAATATAAATCCACTAGAGTTCTATCATGAATGCCATTTTCTGATTGGCTAGGCTACTCACTATCTATTCTCTGTTAGTATAAATCTACTAGCATTCTATCACGAATGTCATCCTCTGATTGGCTACGCTACTGCACTATCTATTCTGTGCTAGGTAGTGAGTAGCATTAGCTGAGTGCGTTAGAAGCCACTGTTATGAAGACTTAGTTTTGAACGACTAGTAGATCTATACTAGGACAACTAGATTATTCACTCTTGATTTCTATGCGTGATTAAGTTGACTCGGGCTGCACCCTTGTCAACTATCACATGATAGAAATCTCGAGCTCATAATCTAATTGTTTATTAGATAGTGAATAGCATAATTATTGTAGTGGGAAAAGCTTGTAAGCAAAATAACAGTGGTTTTCTTTCATTTTCATGGTGTCTGCAGATGAAGTTTTAAATGACTAGTAGATTCATACTTGTCTAAAACAATTAGATTATACTCGATTTCCATACATGATTGTTCACTCAGGCTGCTGCACCCTTGTCAACTATCACACGACAGAAATCCCATAATTTTATAATTAGATTAAGTAAAAGTGGTAATTAGATTAAGTAGAAGCAATGAATGGAAGTCAGAATAGAGATTGAAGTACTTTATCAACAAAGCAAACTGGGCTCTGGGAGAGGTTTTTCATCATCCTATGAACTTGAACAGCAGGAAGATTTGCCAGTATTTTCTTTCCCTGTCTTGTGGCTGGTGAGTTCAATAAATCCTCCTTGATCAGCCCCTGTTTTGTTCTGTACATCGTTTTCTTCATCTTTTCTGTAGTTGTCCATTAGTTCTGTTAATAGGTAGCTCAAAACACAATGAAAAAAAATAACATTTAACCACTATCAGTCAATGCTTAGTAGAAGTAGAGATTTTATTTTACTCAAGATTCTGTTTGATTCTTGCCTTGCTAGCCATTTACAGTCAGAATTAACTCCTTGGTGAGGAATTGTCCTTCAAGAAATGTACATCTTATAGAATGTTTGTCACATATTTTCGCAGTCACTGATTGCGTACCTACCCTAAAGAAGGCTAACAAAAATTCCAGAGGGGGAGAGGAGCCTTTCAAAAGCCAAAATTTTTAATGGAGAGTATGAACCTAAACCAGAATTTACAATCAGAGGGAAGTGTAAAACTACAAAGCCTTTCACGGGAGAGGTACGATATTTTCCAGGACAATAAAGTGTTGTCTTACATGAATAGCCTCAAGCACATGTTTTTCCACAGGAGAGGAGATAGTACAGCTACACATAATTATCTTGGAATCTTCATATCTTAATGTTTGTAATATTTGTATGCTGGTATCTGGTAGTAAATTGACATATTTACAACAAGTAATTTTTAAAAACTGTTTAGACTGTCTTGGGCTTGCAAAAAAGATGTTTAATAGTATCACCACCTGACATAAATTATCTTGATCAGGAGTTTGCAAAGAGCAGCAATAATCTGTTAGTCA
>CM042756.1:25057553-25108054 GCA_022496165.2 Catalaphyllia jardinei
TCCGACATCCCTGCTTTCTGTTGAGACTGCCAACTACCAGCCACTTTATACAATCGAACTTGTAACACAATGAATCCACTCTGGTCATGGATTCATCAGTTTCTTTGATGCACCGTAATCCAGACAGATCTTGAATCCTGATCCAGATCACCCCAAAGGAATGCACCCTCTATTTTGTCAGGTTGTCCAAACCATCAATGATCATTAGCAGAGAGAAGCCGATTCTCACCTTCACCAAGCTTCAAGAACTGGGTAACATCAGGACTGATAAATATCACATCATTTGATATTTGTTTAAATTGATTATGTGTAAAGTAACTGCAAATCAAATGAAATTATGAATGCAAAATAATAATGTACAACCTATGTTTTATAGTGATGGCCTAAAATCCTACACAGGTACAAGGGGTCTTAAGATAAGAAAGAGGCTTTCCAAGAGGGGTGGCATCCTTTCATGCATTGATGTCACCTAACCAGCAGAAGCAAATGTCACTGTCATTTTTCTGCATAAACTCACAATATGTCGCTCTCACTACAAGGTTAATTTTCTTAGAGTTTATTCTTAATCGATGGAAAAGCAGGCAAGTTTCTGACATTTTAAGACTCTACACAGGGACAGATTCAGGATTTTTCTCGGGGGGGGGGGGGGGGGGGGGTTCCCCACCAAAGGAATGGCATAACCAATGGGTCTTAATTAACAAAAAGTGGAAACAAAGAAGAGGGCTTCATCTCTGGGGGGGGGGGAGGTGCACACCCCCTGCAACCTCCCTCTAGATCCACCCTTGTTACAAGAGGGTACAATTTCTAAATAGGCAAAAAGTCCAAAAGGGACAATTTTCTGGTGCTTTTTGTGTCACTTTTTTGGCCAGTAAGAGAAATTGGGCAAATTTCTAAACGTTTCCATTTGTTTCAAGGAATTACAATGTCAGTAAAACAGAGGGAGCAACAATACTGGTAGTCAATAATATTTATACAATAAGGAGAGACAATACTCAAAGTAGTGCAAGTCTGTATTTTCTCAACACATCCTATTTTTTCTTGTCCCACGTTGTCACTGCTGTAGACAAAAGCTTTATTTTGTAAGAATTTGGAATTTTTTTGATTTTCAGTGCCCACTTTTCAAGCATTACAGAAATGCCATTCATTTTCTTTGTGCTGAATGGCATGAGGAAAGAAGCATTCATTGGTTTCTATTCCAAAATATCAATGAACGAGAGGCACTGCATAAACTGGTGAAGTATGCCATCACTGAATGCAATCTGGACATTGTTGGTAAAGCATTTGATGGCGGAGCTAATACAAATGGTTTAGATACACAAGGCACTCTAATCAAGAATGGAAGAGTGCTCTCCAATCTTTACCTACATCCAATGTTATTGACCTGTGCTCAACACTGTCCATCAGGATACTACAACACAGATTGACCCATTATGTAGTATTCTAGGTACTATCCAAGCTCTGTGCAACTTCGCAGAAGTAAGATTCAAATAACAAGCCCTGTTTGGCAACACAGAGACATATAGAAGGAGGGTCTCAAACTGAGGCAGAAGTAATTGAGTGTCAGGCAGTGTTCATGTTGGTGGGAAGCCATGAAGACAGCACATGGACAAACGAAATGTCACACAAGGTAACAAAATATGAGAATTGTAACGCGAATAGGAAGATTTCGTGACATAATATTTCACAACATTGTGAATAAAGTTCAAGACTGATTGCATGCGCACAGTGAACCAAATAAGGTAAAGAAATGTGTAATTGTGAAATTGTAACTAAACTAGGGTATTTATTATAAGAAATAGAAAACATGTACCTTGTTTTTATCGAGTTTTAGTATAAATCTACTAGCGTTCTATGACACATGCCGTTCTCTGATTGGCTATGCTACTCACTATCTATTATGTGATGGATAGCAAGTAGCATAGCAGTGTACTTTTGTCGGCAAAATGAAGGCCGTTTCTTGGCGTTTTCAAAGTGCCTGTGAACAGGATTTAGATAAAGTTTTGAACAACTAGTAGATTTATACTAAAACAATTAGATTATTCGCTCTCAATTTCTATGCATGATAGCTGACTCGGGCTGCGCCTTCGTCAACTATCACACGATAGAAATCTCAAGCTCATAATCTAAGTGTTAAATAGAAACCCGAGTGGAAGTTTGGGAGAACGAGAAATGCTGTGGGAACACGAGCCACAAAACAGCTTTTTCGAGTTCTCCCAAACTTTCACAAGTGTTTCTTAATTTGATAGAAACACGGAGTACATGTTTTCTATTTCTTTTAGAAAACAGTGCGACGAGAAAAAGGAAAACAATGTGTTAACTTTGATTATCAAAATGTAAATTCTCTTTGCTTGCACCATCACTACATCAACAGCGTGCGCTAGTTCTGTGTCTCCATCGAGTTATCCAAACACGATTTTTAACCAATAAATGCGCGTATTTTCTTAGGACTGTTTTCTAAATTACATTATCTTTTTTTCGGCTGGTGAGCGGGTGGAATTGAACAAATCCTGCAATTGGTTCCTGGAGCAGGCGGAATTCTCTCATATGGACGGCTAAAGTGGGCAGAATTCATCGAGTTGATCTATTTTGATGAATGAATTAGCCATCATTGTCAATCTTTCGCCCTTTTTTCACTTCCAAAGACCATTAATCAATGCAGGTTTATCTCTATTCACTGTTAGATGGCAAGGAAAGTTACTGTAAGTAAATTCAATTAAAGTTTTTGAAGTTGTGAGAGTTTGTTTGGTTGTTTGTTGCTCAGCGCTGTAATGGCATGTAATCCTGTGTGTCTCTCTCTACAATTTTAAGTAAAAACTGAGTCAAATTATTTCAGGCGAGTTTCTCTCTCTAATGGTTGCTGTATTTCAGAGAATTGCTTTGGAGTACACACACAAATTTTCTCGTTATCTGCTACTCAATTTACGGTAGGTAAGTCTTATTCAGTAGTAAAACTTCAAACTTTGCACAAAATTTCACACCTGGAAACATTTTGGAGACCTTAAGTAGGGAACTAAATGCACTAACACAAAGTAGTTCAAAATAAATCTGTTCTTTAATACATTGTTCTTTGTGTAGTATCTGGTTTACTCATTCATTCGATCGTTAGATTTTTTACGAATGGTTTGTAGCCCCCACGTAAGCTTTTGCATAAGCTGATTCAATGGCAAAGTTGCGTAAACAAACCCACTAGTAAGCCAGTTTGTGGCAAGAAAAAAAAGATAAAAATGTTATTGGCGGGCTTAGGGTCAATCGTATGGGGAAAAACTGTGACCTTGGGCTTGAAAATGCTGCCCGAGGCCGCAGGCCAAGGGCAGGGACCTCCCAGCTGGCCAATAACATATATGTACTATGGGATTAGGAACTGAACTCGTGATTGTGGGAAAAGTACTTTATTTTGCAACAAGAACTGTAAAACAAAGTAGCACTGAATTGTAATACCAGATTGGTTTTTGATTGTTAGAGTGTTAGTATGTTGAGAATGTCAGGAGTGATCAAAGAAAATAAACACATTTAAGAATCAAAAGAAATGTACAGTCCTCTTGATTCCGTGACAATGTCATCTCCACCTGTAGAAACACCAACATAACCATTCAGACCCTACGCCAGTATCGGAGTGAAGGAGGTTTCTGCAGCGCCATATGGCAGATCTATAGTATCAGCAATGGGTCTGAAAATGAAGAAATCACTGACCCATTCTCAGTTTGAATAAAAGAGATTGACACAGATAAGGCAGATTCTTTTAAGGTTACTTCAAGCAAAATAGGCAAAACTAACTTTTTAACTTGGGCAGGACTTCGTCACTCCGTACCATTATACCTAAAAACCAAGGAAAGCACCACCTCCGAAATCTCCTTATTGGTAACGAAGGATAACAAAGACTTGGATGTGTTAAAAAGATTCACAGAGGTGTTTCTTCCAATCCACCATGCAGCTCTGTCTGCTTCTCCGGTTTGTGTTCTTCATTAATATTACCGTTGACTGCAATCTGTCTTTGTCTGAAGTGGAAAACAAATATGCTTAACGGGCCCGGTAATTACCCGGAGCTTCGAGGAACGGGTCCCTGGACAGCTCGATCCAGAGTCGAGTGCACTAACCATGAGGCCACTGCGCCTCTCACAAACTATTTGATACTAGTCGCTAAATTATATATATGGGACTGCAGAAGAAATTCAACTCCTCCTATTATAAACACCTTTAAGCTTAAGGCAAAAATTAAGTATGAAACGGAAAAGTTTATATGTGTTAATTTACTAATAACATGGACAAATTTAATAAGAAGTGGGATTTGTGCATGGGCTCTGTACCTAATTTGCAATCTGTTTATGTGTGCTTAGACTATGTTTTTAGAACTGTATTGTTGTAATGTAACTTTTGGGTAATATGTTGCTATATAGGCATTAGACAAGTATTGTAATGTAGTGTCAGTTGGAGTAATGTAAGTAGAGAAAGAAGTTGTTTTAGAATTGTAATTAATGTATGTATATGTATTGTAAATATTATAAGTGTGTGGCAATACATAAATAAATAAATAAACAAATAATAAAATTCTCAGTTTGAATTACAAGAAGCCTGGCACCCAGATACAGGACATCATGCACCATTCAAGCCCTTATAGGTGGGAGACAAATGCAGCTGACACCAGAATTGATCCCTCAACAAAGTGCTACCAGAGGTTGAGGTCAGATTCAGTGGAAATAACCAAGAAACACCCTTTGCTTTGAGAGGAATCTGTCTCAGGGAGATGCCTAATAAAAAAAGCTTCTCTTGCATTGGTAAATTTTACAAAATCGACAGAGAGTCAGATTCTGGAGGCCAAACAGAGAATGTACGCAAGCTTTTGTTGTGAGTGCGGGTTCCACCACATGACTGTTCTCATTTCAGAAATACTGAAGACAATACATGAGAACTATCTAAATGATATGTTTCCAGTACCCTGGTCCCAGAGGTTTTTCCTGATTTTTCATCGCATGAGTGAGCTGCGAGAGAGCCGCGAAGCGGTGAGAACGAAAAAACCTCTGGTTACCTTGGACTTGAATCTCACTTTCATGCAGATGCCAGAGTCAGGATCTGACCCTCGAGCTCGGATTGGTTGATATTTTTACAAACACGCTAATAAATACGATTGGTCTGTTTGATTGGCAATACCGAGGGGACGGTGGGGATATTTGTTACTGCAATTCTTGTGTGTAAACTTTTGCATATATCAATCTCTACCAGGGAAAGAATTTGTTTGCAAAGTACTGCAGTTCTCAGTTTATATAAATGTTCAAGATTCGTCTGTGTTCTACATTGATTTTGTTTCTGACAGTGCCTTGAAGGAATATTATCACAGCCTTGCTCGCAGTCATAAATCGCAAAGATGCGTTCGCCATTCTGCCAACCGGACATAGAAAGTCAATTTATTACAATTCGGTTTATCCCTGATGTCGGCAATTGCAAATACCTGTACCTGACAGGCTATTCATACCCTCACCTTGTCATATTGGTTGTGTACTTGAAGTTTCTGGTGGTCGACTCTCATATTCACGAACTGCAAAACCATGGCATTTCAACGAAGACATCGATGAGCACCATCTGGTCAAAGAAGCTTATGCCTTTCTATTCAGAAGTCCTGAGGCCTTCTTACAAAATGAAAAGTGGAGATACTTGCTTCGTAATATGTTTAACAGCAGAACCTTTGCGACCGTTGCGGATGAAAACATTCTCACAAACACGCACATTGACCCCGGCCAAGTAGGTCAAAAGATACCACTCTTTACCACCTGAGTGGAAACATTAGCGGTTGACAAGCACGTGATTGCTAAGCTTCCATTGGTCCCTTTTTGAATTATCAAATTGATGCGTTTGACAGCTGGCGTCTGCATGAAAGTGAGATTCAAGTCTAAGGTAACCAGAGGGTTTTTTGTTCTCGCCGCTTTGCGACTCTCTTGCAGCTCACTCATGTGATGAAAAATCAAGAAAAACCTCTGGGACCAGGGTATGTTTCCAGAGTTTACCAGTAACTTTCCAATGTGGTGCATATCTTTGTAGTGATACCTGCTACATCGTGTTCAGCAGAACGATACTTTACTTTAACTTTAAGCATTTTCTGGACAGATCAGTCCAAGGGAGAAAGGTGCAGACAGGCTATGCAGCCCTTATTAAACCCAAACCCATGAAATACAGAACTTACACTGAATCGAGGCCAGTCCACAACACTGGGAATTCCATGCCCTACTCTTTTCGATAAGTGTGTGGGTTCTTTAACGTCCCCTGCTAGCCATGTAACACTGAAGATGCAGGAGACAGGGCCTACGGTTAATAGTCCTTGTCTGAGAAGACTTGAACGTCTAACCATTTGCAGATGTCATTACAAAGACAGCACATTCTCCTCAGTTATTAAAGACCCTGATTCTTGGTCTGGCCAAGGTTTGAACCTGCGACTGATCATTCGGTGTTCAACATTTTCGGAGCAACTTCAAAATACCCCGCACCTTCATTTACACATGTCGGTGTGCTTTGAAGAACGAGGACTATAACAATAGTTGCTATTCTAATTCAATGAGATGCTAATAAGTTGCGGGGTATTCTGAAGTTTAGCCACATTTTCTCACAAAAACCTCAATGCTCTTCAGTTTAGTCTTGTCAGGAACTTAATTATATATTTGTATTTAACAGTTCTTCCGTAGCTTCGACAGACAACCTCCAGCCATTGCATTTTAATGAATGACAGTATATGAATACCTCAGCCAATCAGAATGCAGCACTTGAATTAGTATACCAGTTGAATTGTATTAATTTGGCTAGTTTGAGGTGTGCAGTCTACAGTTAACACTAATCAAATTGGTTTTATCAACTGAGTTGATAATGTGAATTAGCCACCGTAAAGAGATTCATTCAGAAGCTGACGTTTCGAGCGCTAGCCCTTCGTCGGCGCTCAAAACGTCAGCTTCTGAATCTCTTTACGGTGGCTTATTCACATTATCAACTCAGTTGATAAAACCAAATTATCTTGTAATACTCCCACCGACGCAGCACCACAGTTTCTTTAGAAACTTACCCCCTTTACTAATCAAATTGGCGCATTTGACAAAGAAAGAAGAACAAAATGGTACATTGAAGGGCTCGTTTTAGTAACATACATTTACCACTGTCAGTCTAACACCACAAAAAATTATACGATTCTATAGAGTTTTGCTGTGAAATAATATTTAGTCCGTGTGTTCCAGACTGTATCAAACAAACAAAAGTGCCAGCTGTGGAGATCAGATTTCGCATTTAAAATAGTGATACTCACTCGAACACAAATCCTATCAGTCTGTCATTCAACCAGCGTCCTTCCTCGAGCAAACTGAGATCCGATTCTCGCAGAAGGCTATCGTGAAAGCTCAACACAATTTCGTCCGCCATTTTTTCAAAATTTCCTGGTAAGCATGTGATTAATTAGGATACCGCTGGTGTTTTAAGCGCCCACATTACACTTCCGATCCATAGGTCAAAATGGCGGAATCAATTTGTTGGGAGAAATTTACATGATGCACTATGGCGACATCTAATTTGGGCAATGAATTGATCGGAAGTGCATAATCTTATTATTTCAAGGTATATTAGGTAGTATACTCGTTCTCCTCCTTTTATTTACCTTTTCACTCGCAAGTTAAAATGGCTGCCCGTTCGAACAGTTGTGCTTTTTTCTTTGTTTTGCTTCAACTCATGAGAAAAATTCTCGGCATAGATTGCATTATTTTATAAATTTTGAAATCTGTACTATGTTTCTTAGGTCAGTATGACTTTGATTTTTACCCGTAAGTTGTCGAAAACTCGTCAAATTTAGGATTTATCGCGTCTCATGTTCTTGACATTTCCAGGTCGGAAATCGTCGGCATCTTCCGAGACCTTACGTTTCATTCCGACAGTGACGTCACGGAATTGGTAGAAAGCAACATCGGAGCGGGAATGAAGTTGTAATGGCGAAAATTCACTGTCATTCTTTACTTTCTGGGAGCTCATGGAGTTCCTTCGAAGAAAATTCGCCGTTGGAGGAACCAGAAGGTATGTGCAGCTATCAAGCCATCGATCTGTGTCCGTAGTTGATTGATAAAACGTTAGAAAAACTTTTTTCAGGGGATTTACCGTGTATCATTCTTTCCACGATAGCAATGGAAGTGGACGAAAACAATGGTTTGGGTTCTCCAGAAGCCACGCGATTGCACAGAGAAGGTAGGTAGCGTGACCTTTGAAGGCTATATTTACTCAGAAAAATCAGATATTGTTGCACAAAATACCTGATAGTTTGTTCCGCCCTCGGGAGAATTTACTACCGCGAACTGTTACTCGCAGGTTGAATGTAATTAGCATGGTACATGTCGTGTGAACTGCATGTGTGTGCACCCCTATCTAAAGAGCGCCCTCTGAAACAGAGTTAGCTGTTCATCTGAAGCTGCTATGCGAGAGAAGGAAGGTATCTGGGTTTGCTCTAAACAAATAGCTCAAAATCAAACGTGCTTTAATTTTTTGGAGTGGCTTACGCATTTATTAATTAATAATGTAAGCGGTACATTATGATTGACTTTTATATGCTTTATGCTTTTGATCATAGATATGACCTTGTTTGGGATTTGCCCGGAGCAAGAAGACATCATTCTCGTCGTATGCAAGGAATGTGGTCGAGTTGTGAAAGCAGCAGCATTTTTACGGCATTGCGGTCAGTCCTACATAATTACACCTTTTTCGCCTGAAAAACAAAGACTATCCAAATGTCAAAACACTCCGTCAGTTTTTAACAGAAAACCAATACAAGGGTGTCATTTTGATTCCAATTTTTTTGACAAATTATACCTTTCAATTGGAACTTAATTATGATACTAAAATAACAGTTTGCACTCTTCCATCATAAATGTTTACTGTGCTTCTTGAAATCGAATCAAGACAAGCTCACATCCTTAAATTGTAGAGTTTTTTCCTGGTCACATTGAGTGTCACCAGTTCAACTAGGATATTGTTACACTATCTGGACATAAAATACTTTTATTAGTTTCCTTGTTTTTTGTGAAAATTTTATTTGCTACTATGAATTTAAAATAACTATGTTTACCATTGTGTACATCAAGTCATATACCACTTGTGGAAATAGAAAGCTTTTTCCTAAGTTTCTGTTTCGGTTTTCACAAAAGGGAAAACTTGAGATTATTTTGAAATAGTTCAATATGAGTATCTTTTTTTACACCCTGTCCATGTAAATTTTATTAGTATATAACACACAAGTGAATAGTACTTTTTGCTTTTATCGCTATATTTTCACAAATAAAGTTACTCTTTGGTCTGCTAGTTATTCAGCTTGTGTGGTATATCCTAATAAAATTGACAATAATTATTATTCAGTGTCGGTGGAAGTGGTGAACAATTGTGTTAATGATATAATTAGTCAATACTAACCTCTTACTAACCTAGCACGAAGGCCGTACTGGGGAATATTGGCCCGAGGTTGTGGCAGTACAGACCGAGCGATACAAAAACGACCGAGGGCCAATATTCCCCAGTACGGCTTGAGCTAGCTAGGTTAGTAAGTAGTTTATTATATGGTACTCAGGCGATGCTTGTTTTGAATTTGCCAGCTTTCCAAAACACAAAATACACAACAGATGACCGTTTCCATGGAAATGGTCTGTATGGCAAAATCCTGGGCAAGAATGAACCAATCAGAACGCTCGGATTAACCTTGCCATATAATAATATTAACTAGTAGTAATCAAAGATTATGAGAGTGCGTTCGACACCGTATAAACTTTTATACAGATACCTTAAATGATTTCCCTAGCTGACTTTCAACCTCTAAAACCCAACCTTTTTTCATCAACAACCGAGGTTTTACAGAAAGATATTTCAGTGACAAAGTTCATGCCATTCTGATTGAACAGGGCCTGGTACGGTACAAATTACGCGTTGCATGACGGCTGCCCCAGTATCCGTAGACTCACAAGTTTAATAGGACTCAGTTTAATAGGATTCAGACCTGAATAGGACTAAAACATTTACACCAGCCTTCAGATTTCGTGCTAAATATTCTCACATTAATTTGTAATGTTTAAGTGCAAAAGCTAATTTGTAAAAGTATATTTTTTACGAACACTATTCTAGGCAGGAAGCTCAAATATATAACAATTATTCCATGAGCCCGCATTGGATATGAAGTGATAAAATAACCAACGGGTACATAGCGCGAGTTGGTTATAATCACTTCATATCCAACAAGGACAAATGGAATAATTGTTTTAGTAAATTCTAAAACTGGGTTTTGCTGCCGATTTTTATTTCCACAATTTTACAAAGTGAAAAATTTTAAACTTGGCACACTATTTTCCATATGACATAAAACTCCGACTATTGGCTCACAGTCGAGTTTTTTAGCCAGTCAAAAAGCTAGAAATGCAATAGTCGGAGCTGAGAATTTATGTACCGGTCAATTCCAAAACCGCCCATGTCCCCCAGGCAAATCCCGGGACATTTGAATTTTTTGAACAATTTTGGTCAAATTCCCCGCTATGTTGCCAGTTTAGATGGTCAAATGCACCACACGTTAGAGCTTCAAGAGGGTCAAATCCCCCACCCTCCAGGCATGTTAAAGCAACTGTGGATAAAAGTTGTGCAAAATTTTCAGCCAATACGAATTTCTTGTTCAGCTTGTCTTTGCTCCACTCTTTAAACAAAGGCATATTCTACGATATAACTATATAAAACAACAACAACAGAAAAATCCGTGTGGAATTGACAAGAGCAATGACCCGTGAACGCGGCTCACCTGCTGAATCAAAGAATTGCGAAATCCTTTAGTTTGCTTCTGACCACTGACAGATGTTTTGTTATGAAAGTCAAATGCGCCACCGGGCGGGCCTCATTTTGGGTCAAATTCCCTACTGTACAGAGCTTAACGTGAGTCAAATGCCCTGGGATCGCCGGGGGGGGGGGATGGGTGGTTTTGGAATTGACTGGTTCATTACTAAAAGTAGATATTTGCAATCGAGTGCTCGTTCATCCTAAACTCCGTGCCGACCTTGCGACTGAGACAGACAAAGCACATGGTCGATTGCAATGACGTCATTTGCATCTGAAGAATTTGCCCCTGAAGAATTTTTTTGGGGGCCAAATTTGTAACGATGAATACACATCCAAAAATTCCAAGAATGTCGATTTCAACTGCATTATAATTATTGAATTATTGTTTGGCTTGTGTTTGTAACCGATATAATGCACGCTCTGATTGGCTAATGCTAGGGTATTATTCCACAATGTCCATGGTGGATTACAGTCCTAAAAAAACAAACCAAAAAGCCATATAATAAAACAACTTATTAACCTCAAACTTTCGGTCTTTACAAGGAAATTCCACACCTTGGCATAATATTGACCTCACTGTATCTATCACTCAGTCAATACAGCAAGGTCTCATTTAAGATTTTCCTTTAGAGACCTCACTCTGATAGGTTAGTAAGTAGTTATCAGGCTAAGTAATTGTAGCCAATAATGCTTTCTAAACTGAATCAGAGACTCCCTATAAGATTAAAAGGGGTAAGGTTATAAAGAAAGTGTGGTGCTGCGTCAGTGGGGAGTATTAGAAGAAAATTTGGTTTTATCAACTAGATTGGTAATGTGAGTAGGCCACTGTAAAGAGATTCGAAAGCTGACATTTCAAGCATTAGCCCTTTCGTCGGAGCCAATCCAGAAAGTGTGTAAACATTTGAATAAGGTCTGGACACACTCGTCTGTACCTTGTGTTCATACAGTATATTAGTATCTCTTGTGTTCCAAGACTTCCACTTGTCTTTCCATTGAAGAAAGAGAGAACATTTTCTGCATTTGTATCTGGAAGTTCTTGAGAATAAGACATTTCATAGGATTACAAGTCACATAAGAGTGCTTCTACAGCTTTGACTAGTTCTCATTAACTTTCACAGGCATTTCTACATGTATTTAACAATTATTCTATTAAGAGCTCTAGATTTCTCTCGTGTGATACATACTGTAGCTGACGAGGGTGCAATCCTTGTCAACTACCACGCATAGATATTGAGACTAAATAATGTAATTGTTTTAGTATAGATCTAGTAGTTATTCAGTACTTTGATCTACATCCTCATCAAAGACACTGAAAATGCAAAGAAGCGGCTGCTAGTGCATACTGCCTAGCTACTTATGTCTAGTACAAAGAAGATAGTGAGTAGCATGGTCAATGAGAAGACAGCATTCGTAATAGAATGCCACTAGATACTACACTTGATCTTAGCAAAAAATCCAAGAAGAATATAGAAACCAAAAGAAAGTGTTTTCTATTTTGTAATGAAAGTGCTGTAAGAAAGAGAAACAAATCTTGATTATCAAACAAGAAATTTCTTTTTCTTGCATCATCAAATCCTCAACAGCTAGTGAGCACTACATATGTTGCCTTGACCCAAAACAGGTTTTATGCAGTGTACATGTGTAGAGCTTTTAGAGACAACTTTGACTGAAAATGACATGGGAGGGTGATTTTTTTTTATCTTCTAAAAATCTGAATTCAGACTGGGAAAGCTGTGACATTTGATGAGTTATGTCACTGTGTGAACACTATTGTTAAATAGCTGCCTGTGGGTATTATATCGCCTGTTAGTAGAAATGTACCAGTGGTCTATCACAAATGCTGTTCTCTAATTTGCTAGCCTACTCCACTGTAGACAGCGAGTAGCCTTGCAATCTGCAGCTCTGAACAAAATGGAGGCCACTTCTTGGTGTTTTCAAAGAGTCTCTGGAGAAGATTTGTATAAGGTTTTGAGTGACTACCAGATTAATATTGTAGAACAAATACCAGAATATTCACTCTTGATTTCTATGTGAACTATCAGATAATGGAAATCTTGAGCCATAATTATTGTTAAATAGGGTCCTCCCAAGATCGTCATTATCATCGTCATCATCATCGTCATCGTCATCATCATCATAATAATAATGATAATCACTTTTAATTATTGAAGTCTCAAATTTACTAGCTGAGCGCAGACACTCTACTAATCCAAGCAAACCAAATGTTGATTTTGGGGAAAGGGGAAAACCAGAGTACCCGGAGAAAAACCTCTCAGAGCAGAATAGAAAACCGACGTGCTGGCCACCCTGGCCACATTGGTGGAAGGCCAGTGCTCTCACCACTGCGTTATCCCTGCTCCCTGCAGGGAAATTTAGTTGTGAGCTTTAAAAATATTTATTAAAAACTGCATCATTGGACATTGCAATTCGAGAGTTTTCATTGGCTAAGCCATCATGGTATATGAGCCATTATACCATGATCTACAAAAATTGCGAGCGTTTGTGTGATGTTTTGGGCCTTTGTTTTTATTGTAGTCTAGTTTTCTATATTTTGGGGGCGTTTTTAATAAAACAATTATTCCACTCGCGCTTTGTTGGATATGAGATGATTTTAGCCAACGAGACGTGTAGCGCCGAGTTGGCTATCTCGTATCCATATCCAATGCGCGCTCATGGAATAATTGTTAAATAGACAATGATGGTTTAGTACTATGCAAATTGATGGACTTTCATATTTATGACACACTACCTGTATTTGTCAGTATTAATTTGACAAAGAACTTGTTTAAAAGACTCATTGTAACCTTGTTTCCCTACAGAACTTCATCATCAGAAAGTTATACCTGTTCCTACCCCTTCTCCTCCTGAAGTGGTGACAACATCAAGTACAGTGGTGGAGACACTTCTTCAGTCGGGCTCAAGGAAGGGAAAGCTTCATGACTCTGTTATCACCAACCAGAACATTGAGCTCATGGATATGACAGTAAAAATAGAGGAAATGCCTTTAAAAGTTCCATGTATTAATCATAGCCGCTCTGCTACTGTTAAAACAGAACCTATTAGTAATAATGTGGTGTTGAAGAAAAATTCAAGTGAAAAGACCACAAGCAATAAAAAGTCTCCTAGAAAACAGATTCCTACAAGAGGTGAGTCCAAAATGAAATTTTCTTAACTATCTCTGTGCCTGCCCTATACGACGAATGCAAATATGGCGGAGCGCTCGGCCGTCGCCCGGGGTAAGTCGCATAAAAGCGAGGCTAGTTAGGCTTATGTTTTGTTTTGACAGTACTTCCCCAAGAAAGTCTTTCTTCGTTGTCGATCTGGTGTACTTTGTTTCATCCTCTATGTGCATTTTTGTGTTCGTAAATGCTACCAGAACGGAGCAAAATCTTCCACAGTAGAGAAAGCGATTTTTTTTCGTTTCCCAGTTCGCCTCTGAGGAAAAAACAGACAAAGGAAAGGAGTTCAAGATCGCCAAAGGAACTGTTAAAGTTTGTTCATTACGTTTCAGGCTGAAATATCTTTGAAAATGCATAAGCGACCGCATTTAGCTCCAAGTCATTGTCATTTGGCTCAACGCTTTGGCTGGTTACAATGGCGGGGGCAATTGTAGTTCATTTGTTTGGTTATTAGACCGTAGTACTTGTTTCGTGCGATTCCGTTCAAGTGCAAGTGGATGTAAACAACTTCCCCTTTTGAGAAAGAGGGTCTTTCAAGAGGAGCTTTTCTTTACCTTGGGGGAGGCACTGGCTATGTAAATCGTGTTGGAACACCACCAGACACCACATAAGCTCATCATTTAAACTATTTTCTCTAAGATTTTCTAACCTGAAAAGTAGCAAACAAACTTTAGTTTCGCAGCGAACGTGAACTCCTTTCCTTTGTTTCCACCATGTTCCCTAAGCTTACAAGGTGAACAGTGGAAGATTTCTACCCCTTCTCGTGGCATTCAGAGACACAGTAACTGGTAGGCACAGCAAAATGAAGCAGAGAAGATGGACGGCGAAACAAGACTTCTCTGGGGAAGCATTGTAAAAACAAATCATCAAAGTCTCACTAGCCTTGCTTTTATGCGACTCGTCCCGGGCGACGGCCAAGCAGTCAGCCATATTTGCATTTGGTGTATAATACAAGTGAAAGTAATTTATGATGTATGAATATATTTATTTCTCTCAGGTGTACATAAACGTGATGTTGACATTTAAGGAAAAATATAGCAATGTGTAGTTCCAGAAAATATCCATACCTCCCCCCTGAAAGGGATTATTTCTGAGAACCTCCTCCCTTCTGGATTTTCCAACTAAGCGGACTTGATTTGGCTACAATATCATAGTCACTTGGCCAAATCTGAGCACAGTAAATACCTAGTAACACCTTTTTGGTAGGCTTTGAAGGCATACCATGTTTATTTTGTCTCACCATGGTTATTTTGGCTCAACTACTTCTTGCCAAAACACAAACCATGGCTTGAACAAAATCGTCTGATGTGTCACCAAAGTGAACAAAAAGTAACAAGGTATACTGTAAATATTAGCGGGTATTAAAGAGGGTTATTCTTTTTCAACCTCGGTTCATTGTTAAGCTTTGTTTCAATTTCAGAACGAGAGTTTGACGCAGACAAGCATTGTGGAGTGTGGGTAGCTGAACATCAAAAGAGATGTACTCGCTCACTAACTTGCAAGGTGGGCCAAATTGAAGACAGTGAACTCTTTCTTTATGGAGTCTCATAATAAATTATGTACACTTGGTGTTGATCCCTGATAGTTTTCACCCATTTTACTCCTAACTAAATCTCTAAGATTGACATCGAACACTCTGAAACTGTTAACAGTCAGTAGTTGTTAATACAGCTGAGTTTGCAGTTAAATATTCTTTTGTTTAAATAGGCCTACAAATGAGGCAAGAGAGTCGATACCAAGCAGAACTGACCCTTTCACCTTGGTTGTATATCATACCGCTGATAACTGACGTTTAACTCTGTCAGTGTAAAAACCCGTGAATTTTTTCTTTGTTTTGTAGTTATTGTTAGGGTTAGGGACTATCATGTTGACTTCTTTGTTTCCTTTGTCTAATGTCACTGGTGAGAGTTACAGGTTCTTACACAGAGGATGAGCCGATAACTGGTAATAACAGCTATAGAGTTCTAAAGTATGACGTCACAAAAAATTAAATCTGTGAAATTATGGGATTGGGCGCCATTATCAAATGGAGTATCCTTAAAAAAGGTTCCTTGCCAAAACTTAGCTCTTAATTGTAATTCCAAGCTGAAATATGAAGGATTGAAATTTGATACTGCCCCATATAAATCTCTCTAATTTTGAGTCAGTTCTAAACTGAAGGAACAGAAACAAATTTTGAAGGGTTTGTATGGAATGCCATCAAACTTTGATCCCTTATATCTCTACCGGGAATTGCAATTCGGAGCTAATTTTTGGGATGAGGACGTCTTTTAGCATGCTCTATAAGAATATGGCATCATATCCCATAATTTCAAAAGTTTTATTTTTGTGACGCCATCACTTTAGAACTCTATTGGATACCGTTTAGTGAAAAATGCTTCAAAATGGAAATTATGTAAACAATCCATGTGCTGAATGTCTCAGCACAATTCAATCTGGGGAAGCAAAAATTCATATTATGAACCAAATATGTGACTCCCTGTTGGCTCTCTGTTCTAGTACAAGATGAGGCCTGCTATTAGCTAACATGAAAACTAAATTTATTCACTTTAGACACATGCTCTTTCATTACGACGTGCAGTGCCTGGACGACGGAAACCTTTTGATGAGCTTCTAGCTGAGCATAAAGCTCGGGTTAATTGTGAAAAGGAACAGCAACAGAATCAGGTTCTGAAACTTCAAGAGCAGGCAGCAACGCAGAAAGCGTTGGAGGCAACTCTCAAGAGATCAACAAGTACAGTTTCGGATTCTTCTGTTACATCATCAGCAAGCTCAAGGTTTGAGGGAGTTTGAATTTTTTATTTTACACTTACTGAGAAAGTGCTAAGAATACCATTAGGGAATCCAAACAAAGTGAAGATTACACCCTTTACCCTGATTCACCCCAAACAAAAATATAGAAAAATCCCCCACAACATACTTACTGATAAACACTGTATCTCATCCGACTTAAAAAACAATTCCTGTCAGTGTATTTAATGTATAGCACTTACACTAACAAAAAATTGTTTCTTTTGTTTTTGTCAGTAATAGGTCACATATTGGGAGGTCTTTCTCTGTTGAAGGTTAGTTTTGACAACCTTTGGCACAAACAATGAAACTGTTAGACAGTCCGCCATCTTGTAAACATGAAGCTTGTTAGCCCTGTTTTCCAGGTGTTGTGAAAGATTGGGGCAAATTTTGTTTTAGATCTCTTATGAAAAATGATGACTGGCTCAGTGATAATCTTAGCCAGGAGACTATTTTCTTAGCTACAGCCCTGAATTACAGTTAAGGTTTATTGAAGGTTAAATTGAACCCTAAGCCTAACCCTTAACTTTAAAAATATAACTCAGAGGTTTCTTGTGAAAAGGCTTTTGTATAATGCATAACGTTACAGATTTTTTGGGAACATGCCCTTAAAGTGCACCTAACACCAAAATTTTTTTCACTAAAATAATAAGACTTGTTTTGTGGAGTAATTTGGTGCAAAATGTTTTTGATTTGGTTAAATCCTCAAATTTTTATGCCCTGTGAAAACCCAGTTTCCAATGGTTTGCGACCGCGCATGGGGAATCTGGGGAAAGTTGAAGCTGTGACGTCAAATCGAGAACGAACGCTTCGATCGGCTGTCCCAGTCAGGTCTTCTATTTTGCATTAGTGTAGAAGCCATTTTGCTGCAGAAGTTTTTCGCTGGGACTCCACAGTCAACAGATTTCTGTTTTTAGTAACAATGTCTTCTACTTTGTCGGATTCCAAAATAATTTTGACTCAGAAGACTCTGAAATTTATTATAACGCTGAAGCCGTGAAGTAGGACTTCACTTGATGACGACCAAGCTGATTTATTTACTTGTCTTTTGCTGAGCACCCAGCCGTCCAGCCTCTGGCCAACTAAGAAAAGACAACCAAATACAAGGAGGTGGATGCTAGCAAAGAATTCAAGCTCTGAAGGACGGACTTGAAGGCAAAGATATGTAGAAGTCAAAGAGTAATAAGATATAAATATTTGTAGCACGTGACGCGTGTTTACTATTTTCGCACCTTCTTCTAACTCACATAATATACCTTTGAAAATAACAGTCAAGTCCATTCACTTTCTTAGAATTATTTAAACCAATGTGTTCTTGATGTGGATCAACTGATTATCTCGTGACACACTGTTTGTATTATTTACGTGCAAAAGTGTGGAAATAATTGTAGCGTTGCTTCCCTTTAAACATGAGGGAATGTTATTGTTGCAGTGAGTTAGAAGGTTGTCAAGACTCAAAGAATAGTGATCTTGTTCTTGAAGATTTTGGATGTTTAGGGGTTCTGTACATACCAATGCTCAGTATTTCCTTGCTTGAATGTCTCCCTGCATGGCCACATTTGCTAAACGATGAATCTTAAAGCTTCTGGCCAAACCAGTGCGTTTGTTCACAATGACTTCATGACTTCGCCGGAAAGGAATTGAGTTCTGCCAAAATTACCCTCCCAGATTTCTCTTTCAAATAAGAATTGACCAAGGAAGGAAACTTAAACATATCAAGGCAGAGAACATTTGCTCAGAAAAAAATCGCTCACTTTTCTCCTTCCTTCTGTCTCCATCGGCTGCACTGACTGACTGCTGTTTCTCAGATCAGATACAACAACGGTTGCATGCTTAAGCCATGGAGTCAGCAAAATCCCCTCCTTTTCCTACAGCTCCAGGCGCTGAACGAAATCATCTGGTTTGAAATGCACAGAGCAGATAAACAAACTACTAGACAGCTCTTGCTATTAAATTCTTTGCACGTTTCGCTTTCACGAAATCGACCCATCGCTTTCTATGTTCTTCCCTTCAAGCTGATTATCTCTAAATAAAATCGGTATGACATGAAGCGTAATAGCTCCTGTATGTTTGTTGAGTTGCTACATCCCCTTTTTGAACTACTTTCTCAGCCTTTCCCACAAAAACAAGTAAATATGTGAACTACAGAATCATCATGTTCTTGATTTGACGTCACATCCGGCCCTCGACCCATGCTCCGTTAAACTCGGTTGCAAACCAAAATGGTGGCATTTTGACGTACTTTGATGGGGCATAAAAATCAGAGGATTTAACCAAATCAAAAAAATTTGTGCCAAATTACTCAATGAAATAAGCTTTAGTGTTTTAGCGAAAAAAATTTTTGGTGTTAGGTGCACTTTAAAATGTAAGGTAGTTCCTTCAAATTCCTTGATTATTTGGATGAGCAGAGGTTACAAAACCTGTCAATTTTGTATTTTGAGTGAGCTTTTGTTGTTATAGATGATATCCAACTTGTAAGCAGAACTGTGAAAACGCCTGGTGGAGGTGACAATGATAATGCTGGAAATAGCACAACATCATCTGGTATGACAACTCGTAGTCGGCATCCTAAGCCTATGACGGTAAGCACAGTTGTCTAAATTAACCTATTGTAGTTTGCTTAGTGGGTTGTCAGTAACATTTTGTCATGGAATCCATTGAACACCAAGCTGGTAAAATCCACATATTTCAAGATCACCAGTTCTTATACCAAGTTGATAATGCCTGGCTCTCGTGATAGTAGACAAACAGGCAGGCAGACAGACAGACACAGGTAGGCAGGCAGGCAGACAGACAGACACAGGTAGGCAGACAGACAGACAGGCAGGTAGTCAGAGAGACAGAGTAACAAGCTGACTGGCTGACCCACACATATCGGACTGGTAGACACCTCATAATTATAGACATTTCACACAGTATTAATTCCTGCAGCCATTTATTTACACTTCAATTATGCACACTAAGCTTCCTGCCAAACATGCAGCCTTTGAAGGCATTTGCACTCTAACTCATTAATAATTCAAACAAAGGAAAACATGACCATGACAATGTAAATAAATAAGATAAAATAAATGGGATTTTGCAGTGGCATTTCCACGAAGTGGCTCTTCATCCAATGTTTCCAGATCAAATTAGAATTATTTTGGAAGTATTGATTTTTATGGAAGGAGGAAAACTGGAGAACCTGGAGAAAAACCCTGGAGGAGGAGAACCAACAACAAACTCAACCCACATGACGCCGGGTCTGGGTATCGAACCCGGGACACATTGGTGGAAGGCGAGCACTCTCACTACTGCGCCATCCCTGCTCCCCTGACAATGTTTGGTTATCTGATCTTAATTAGCTTAGATTTGTATGATTTTATTTCTCCATTATCTCTTTAGTTTAATTTTTGATTGAGAAGATATATCAAACACTCACACACATAAATTTACCAAACACGTTGAATTTCATTGAATGTACTCTGCTGCACATCCTTTTTTCAATTCTGTTCTCTGTGTTTGGAGATGTTGTCAAAACGCGGTCTTTTACCTGGCATATAGTACATAGAAGCAGTATAAGGACAGACTACTGTGAAATCTCAGTTTGGCTGTTACTGGTAATAATCAAAACTATAACAAAATTCCTGAATGTGATTGGCTATTATCAGCCTGATTTGAGCATTAATTGGACAGTACGTGCCATTTTGCACGCGGTGTTGCGATGCACTTTGTTGAGTAAACTGCTGAGGCGCCACGCACCTCTCGTAAGGTCTAACAGGATTGGCCGAGAAAACAATAGAATAAACAACAGAAACAATGGCCCTAGTCCTGAAAACAATAGAGGTGGATGACTCCGGGAGCAAATAAAATTAGAGGTTCCGAAGAGGTGCATGACTACTGAAACTGCTGGGTTTTTCAGCATTCATAACAACGTTTTAAAATCGTTCAGCGCTCAATTGATGTTTTGTTGGTGTCTCAAATTTTGTCATAGCTTTGATTAATTGGTAACAGGACATCATGTCGTCCAATTCAGTCTGTAATCATACTTGTGATTAACAAATCAGACTCCTGCTTCGTGGTTGTCCGATTTCAATAATCACCTGTATGGTTACAGCCGGAATTGGACTTCCACTCAGTCCTATTACCATTATTAATAAACTTTTTTCACAATTCATTGGTAGCCATGTCAAGCTGACCGCCGCAGTCCGACCTTTATTGCAAAATCAAAGCTAATACAAGTAGCATTATGCAGCTGCTTAAGACCAGAAATAACTAAAAACGTTCAAGGCTAGTACATTATACTGGTATTGTATAAAAACTTAAAGTCTTTGGGTTGGTGGTTGGGAAAGTCGGACATGGTGGACGCAACTTATTTCATTTCACTCAGCCAGTGAAAAATTACTCTCAGCAATGACATTTTGCTTTACAAATTGTAACAAATTTACACCTTCTTTTTGCAGTCTTGTCGTTTTGGTAGCAGAGCAGTGGGAAAAGGTTGTTATGTTTTCAATCGTAGAAGTGACCATCTCCGATGTGCGGTCCTTTCCATGGTTGAAAGATGCCTTAATCCATCACTTCCAAGGTACCTTATGACCAGTAACCAAAACCCCTTGAAAAATACCATGTTGCTTGTTTACTCAACTTATGTTAAGAAAACACACATGCTGATTGGTTAAAATCATGTTTCTATAACTCAGTAGAGACACAGAACTAGCAAGAGCTGTTGACGTAATTATGGCGCAAGCAAAGCAAATTAACATTTTGATAATCAACGTTAACAAGTTGTTTTCCTTTTTCTTGTCGCGGTGTTTTCTCAAAGAAATAGAAAACATGTACCCCACATTTCTGTCGAGTTATAGAAACACTCGTGAAAGTTTGGGAGAACTCGAAAAAGCCGTGGAAATACTTGCCTGCAGCTTGTGTTCCCACAGCATTTCTTGTTCTCTCAAACTCCCACTCGTGTTTCTATTTAACAATTAGATTATGAGCTCGAGATTTCTATCGCGTGATAGTTGACAAGGGCGCAGCCCAAGTCAACTATCACACATAGAAATCGAGAGCGAATAATCTAATTGTTTTAGTATAAATCTACTAGTCGTTCAAAACTTTCATCTAAATCCTCTTTACAGACACTTCGAAAACACAAAGAAGCGGCCCCCAGCGCACGCTGTTACGCTACTCACTATCTATCACGGAATAGAACGTGAGTCAATTTTCACGAAATTAAATGCCCTAAATTTATCATTTTTTGCAAAATCGCGAAAATTAATGCTCGCAAAACATTCATGTTCCAAATTTGAGAAATTAAGTGCTCACGAAAATTAGTGCAAATAAGGTACATGTTTTCTATTTCTTAAGTAACAGTAATCGATATGTCTGGAGCTTTGTCTGCTGAGGCATGTACACATTTCATCACTAGTGAAAGTCTAAAAATGTAACCTCTGTGATTATGATGAGACTAAAAAGATAGTTTTTACCATCAATTACCTTGCTACCTACTTTGTGTACAATACACATGCAATTTACTTTTCATGCTTATTTCCCTCTGTGATGAATACAAAACTATTTTCTCGCACACATATTTCACTTCATCATCAAGAACAATTTTTTTTAATCTAGGTAAATTAGCCAATATTAGTGACAAATTTGGAAAGCTGATGTTTGAGCATTAATTAACAAATAAACAAGCCTAAGCCTTATATTACACTGTGATAACACATGACAGGGCATTTGAGGACATGACGGAGATGTAGAAAATGCGAGCGGCAGGCAAGTGTTTTCTACATTTCCATTATGTCCTCAAATGTTAAAAGGCTTAGGCTTCTTCATTTTTTTAATGATACATGTATAGAGGTAATATGGCGAAAACAGTAAAACACACTTTTATACTTCGAGAAAATTACATGGGTTTTTCGACCACTCAGAGCTTGTGCAAGGTCTTATAATTATTTATAAAGATCACCGCAGCAAAGACCCATCACCCAAAATATCATCTGTCCACATTTGCTAGTTAGCAAGTGGCCATCCCCCCTAGGAGGCTTGAGTCCTAAGGTAGCTGTATGCATCATGTGTACAATATCCTTAAGACTTGTCTTGTAACACTGCATACAACTATCGTGACCCCTTGTGTATGCACCTCACAGAGGGAATTAATTTCCTCTATCAAGCTTTTAAGAACTTCACTTGTCAATCAATCCTAGACAACAGTTTTTCTAGAAAGTAATCACTCTGAACCATGGATCACATGTCTGTCTACATGTAAATGGAGACTACAGACTAGATTGTTGTTAAGTTCCATTTTCCCTGGTACAGGCAAAAGTCTAACAGAGCAAGTGCTGCTATTCTTCAAAGACCAGCAATGAAAACAGTAGGACAGTCATCAAATCAAGGTAACAAGGCCCTTATACATGCAATCTGTAACTACTTCATGATTGCCTTACCACTGCCAAAGTCAACAATTGGGATAATGTACAGCACAGCCAATGTTGTGATGTCATAAATGTGAACATTACAAAATTTTTAATTTGCTTTCTTCTTCATCATCATCGTCATCGCCGTCGTCATCATCGTCATTTCTTTTAGTGATAGTCTGTGGATAAGGGTTCAATGTTCATCCTCCATTTCGCACTCCCTGTGAGACTACAATATTTCAGAATAACTCTAAATTTTTAGTGCAGAATCAGTGGCAAAATCTCAATAATTTGGTTCAATTTGCATTCAGTTAGTAGATATAACAATGCACTTAGTGATTATATGTTTGCAGTCATTGATCTTTCTATGCTTCTGGTTTAAATGTGGAGATTTTTTACTTTGATAAACATTACTGTTAATCCTATGCTTTTCATCTCATTAGGTTTGTCATCTGTGCTAGATAGGTACAAAAGTCATTCAAACAAATCAATGAACAATTTTCTGAAGGCTCCGCCACCACCAAGAAATAAATCTTTTAAACAAGCAAGTTCAGGACAGGCAATTAACCATGTGGAAAACAGTTTAAATAGCTCAAGAAATGCTGTATTTCAAGGTTCTTCATTGCAAAACAAGAGAACTTATTTAGACTCTATTGGGTCAACAAACTCAAATGGTTTAACACCTGCGACGTATGTAAAACCTGATGCCAGCAGTCAGGCTATCAGTGACATGGGCAACATTGTTGCAAACATTGAGACTAATGTGTCAGGTGGACACCCACTTAATCTTGGACACCCACTAGGTGTAACAGTTACAAAACCCTCACTAGGCCCTGGGCCCAGTTTAAGTGTTAGTGGTAACGCTAATCTAGACTCAAGTTTAAACCTTTGTTCGGCACTCGGAATTAATTCAGGTAATCCTCAAGGATCTATATCAACTGCACAGACTACTTTTGTTACGGCTAACACTGTGTCAATGATGTCTGCTGCAAGTGGAACTCAAATGGCAGGCGTAACTACAGTGACTGGTCAAATACAGCCTGGTTTTACTAATGTTAAAGAAATTTTGCCGGCTCCTGTAGTAGGAGGAAAAGTTGCGGTTGGCTCTGTTTCTTCAACGTCAACGTCATCGCCTGTATACAAAGGGGTTCAGGTAGGTAAACGTGTTACACCATGTGTAGGTTGTTTGTTGATAAAGTCGCAATGAAGATATTTAGCAAAACAGCGTTGTAAATAGAGTGTGATCCTGCCTTACTTTTTTACAATCTACTAAATGATGGAAGGCAGGTCAGATTTCAAACAGGAGTGCTAGTTTGCAGTTGTGCCATGCAACCTCAGGCTTGATGTCAGATGCTAGATAACACAGCCTCTGGCGTGTCACAACCTGACAGATAGAGCCTGTTAGAGCTCTGTTCTTTGGGTCTTTCTTTTTCTGTGGACTCTGTTTTGCTTTTGCACAGAAAAATACCTTTTGATAGTTGCATTTAATTCTGAGTTAGTTTTTCTTAAAATGTTTTTTTTGGTGCAGATCACAGCGCAAGTGGATCCATCAACTGGTATGTATCACAAAGTATTTGATGTTTATAATTACATCAGGACACAAAGTCAGAAAAGAATTCCTCATGGCAGGTGCTTAGCACTGGTAGCCTTGAATAGACTACTAGTCAATGTCATTTAAAAGGGCAGTTCCTTTTTCAACTTCAAACCAGCTGAAGTTGAATGATGCAAACACCTTTGTGGACATAAGTTTATATATAATAAGCTTGTTTCAAAATTTTAATACTCCTATCTTAGTTTTGACATTAGCCTTTGTAATTAGATTCCTATGCTTCCCCTTCAGCACAAATTCAGCACTTCAGTGTTGTTCAACGGTTTGGAGTAATACCAGGAGCAGCAATATTGACAAGTTACAAAAAGTCCAAACTTTCCCTGGAAAAATTATTCTGGGACTAAGAAAGTTTGACCTTATTTCGGATGGGCTACAATCACTGAAATGGCTTCCTATTAAAGAGAACTTTATTCTAAATGATGCAACTATGATACACAGATGTATTAACACACTTGTTCCAGACCCGCTTGCTGATATGTTCAAACTACATTCCCAATTCCATAATAGACAAACTTGATTGTCTTGTGCCTTAGACATACCCTTATGTCGCTTGTCAACAGGGCAGCAGTCTTTTGCTTTCAGAGGAGCCAAACTATGGAACTCTTTAAATGATAATATTAATCCCTTAAAGTGCCCAAGGAATTTAGGCATCATTTTGCAAATGTTTTATTAGGTTAATATACTTGATATATCTTTTGTAATTTGTATAATATTATTGTATTTATATTCTTCATTAATTTAAATTTGTAATTGTAATTCAATTGAGCTGAAAACCCCACTTAGGACACATCAATAAGTTTTTGTGTGTGTATGTAGTAATTGCTAGCATGGATTGGAGCTGTTGCTGGCTGGCAGATGTTCAGCTGTTAAGTGTTCAACTTAGTAAACACTTTTTTTTAATGCAGGCAAAGTGACCTCAAGCTCTGCTGGTCAGAGAGTCAGCCCAGTTTTCTTCAAACAGGTCAGTTGTGAGAACATTGTGTAAGAGTTTGTTGTTGAAGAAATGTTTCTGTTAAACTATAATGAGGCCCCTGGCAGTAAAAGTCTGACCCACAGAATGGCTTTGCCAAAAGAGTGGCACAAAGGTAGATGAAATAAGGACAAACGACAAGGCTTGTGTCAAATTCCAATGTTAATAGTGAAAAGGCTCTAAATTCAGATGGAGAACACACGCCTACAGCTCATGTTTCCACAGCATTTCTCGTTCTCCCAAACTTCCACTCGTGTTTCTATAACTGCATTGAAACATGGTACATGTTTTCTTTGCCTTAATTAAATCTCTTTGAAAAGTTGTTACTGAGTCCTTGAATATCTGTTATCAGTGCAGGTTTACTAAGATATTTCAGGATGCATTTCAGAGCTATGCAAGCAGAGGCACTTAATTGTATTGAAAATAGCAATACCGTTTTTTTCATTCTGTTAGTTCTTTGGGAATGCAAGGAAATGAAAAACCACTAATTGATTATTTTTTTCATATTCCTTTATTAATAATGTTTAATTCTCTCAGGGCACTGGTACTGTGCAAGTTACATCAATGCCAAATGGAACTGGACCCTCCCCACCCCCAACAGGGGGAACTGTCAAAGGCTACCCCCTTAATTTTGTGATTAAGGGTAACTCTACAACCCAGGGTGTGACTGGAGTTACTCCATCACCTGCTACTCTGACTAAAGGACAGAATATTATATTTAACAACATGGGGATGCATCAATCACAGTTCATTGTTCAGCCATCCTCACCGATGAGTCCAAACATGCATCAGAGAGGTATTATTAAAGATTGCATGTAGCTTGATCTTTAAAATTGAGAATTCTGAATGCACCAGATAGGCCAAAGCATAGCAAAGTAATTAAAAATTAATGCAATTTGCCAGCAGCAAGCAAGCAAGAAATTACTGTCGTTGCCAGTGCCGAAGATTGAGGCAAATGTTTATTACAAATTTAGCAAGACAAGCCTATTCTTGTCGCCATAGGTCACGATCTTCTAAGTCAACACTAAGAATAGTGAATGGTGGCCAAGCGTGAACAGAATATTTGACAACAGGGTACTCTTAAATTGTACACCAATCATCTGAGAGAAAGTCTATGAATTGCAGATTTTCAAGTAGTTGATTGTTGCTGTTGACCAAAAGGATCTTGTGCTTTGTGGATGAGAATAAAGACTTGCCCTACACACATCAGATTTGTGAAGCACCAGTTATAAATTATGGTTGTTTACCATTTACCCAAAATGTTCTTGAAATTTGGTCAGAATGTAAAATAAAAGACATTTTTTTACTTGACTGATCGGAACATTGTAAATTAAACAGAATGCCTTGCAAGGTTGCCCAAATTTTCCAACCAAAATCCCAGAGTGGAAAATGTGCTCACTATTTGCAGTTTTTCAACAGCCTTTTGGAATGGATATCAGGGTGCATTCGTTCTAGTCTTTTTCGGTAAACTGGTAGTTTCCGAGTAAATGGCGTATCCAAATGGACTTGCCATCAAGCATTTTTGCTTACCATTTGCACAGGCCGTTGATGAACCAGTTTCTCTGTAGAAACAACCAATGTTGGCTGTTTTCAAAAAATTATAAAATTGACCAGGCTCTTGTGGACGTTAGTGTGGGTCTTCTTGTTAGCTGACAGATGTTGCATCAGGGCAACTGCCTTCTTTATATCATATTGAAAGTACTGTGTTTATATTCTGCTTCTTCTTAGGGAAAGCAGGGAATGTCCGAACAGGAACTGTGAATAAGGGAATGCAAAAAGCACCATCTCCGTCATCTCAGGGTAAAGTTGTACAGTCACTGTCGTCTCAACAGCCAATTACAACACAGCAACAAAAAACTGTGGTTGTGGCTAGTCCACAGGGAAATCAAACCAAGGTTTTTATTAATCATAGTAATATCGCAAGTTCACAACAGCCGATTGCTCAACTCAAGCACCAAGTTGCCCAGCAAAAACAATTCCAACAGATCACACTGAAACAGATTCAGCAACAACAACAGCCGCAATTGCAACAGCAACAGCAGCAACAACAGCAACTCCAACAACAGAAACCACATATCAACTCACAATTTTTCAAACAGCAACATCCAATACAACCCCGTTTAGCACCTGCAATACCTTCACAATCATTCATTCAGCAACAACCTCTGACAGGTCAGAATATCATTGTTAAAGTTACGGAACCTCTCAAAAGCCCTCCTAACACAGTGTTTGTGACAACGGAACCTCGACAAAACATGCAGCACACGGTCTGCCAGAAACCACAGTCTAATGTTGTGTGATTAGCAAATGCTGTCTTTATCAATATCACTCAAATTAACGAGTCTTAAGTTAACATGTCTCTGGTAAGTGAAGAAATAAGTTCAAGGGGAAGTTGCAATACAAGGCTCTGTTGCTGCTTTGGTGTAAAAACCCAACCAGGGTCTACTCAGTGTTCACGTCTATGGGGATTTTCACAAGCCATCGACAAACACATGCCACTGTGTGGATGCTGGTACCTGTTTTGCCGTCAATATATGGCAGACAGTCATGCAACTTGTCAACCTAATCAAGCCGTTTCTGACATTAATTAGCTCATGGTCGTTGGTGTTGTGTGAGTAGTACTGGACGTATGCACTTTGTAGAATTATCCCACAGGTGTAACTTCTGCAGATGTTTCTACAGATATTTCTATTGATGAAACTAGCAGTTTAATCATGAAAGAGAGAAAAAAAAACATACAAACAAGAGTGACTGAGAAAAAAGTATTTATAAATTAAAGTGATGTAACATAGTATGTTTTCTCTAGGGAATGTGTTATTTAAAGAGTTTCTTTCATTGCACTGCTGTCAGTAACAGTACTCAGCAGTGAAAATACTGGTAAATATGAGAAAAATGCATGTTGACCCCACAGAATTTCCATCAACGGACTTCCTTGATCAAATTGGTTTGAAACTATATCTTTAAAATACAGATATTTGCACCTTTTTCCAAAAAAACAATTTTTAACAAGTGGATCAATTAGTAGTTTTAATGGTATAGGGTAATCTTCAGTGCTTGCCTGTAAGTGAATTGAAAGAAGTGTCAATAATTATTCTAGCAGTAAGTGTCACAATTATAATTTATTTGATCAATTTTCAATACCGTGTCAAATAATATTAGAATACACGTTAAGTTACTTACTGCAGTACTTGGTGGTTTGCCTCCAGTAGTGAATGTAATTTCTTGCTCATTCTCTTAACATTTCCATTAAACTGCTCAGTAAAACACAGCAAAAGTCAAACATAGTAGTTATTTTAAGTACGGCCTTGGCTTATAGATATTTTAGTGTGTTACCTGTATCACTGACTTTATATATTTACTAGTCTTGCAGTGTTTTGATTAGCCCATAAAGCAAGTCAAAACACTACTGATGAGTAAAAATATGAGGTGGTACCACACATTGAAATGATTAATAATAGTTCAAAGATTTCATTCTCCAAATCCTTGTTTGAAGTAAGTTTTGACACTTTCACAATGGTGTGCAGAAGAACTGCATTTCAATATTTTTGTATAGATATTTGCACCTTATGATGTTTGAATTTTTTTAACTGTTAAATTTGTCTCACAGGGAACAAATATCTTAAGATGTTATTTTTTTTAACTCAAATCTGCATCATTTGTTCAGGAGAAACTGTTTTGGAATGAGATTAATAATCTATTTAACAAGCAACAGAACACTCAAATTTAGTTATAACAAAATGCCAGGTCGAGGGCAACCAGCAACAACCAGTTTGAATAAAATGGACATTCTAGACTGGAGGCAATTCATGTAGTACTGTAGCTGAGTCTCTACCATTCATTCCTAAGATTGAGACTGATTCTCTTTACATGTTTCAATAGATTTAGGCAAAGTTAGGCAAAGTTGGCCGCAAATCAAGATGGCATACCAATGTTAATGGTTTTCATTTTCTTTTCAGCTGTCTGTCTTGAAATTCTACAGAGAAATTAGTTATCAATCTTGAGAAAGGAAAGGTTAAATTGTCTATTGAAATTTGCACAATAACTATTAGTTTTGTTTAATACAATGCAGTCATTTTCATCACCTCACATGCCCATATTCAGGTGCAGTGCTTTCTCACTACAAAGCTCTTCGGCCAAATTTTCATTGAAAGACAAAATGCCTTGTCACAATTTTTTTTAATGGGAAAGAGTATTAAATATACCAGGCATACTAGTTTTCTTGTTGGGTTTTGTGTCTCAGCAGATGTCCTATACTGTGATTCACAAAAATATAAGAGTTTGTAGAAGGAAACTTAATGAATTAAAATTCTACTTGTTATAGTGGATTCAATTTCTGTAATGTGTTGGAGCAGGATGGAAACTGGCTACAATGTTCTAGACTAGATCCATGATTCCACCTTACTTTCTTTAGCGATTGTCCTCAAATATTCATGTACACACTTGGTCAGGTTTTGTTGTTCTTTAATCAAAGGTATTCATTTCTCAATCATTGCTTGCTATAAAGAGGAGACAAAAGTTTCTGTCTTTGTGTTCGCTGAAGGGAAAGTTAAATGCAGTTTCTGTTAAGCCATTTACTGACAAGAGACTGCATGCAGATGGTACTAATGGCATCAATACATGTGTTCACTGTGCAGAGGGAAAAGTAATCTTTTCTTCAGGCCAAAAGAGAAGTGGTTAACACCATAAGGTTTGTGCTATTGACACTGTATCACTAGGGTGGTGCATGCCCAAGCTGGGGGGGGGGGGGAGTTGGGTTCATGCAATGCAAAGAAAGCCATCTTCGGTAAACATTTGATGAATTGACACAAAATCCTGTATTTTTGTGAATCATGGTATATCGGAAGCAATGCAAGGCATTAATTAGTGGTCAGTAAATTCACCTTGCAAGTCGTTTGCATCAACATGCACTAAGAAAAACTTTAAGAAATTAATTTATTTTAGTTGTTCAAATTTTCCAGAGTTGCATTTTATAAAATAATTGTGTATTATTTGTACATGGACAGAACAGAACTTTGCTGATACTAACTATACTTTGTGGGGAATCAAAAATTAATAATCTAAGTTATATGGCAGAAAAAATCATCCAAAAAAATAATTCTGTATAGTGAATGTCTAACAGTGTGAAATGGGTATGTTGCGACCAAAACAATCTTCTTTCTCGTGCACTTGTGATGAATCCAGGTTTACTAATTACTATAATGTTGTGTCAATCCAAAACATGTGAGACTTGATCATGTCAGGCTATGCAGAAATCAAACATTTTTCTGCTGCTGTAAGAATTCTCTATTCATGGGCAAAAGACGACAGACCATGTATCTTTATTTTGTAATGTCTTGGAATACCACAAGTTTGATCCAATTTTTGGACACAAGTCTGCTACAAATATTATATCACCAAAACTGTACACTTGCATTTGATTGCAGATAATGGCCTGGATCTTATTATCTGATGCATACATAATTGTCATTTCCATAGTGGTTTTTAATTACTCCACTAAAATGTGAATTTTGGCTGGAACAAGTTTCACTTGGAGGTGGCACTCAGAAGCCATCAGAAAAAGTACTTTTCGCAACCATATTTTTGGAGAAACTGGCTGAAATTTAAATATGTAAACTTTCAATACATTAGTTGTGTCTTTCCTAAAGAACTGAGTCAAGGCAACTGTCTTTTCATGCTAACATAAAAAATCTTAACTCTTATAGTCCCAAGGAAGCTGCAAATTTAAATTCTCCTTAATGTTAGTCATACATTTCTTACATCTTAGTATTGAGAATTTGAAACTACATCATGACCATCAATCCTTATTGATAAATTTTTGTGTTCTTCTTACCTGTCTGTTTGATTATGTAAAGACATGGTAAGGGGAAAATAGACATTGTTGTTTCTTGGGACTTAGAGGGTTATCCTCTGTATTTTTTTAAAGACAATTCCCACTCAATGGTTCTACTGTAATGTGAAAGTTAATATTATACAAATATACATTCCAATGATGGCTTGTACATTTAATTACTGAATAATGAAATATTATATGTGACCTGGATGCACTTTTGTCCAAAAGACTTACACTATATCAATTTTGTACCTAACTTTTGTAAATAAAGTATTTATATGTCAGAGCTCTACAGAAACTGGTTTCAAGTGGAGTTGATGTTAATATAACCTCTTACATGGGCTGTATAGGTATGGGTCATATAGGGTGTGGTTTTTTATAACCATCTTGGACAGAAATAGGATATCGATTTTGCCATTTTGGTCTCAAATAGGTATGGTTTATGCACTCTAGGTTTGAATTCAGATTTTTTTAGACGCTTCTTTTTTTTTGATCAAAGATAAAACCATCAACAAAAGATCTTCATGATGCCTTTAACATCTGTATGAACTGAGAAACTAATTATGAGGCAGGTGTGAGACAGGGTATTGATTTAAGGGTCATGTCTTAAAGGTCTTTTTTGTCAGGTCATAGATAAGAGGGGAAAATCTCAGATTTTGGTCCTAATTAGGAAAATGGTTTTAGAAAGTGGGATACATACCCCACCCAATTTTTTTGGCCGCACCCTCACCTCGTGAGAATCTCCATAACCAAATAAAGGGAATTAGCAGTAAGGTTGGAAAAACACAGTATGGGGACTGCAGAAGAACTTGCTCGGGACATAATGAACTCTCCCAACTTTGCACTGGCAAAAGTTAACGTTGGAAAGTTGAAAAGTCATTTTCACAAACTCACTCCGGCCGTTAAAGAAAAGTTACCCTTGTCAACTTCAAGTTGATAGATATTCTGTGCTGTTTACTTTGATTTCTACCGTCAACAGTTTGGCCGGAAACTAATAACCTTGCAACTGGCATATTGCAGACAAGCATGCGTTTTGTATGCAATAAATTTGAATCTCTTTCCTTAAAATTATTACCAATTGGTCGGTGACTCAGGCTTTGAAAGTCAGTCTGACCATATCCCAGAGTTGTTCAAATGGCTCGTTTGCTATCGGATTTCGTCTTAAAAGCTTTGGGCGTGCTATCTTTTTTCAGCATAAGAGGTGTAGGGTGTCTACCAATTAGCCTTTTTCTCTGTGTCCGAAGCGCGTTTTTCCTTCCGAACGCGATCGCTAAAAAGGCGGAGCAGGTGAGGGAGCGTGCGCGCCATACCCTTGTCTTGTATCTTTACTAATCCCTTTCGTCCATGTGTTCCGCATGCCAACCTCTATCCCAGGCTCTCTCTTCTTTTTCAGCTCTAGACCACAGCCGCCGAGAATCCTGGCTCTGATCGGCGATCTCAGGCGCACATCAAGATAAGATCCCTTCAAATTAGAATTTGCGTTATCGTGAAAGAGGCGGACTTAGGCAGAGAAAGCGTGATTTTCCAGACAACAGTAAGGTTTTTGAGAATTTAAAAGATGTTCTTAAAAGCGCATGCGTTCTACTGACGCAATGTTTATTAGGCCGTCAATGGTGTTAGCATGATAGTTATGCAAGAAGAGATTGTAACGTGTATTTTAGCTAAAAGCGTACTGTCATCATAAAGGTTTAATACTGATGCGTATGGTCAACATGCTACTCTTAGCTATATAGTTCCCAGGGCAATTGCTACTGTTAATTCTCAGAGACTCCGTTGCTTCAAGAATCGCAACGACATTTTGAAATGTGTAGTACTGGGGACTAGAATGGGGGATTATAAACTAAACAACTAGTTGGCCTTCAACTTCGTTCCCAATATAACGAGCCTGGGCTCCAGTTGCTTTCCAGGCGAGACTAAATCTCCTCGTCAATCATCAATGCTAATGACCTGATAGGGGTATTAAGATAATAGGGGGGTATAAAGAAAATAATCTAAGAAATAGAGGGACTAGTTTCCATTCCATCTCTGAACCAGCATGTCAAAATTCCTGTTTGATGTGTCTGGTCCAAATGTAGGTCCAACTATAAATGATTTACCATTGTTGACAGTTTATACGTCAATTGTGTTGCTTGCAAAGTAAACTTTGGGGTGTTTTCCCGGTTTCCGTAGAATTAAGCGACTAGGAATATTTCTACTCTCCCCTGGATGGGATACTAGTCCATCGCAGTGCTACCCCGGCCCTAAAAGAGTCGATCGATCCGGAGTCCAACCATGAGGCTGCCACAAAATGGCTTATACTTTTAACAACGGGTAGTCGACAATTTCACTGCTATCGCAAATATACTGAACATCATCACATTCCACTAAGGATAAAGACAACAAGATCTTAAAAGAAAAACCTCCACAGTTTAATAAAGAGTTTTATTGTCATTTACAGTAAAGAATAAACTGTACTTTTCCATCAACTATCGCTCGTTTTGCTCACTGCCAAAGATATTGCCTAGATTTTCGCAAAAAAAACATGATGTTTAGAGAACTTTTAAATCTATTTTAAGCTTTGCGTCTCGGTCCCATGATCACGCAGCCACTGCTCGTCACGTCCATAACAGGTTACGGCAAGCGAAAAAAAAATCGCTTTGTTTTGAATTACCGCACCATTTGCATTGGAAATTATTTTCTCTTGATTTGCGTCATTTAAGTTACTTTATACAATATTTTACATTTGAAAACGCTAAGGAAATCACCTCGCGCAGTTCAGCGATACATCGATCGCACACCAGATCCGTCTTGAGAGGGTGGCGGTGCGGGGAACTCAAAAAATGCCTTGCACTTTGCATTACGTCATGAGTCTTCTCCAGTAATGGCACTATTATGCTCTCAATTAAACAGGCAAGAGTTTTATTGCTTGTTTCGGACATTACTTTTCCAACAATATGTCCACCAAGGACTCCAAGAACAGCTCCCACGAGGCCGCCAACAACAGGAATGGGGATCAGAATCTGACCGACAACCATTCCCGCGATACTCCCGCCGGAGCGAGAAAGTGCCAATAGCACAATATCAGTGACTTCCTTAATGAACTCCTGTCTGGATTTGATCAATATTCCGTCATCCCACTTCTTGTACGCATTGTGAATGTCGTTTCCCGCCATCATTGCTTCGACTATCACAGTTACTGCTACGCCAACCCCAACTCCAACCTTTGAAATGGTTCTTGGGGCAGCTTGGCCAACCGCACTGCGTGTCGCGCCACGACCGAACGCTGCAGCGAAGTCGTCAAGAAACTCGGTGCCTACCTTTAAAATTTGCTGCAGGAAATGCCAAATCGATCTCAGCACACCGCTACCTGTGTCACAAAGAGCTTTTCGCAGTGGTGTCACCTGCAGGCTAATATTCAAGTCACACAAACACCACATGACGAACGACTCGCAGTTATTCTTTTTCAAGTCATAAAATTTCTCGCCTTTCCTCTTCAGAGCCCGGCTAATGACTTCTCGAACAGAAAAGCGTTGCAATTCCTCTGGCCACACGACTCGCTCCACTTCACTTCCTTTAGCTTGCAAGTCGTCGCCGTGTTATAATAATGGACGATCTTTGGCTGCCCTTCACTGTTAAATCCAACACAGATGAAGTGATGCTCGTATGGAATCAAACCACTGAGGGAGGAACCCTTCCGGACGAGGTGGTCGCCTGCCTTCATGTCGGAGAAACGGTAGATCGGCTCTCTGGCTTGAAGTTGCCAGCGAAGAAGACGCATTTGCTCTTCGCTCTCAAGTTTCTCGATACCTTTCCAGACGGAATATGATGACCTTAGAACCATGTCGATTACGAAACTGCTCGCAGATATCTATAGCTTTTTATGGTGTAAGCCTTATGTAATGCCAGCTAAAGCCAGTACTGCTTTTATCACTGAAATAGGGAGTTTTCCCGGTTTTATTTTTTTTAAATCGTTCAAGTCACTGGCCAAAAATAAGCTTATTGACGGGCTCTGATTGGCTGCGGAAGTAAACGAGCCCGTCACTGAACTGTTGATCGGAGCATCTGCGTTCGACTGATGCAATGTTTGTTATCACCCAGGCAATAATGTTTGCATAGTATTCACGCAACAGAAAGATTAGCTCTGCGGCCAAACACAAGACGTTTGGCCGTTAGAAGAGAGAGGGTAGCCCGCTACTGTGAACGTACATTGTAGCTCAAAATATCTCTCAGTTGAATAATAAAAAGAAGTTTAATTGTTATCATAGACTAGGTTACTGATGCGTATGGCCAACTTGCTACTCTTAGTGTTAAATTTAAATATCTCCAGCGGGTCACGAAGTTGAAGAAAATAATACGCATGAGACAATACTGGTTAAATCTTGTGAAAGTACGATGAACTGTGGAACACTTAAATTTGGACTGATATCAAAATTTAAGCTTTTACTCACATTTAGCATTGCAATCCTTTCTCCTGTTTCCCTGTCCTCGAAATTGATCCTAAGTTACAATGGCTCGTGCTTACTTAATATTGACTGAAAATTTCAACACTTCATCTTTATTCACTAACAACTGTACTCTGTCTTCACACTATTGAATGAAATTTGTCAATCTACCAATTACGCCCGGCTCCAGCTAAAAATAAGCTCCTGATTGACTGGAAATTAGCTTCGCAAATAAGAATAATCCAGCCATTTATTGAACCCTTGGGAGCGGATGCGTTCGACTGATGCAATGTTTATCCGCGTGGAAATAATGTTTCCACTGTAGTCGCGCGGTCAGTAGAAACACTCTGTAGCGAATCAAAAGACGTTTTTCCGCTAGCAAGGAGAGACGAATATAATGTACATAGCTTAAACCATGATGTCTCCCAGTTGAAAATTATAAAAACAGTTTTATTGACATCATTAAAGTTTCGGATGCATATGGTCAACTTGCTACTCTTTAATTCTAATATCTCGAACGGGTCACGAAGTTGAAGAAAATAATACGCATGAGACAATACTGGTTTTCTTAAAACAGCATAAAACTTTCTCTGTTAAGTCTTGTGAAAGTACGATGACCTGTAGAACACTTTTAAATCTGAACTGAAATCAGCCCAGTTTAGAGAGCAACAATTAATGTATGTGTTCATTCCAAAAAGCCAACATTGTTGTTTTCATTATTGATTTTATTATTATAGCATGGAGAAAAAGACTCAGCCTTTAATTCAGTATCATGATCTTTCATTACACATATAAGTCCTGCCTTAAATTGAAATACCCCAATTTAATCAAACTACTTTAGCACTTCAGCTTAGTGTCAGCCAACCATCTCGCTTCTAAATTCAGGCCGTCATTTTGTCTAGAGAAATAGACATCATTGCCTTCAAAGCGGATACCTAAAAAAGACGAAAATTTAAAGTTGTAATTAGCATACGGGCAGAAATAAAACTTGGTGAAATGTTGGTTGCCATTTAATTTGAGTATATGAAATTCAGAGCAGTGTCACACTTCTTGCAAAATTAGTCGCCCAGAACAAAGATGTTTTTTTCCAGAATCAAAAGTGCAAGGATATTCAAATGAGGTTGAAAGTTTCGGAATCTTTCGCATATCATGCTGCTGGAGACGTTTTCGATTCCATTTTTACCCCTGTTTGTACATGTATAGCTCACCGAGCCTCTGTCTACTATAAACCGAGTCTAGAAAACTGATGCTTTCGTTCAAACTGTAGTTTCTCCCCACAAGGGTATTATACTGTGTTGTGTGATTACCTTTATAGCTTAATTTTACATGTGTCTTCTGTTAAAGTATGTTGCAGGGCCATGAATCAGTACAAAAAAATCGTATTAAGAATTAAAAACAGGTCATCTATTTTTCTGCCTTCTGACGTCCTTAAAATTATACTGTGACTTGAATAAAACTGATAATAATACTGATTTGTGATTATATCTTAAAAAGAGTGAAAAACAGTGACATTTAGTAGGGAGCCGGGCGGGCGAAAACGTTTTAAACAAGAGCTGACTGATCGTATTTCTTTCTCCCGCCCAAAGGAAGAAAAAATTACCTGATGATACAAAATTGATATTAGTTAGGTTTTCAGTAGTGCCTTACTAGGTGCAGCAACATCTCTCCTCAACCCGGGTACAAGAAAAACCGGGACATTCTACCATGCGTGATGGACAATTCTTATTTTTGTTGATACACTTTTGCACAGTCGAATCAATACAAGCTCCTGTAAAGAATAAGGCATTCATTTAACACAAGAATCACATCACTGCAATCATTTAATTGTCAATGTCATGTCTAAACCACAATTAGTGAAAACAAAATTCAAACAACATAGGGTAGTCATAATGACACGCGAAGAAACACTCACCACGTTTGACAAGAACATGGTTTCCACTCTTCTGTTTGGATTCTGGGCGAGCACATTGTATGGTAATGGTTCCCAGAATTATAATCAGCAGGGACAGTTGAAGATTGGAGTGCATTGTCGTACATAGGTTTACAGTCTGTATACTACAACAAAAAAAACAATCTAAAGACATGATTGATCATCGCAGTTACCAGATGTACACAACTTTATAACCAGTTGTGAATTCAAAGACTGAAAAAGAGTTCAGGGTTAAACGAAATCGACTGACGGGCTTAAACAGTGCAGTGCTAACCACAGACATCGCAGAGGTCTGGGTTCGAATCCCGTTTAATCCTGAATTTTTTTTCGCAGTTGAGTGCTATGATCAAAAAATTCACCTCTCTTTTTCCTTCAGATTTTAAAAGCGTGTTTGTTTGATGGGAGTCATTTTGTTTCTTTTTTGATGTACAATTATGGTGCCAAGTTTAAAGAACACTGCTTTAATATTTCCCGAGTTATTCGTGATTGACTGTTGTACTGTTTTAGTGGAACGACTTATGACGTCATCACGTTCCCCATTTGCATAATACACAAACGTAAGTATCTGTAAAACGAAAAAAGATATTTTAAAAAGGAAAACGATGTTTTTCTGTGCTTTGAAAAGCCTCTCAAATAAACAGCAATTATTTTGTATTTCGCAGGCACTTTAAAAGCTGTCTAACCCAGTCCTAGGGTAACTCTCTTTCTCCAGCTGAGTAAATATCATTGGAAATTGTCACTTTAGGGTAAATTAGTGATCAGCAAGTGTATACTTTTGTCAAACTGTTGACGTTTTTGAATCAGAATCTTTAATAAGTCTCTTTACAAGAGCTTAAAACAGCCAGTAAAAACAAAGGAAAAACACGACGGGTTTTTCAAAGCTTGAAGAACAATTCCAATAGAGTTTTACCATGGTGTTCGTAACTGTAGCTACGGAGAGCTTCCACTGTGTTAAAACTCTATAGTGCCACTTGCAATTCATAAAATATCAATAGCCTTTTAAGTTTTGATTTGAAAATGTGTTTTCTTTAGTGTTATATCGCCACTGAAGAGTTCGCAAAAGACTAATACATCGAGTAAAGTAACTCTAAAATTCATTTTCTAATGTAAGACCCCCTTTCTGCAGCATCACTCATTACTATAAGTGAAAATATCTGCCGAAAGATTGTGGTGTTAAATTATTGTCGGCCTTCTTCAAGCTTAGAAAACAAGTTGAGTGACTTTTTAGTCTCAATGGTGGAAAGCATTCTCTGTAATGATCATTTGAAATAAAACTTAAATTGGGTTTGATGAATGCTTGATATTAATTCCTACCTTTTTCTTAGAACTTGTGGTAGATCACAGTACGATGGTAAATTGCTCCTTTCTTCAAGTGTTGAGTGAAAACGGCGACAGCTGCTCTGTGATTTAAATCCCTAGGGCTCCTTTAATTGATTTAATTACCTGAAGTAGCTTTGGTTTGAAATGTGGATGACAATGGCATTCCTCTATGTTAATATCGTCACGTTGACTACAAAACATAATTGTCTGGGGTTCGTCTACTTTTCAGAAACATCCCTCAGGTATGGTGCATATTTTGTTTCCAAACGGGTTAGATGCCACGATTCTTATATCCCTATTTCAATGTTATTTTACTTTTCTTTTGACAGAGAAGCTTTTCATTATTTTTTCCTTTGCTCAGCCGAATTAAAAACAACGATTATACATGTAAGAAAAATTCTTTCTTCGGAGTACTCGACTGAATTGAATCTTAGGTGACTTACTGACTTTTGATGATGTGGCAGTGTTCAGAAACTAATGCTTGTTTTTGTGCCACTTCTGTGGCTCACCGCCACTTTAAAGATTTTTGTCAGGGTAATAAATGAAAGGCAATTCTTACTTTTGATCAGTTTAGCAACTTTATTATAACAGCTTTCTAACATTTCCATGTACATTACTCAAGGTGTAAACTGTTTAACAATTAGATTACGAGCTCGAGATTTGAATCGCGTGACTGTTGACGAGGGCGAAGCCTGAGTCAACTATATCACGTGATAGAAATCGAGAAAGACGATTCAAACTTCACCTGTCCAATAGAATTTGTAAGTTGAATTACTAGAGAGACGTGAAGAATAGTTCTCGTTGCCATTAGGTAAAAAACTTGAATTCTATTTCGTTATTGTAGAAACATACTATGACATTACGTTGAGAGGCGACTCTCAAAAATTGTATATTGACCTACAGAAGTGGTAAATAAGTGGTCCCAAATAAGTGTCACTTTGAACAATTTCAACCGACTCATTGTCGATATAAAAATTAGTTTCAATACATTTTTAGCACGTTTTTGAAAGATCATTACTTTGCTTTTTTTTGCGTTAATACTTGGTATCCATGTACTACAAAAAGATGATAGTGTGTTGAGACAATTTTGCAGTCCCTGACAAAACTCTCCCTGACCTTGGACATACTTTGTCTTGTTCTAGTCGGACATATGAGAAACTAAAGCAAAGGCAAAAGCCAAGATGTCTTCTCAAAAGTTTCTCCAAAGCTTCACTGTTGCTTCAGCTGTTGGAAATCTTTATTCCTGATCACGCAGAATTCGTGATCGGTGTGAATTTCGATAGAGTAAATTTTCGAACTTTTCACTTCTTTAAACTCTCAGTTGCGTAAGAAAACTGGCGATCTTTTCCTGCAGTGAAAAGACAGTAAAGAAAGAGCTTCGTGATGCCTTCTCTTTTTGAGTCTTCTGCCATCTTCTTCCACCAGCTCGTTGCCTTTTCTATTCTTGTAGTTGCGGCCTTTGGCAGTGTTGAAATTCTTCCTGCCGTACTTCCTGTTGCTCCTCGTTGTGGAAAGCACGAAGTTGAAGAAGATAATACTAATGAGTTTAAGTTCAAGTTCAAGTTCAGTTTATTCACACTTATTCACACATTAATATTACTTTACAAGAATAGAAAAGAAAAAAAGAAAGGTAAAAACAAAGCAAAGCTAGCTTACACTAGGCATCCATTTGAAATAGTACGTATTGGCCAAAAGGAGCAGAGCTTTCGAGTTGGCTACAACCACAGTGCAGTTACTAGTGAAAGGCGGTCATTTACAGAGAAAATACTGGTTTTCTTACAGCAACATTTTACTTTCTCAGTTAACCCTTGTGAAAGTACGATGAACTGTGGAACACTTAAATTTGGACTGATATCAAAATTTAAGCTGTTACTCACATTCAGCATTGCAATCCTTTCTCCTGTTTCTCAGTCCTCGAAAGTGATCCTAAGTTACAGTAGCTCGTGCTTACTTATTACTGACTGAAAATTTCAACACCGGTTTCATCCTCATTCCCCAAAAACTGTATATTTGCCTACTCTGTCAAGTCCTCACACTATTGAATGAAGTTTGTCAATCTGCCAATTACGCCCGGCTCCAGCTAACATTAAGCTTCTGATTGACTGGAAATTAGCTGCGCCAATAAAAATAATCCAGCCCGGCATTAATTGAACCCTTGCGGACAGAAGCAGATGCGTTCGGCTGATGCAATGTTTATCCGCTTGGAAATAATGTTTGCATTCAATGTAGTCACGCAGTCAGTAGAAACACTCTGTAGCGAATCAAAAGACGTTTTCCTGTTAGAAAGGAGAGACGAATATAACGTACACTGAGCTTTTAAAGTGTCTCCAAGCTGAAAATTATAAAAGTAGTTTTATCAAAGTTTCATCAAAGTTTCATCAAAGTTTCTGTTACGTATGGTCAATGTGCTGGTACTACTGTTTAATTCTAATATCTCAAAAGGGTCACGAATTTTAAGAAAACAATACGCATGAGACAATACTGGTTTTCTTAAAGCAGCATAAAACGTTCTCTCGTGAAAGTACGATGAGCTGTAGAACACATTTAAATCTGAACTGAAATCAGCCCAGTTTTGGGAGCAACCATTGATGTATGCATGTGTGTATTCATTCCAAAAAGCCAACATTCTTCTTTTCATTTCTAATTTTATTAATAGCGTGATAAACACAACATTTTTGAATGTCTCAGCCTTTATTTATCATGATTTTTCATTACACATATAAGTCCTGCCTCAACTTGAAATACCCCAATTTAATCAAACTTCTTTGGCGTTTATTAAACAATTATTGAATGAGGTTTTTGTGATATCCAGAATAATCAAGGTCGAGGTAAGGGTTATCAGCCGAAGCAGAAGGCTGAGTTCTATAATATCAATTATTATACATTGAACTCTCTTTTCTGATTGGCCGAAAGCGTACAGTGAATTTTCGAAATCAGTGTCCGTGACGTCATAACTTCAGATTATACAGTTATCATGTCAAGGACACTCAAGGTCACGGGTTATCATGTCATGTATGACCGCAAAGCATGATTTCCAAGGGTAAACACGTCAACTTCGCGCGATTCGTACTGCTTGTCGTCAGTGAAGAAGCAGAAACATGACTTCCAAATTTTTGCTTTCAATGTATAATAAAACAATTATTAGATTCGGTTTTTGTGATATCCAGAATAATCAAGGTCTCGGTAAGGGTTATCAGCCTCAGCCTTCGGCATCGGCTGATAACACTTACCTCGACCTTGATTATTCGGGATATCACAAAAACCTCATCCAATAATTGTTTATTAAATGTCAGCCAACCATCTCGTTTCTAAATTCAGCCTGTCATTTTGTCTAGAGAAATAGACATCATTGCCTTCCTTACAGCGGATACCTAAAAAAGACTAAAAAATTTAAAGTTATAATTAACAGACGGGCAAAAAGTAAGCTTCGTGAAATGATGGGTGCTATTTAACTTGAGCATATGAAATTCAGAGCAGTGTCACCGCCCGGAACAAAGATATTTTTCCTGAAAGAACGTGCAAGAATATTCAAATGAGGGTGAAAGTTTCGGAATCTTTCGCATATCATGCTGCTGGAGAAGTGTTCGATTCCATTTTTACCCCTGCTTGTACATGTATAGCTCACCGAGCCTCTGTCTATTGTAAACCGAGTCTAGAAAACTGATGTTTTCGTTCAAACTGTAGTTTCTCCCTACAAGGGTATTATGCTGTGCGGTGCGATACTCATGATGATAAAGCGGTAGGAAACAATCATATTGAGAATTAAAAACAAGTCATCAATTTTTCTACATCTTATGTCCTTAAAATCGTACTGCAACTAGAACGGAACCGGTATAATAATAATATTTGTGAGCATATTTTGAAAAGAGTGAAAAACAGCGACATCAGTAGGGGAGGGGGCGGGCAAAAATGTGTTTAACATGAGCTGATTGAACGTATTTCTTTCTCTCGCCCAAAGGTTGAAACAAAGGGGGGGGGGGGGGGAAACACGATGAAAAAAAATTGATTTACTTAGGTTTTTCAGTAGTTTCTTACTAGGTGCAGCAACATCTGTCCTTAAGCCGGCTACAAGAAAAACCGCGACATTCTACCGTTCGTGATGGACAAGGGTTACGTTTGTTGATACAATGCGCAGTCGGCCCAATACAAACCCCTGTAAAGAGGAAAATGTTCATTTAACACAAGAATCACATCACGTTGGCGAAACGACCGGCATTCCACTGCAATTAATAAATTGACAATGTCATTTGTAAATCACAGTTAGTGAAAATAAAATTCAAGCAACATACGGTAATCATAAATACGCTTGATACTCACTACGATTGACAAGAACATGTTCTCCACTCTTCTGTTGGGATTCTGGGCGAGCACCTCTCATGGTATTGGTTCCCAGAATTATAATCAGCAGCGACAATTGAAGATTGGAGTGCATTGTCCTACGTAGGTTTACAGTCTGTACCCTACAACAGAAAAACAATCTGAAGACATGATTGATCATTGCAGGTATGGACGTACACAACTTTATAACCAATTGTGAAATTAAAGACTGAAAAAGAGTTTAGGGGCAAAAGTATCGTAGAAGTCACGGGGTCAAAACTGCCTCCTCCTCACGGGCTTCTATTTCAGTCGCAAGCAGGCGAGTTCGAAGCATGAGAAACTGGGGACGAGCACGCGAGGAATCACCTGAAGGAGAAAGAAGCCCACCACTTTCGCAGCGAGAGAGGGACGCCTGGGAACGAGGCAGAGGTAAAAAAGGTTCGAATACCGTTTAGTCCTGAAATTTTTTTCAGGCTTTAATTTCACAACTACTTAAGTTGTGTGTATACTGAACTGCGATGATCAATCATGTCATATCTTTCTCCGCAATTCGAATCAATGATATTTTCATCAGTACCCAGTGGATAGGGTAGTTTGTTTTGTAGGATGGCCGCGTTGATTTAGTGGATGTCATGTGCTACCCTTTAAGTAACCGTAGAGATACTTTTTAGCCCTAAAAGCTGTCTAACCCAGTCCTACGGTAACTCTCTTTCTCCAGCTGAGTAAATATCATTAGAAATTGTCACCTTAGGGTAAATTAGTGATCAGCAAGTGTATACTTTTGTCAAACTTTTGACGTTTTTGAATCAGAATCTTTAATTAGTCTCTTTACAAGAGCTTAAAAGAGCCAGTGAAAACAAAGGAAATATACGACGAGTTTTTCAAAGCTCGAAGAACAATTCCAATATAGTTTTACCATGGTGTTCGTAACTGTAGCTGCGGAGAGCTTCCACTGTGTTAAAACTCTATAGTACTACTTGCAATTCATAAAATATCAATAGCCTTTAAAGTTTTGATTTGAAAATGTGTTTTCTTTAGTGTTATATCGCCACTGAACAGTCGGGAAAAGACTAATGAATCGAGTAACGTAAGTCCAAAATTTTTTTTCTGACCGGTAGGACCACCCTTCTGGAGTATCCCTCATTACTTTAGGTGAAAATATCTGCCGAAAGATTGTGCTATTAAATTATTGTCGGCCTTTTTGAAGCTTAGAAACCAAGTTGAGTGACTTTGTGGTCTTAATGGTGGAAAGAATCCTCTGTAATCATATAACATTTGAAACAAAACTTTTAGTTGAGTTCGATGAATGCTTGATATTAATTCCTACCTTTCCCTTACGACTTGTGGTAGATCACAGTACGATGATAAATTGCTCCTTTCTTCAAGCACTGAATGAAAACGGCGACAGCTGCTCCGTGATTTAAACCCCTGGGCCCCCTTTAATTTATTCAATTACCTGAAGAAGCTTTGCTTTGAAATATGGATGACAATGGCATTCCTCTATGTTAATATCGTTACGTTGACTACAAAACATAATTGTCTGGGGTTCGTCTACTTTTCAGAAACATCCCTAAGGCGTGGTACATATTTTATTTCCAAACGGGTTAGATGCCACGATTCTTATATCCCTATTTCAATGTTATTTTACTTTCCTTTTGACAGAGAAGCTTTTCATTATTTTTTCAGCTTTGCTCAGCCGAATTAAAAACAACGCTTATACATGTAAGAAAAATTCTTTCTTCGGAGTACTCGACTGAATTGAATCTTAGGTGACTTATTGACTTTTGATGATGTGGCAGTGTTTAGAAACTAATGCGTGTTTTTGTGCAACTTCTCTCGACTACGTTCTTTGTCAGGGTAACAAATGAAAGCCACTTCTTACTTTTGATCGAGTTAGCAACTTTATTATAACAACTTAAAGAAGCTTTCTAACATTTACATGTACATTACTCAAGGTTAAAACTGTTTAACAATTAGATTATGAACTCGAGATTTGTATCGCGTGACTGTTGACGAGGGCGAGGCCTGAGACCACTATCACCTGATAGAAATCGAGAAAGACAATTAAAATGAGGCATGTATGTCATATACCACACGGGTTGAAATTATAAAAACAATTAGTGCAGAAAATTGCACGAATATAAGAGCCAAAGTTGTTATTATTCTTGAAGTGAATTGCTGACCTAAACAAGAGGAGGGTGAATAATCGCTTTTAAAAGTGTTGAGATTTTAGTTTATTAGAGTTTTGCATGGTATGTTGCCAACATAAGACATTCTTTTGTTGCAATTAGGCTAAGATAATGTCAAATTTTAGCGCTGGTTAAGAGAGTAACAGCACTGCAAGGTAAATTGTAAAATTCCGATATACTTATTATATTAGAATAATAACTATTTTCACCGGAGTAATGTAGATCTTTTGACATGAGGAAGATTTGTTCAACAATAGAGCAATTATCCTTTTTTTGAAGATATGAGGAGAAATTGATTATTTTCTGATTGATAGCTATAATAAGAGGAAATCTGCCAAGCTTAGCTATATATGCTACATTGAAAGCTTTATTGCTTACTGCTAAATAACTTTCACAAAGGGCTCGAAATTAACGCTCTTAAACTCGCAAAATGCGAGTGATTTTGAGAAGCTGCGAGTGAGAAAAATATCCACTAGCAAACGTTTGCGATTGAGAATCATCCATGTAGCCCAAACATTTGATAAAAATTTGCTAGTGGTCTCAGCAGTTTGCGGGTGGAAAATATCTTACTAGCCAAACTTGCAAGTGGACTGAAAAGTTGACGTCGTGCCCTGTTCACAGAATTGGAGATGTGCTTTTTTAATATGGGAGCTGTCCCAAGACTATGGATCAGATTTTACATATGCACCACAGGCTTCACTTTTATACGGGGAGATCACTGCGTCGAAATTTTTATTCGCTTGTATTTTGCTGAGTTTTGTGTGTTTTCTAGGACGGAAAAGGGTGTGAAGGACCTTTTCTTTCAGTTTATAAAGTGCCAATGAAAAATTACCCATTAATGAAATAAGTGTTCCCAAATAAGTATCACTTTGAACAATTTCAACCGACTCATTATCGATATAAAAATTAGTTTCGATACATTTTTAGCACGTTTTTAAAAGATCATTACTTTTTGTTTTCGAATCAATACTTAGCATCCGTGTACCATAAAAGGATGATAGTGTGTTAAGACAATTTTGCAGTCCGTGACAAAACTCTCTCTGGTCTTGGACACACTTTGTTTTGTTCTAGTCGGACATATGAGAAGCCAAAGCAAAGGCAAAGGCCCAGATGTCTCTCAGTAGTTTCTCCACAGCTTCACTGTTGCTCCAGCTGTTGGGTAATCCGGGTTTGACTGTCACCTCCCATCGTGTGAACACTTTGCTGAAGGCGGAAGCATGCTTAGTTGGTCGAGAATACTCGGTCACCTCGTTCACACTGATACATAGAGATTTCCTAAACTCGCTTCCCATCGCCATAACCTCATCCAACTTGTACATCCGGGACTTTTTATGACGAATCATGGCCACGTCCTTCCAGACCTCGGGCTTAACCACGAAAGGACATCGGGAAGGTTTCGCTTGACTTTGAGGCTGCAACGTATCACGGTATTGCTCATAATTTGTTCCCCGTATGTCATCCGGGCGCAAGGCATGGCGGGTCTGTAATACAAAGCGTACATCAGTCTCGATTCCATCCAAATCAGTGACGTCATGATCCTCGGGATTTTCTCGCCACGCTCTTTTCACGTCGACCACGCACCAACGCAGTTTGGGATACACGATCTCGTGAAACGAAAAATCTTTATTCGTGATCACGCAGAATTCGTGATCCGTGTGAATTTCGACAGAGTAAATTTCCGAACTTTGCACTTCTTGAAATCCCCTTTGCGTCAGAAAACTCGCGATCTTCTCCTGTGATGAAACGACAGTGAAAAAAGAGCTTCGAGATGCCTTCTCTTTTGGAGTCTTCTTGCCATCTTCTCCCACCAGCTCGTTGCCTTTTCTCTTCTTGTAGTTGCGGCCCTTGGCAGTGTTGAAATTCTTCCTGCCGTACTTCCTGTTGCTCCTCGTTGTTGTGGAAAGCACGCTTGGCCGAGGTCTGTAACCTCGCGATAAATTTGTTTGAAATACCCTCACGGTTGGAGACTCTGTGTCTTCGGTAAATGATTTTGGGATATTCAAGACGTAAATGCGCCCAAAGTGTACGGCAAATTCCATTTCACCATGTATTGAAGGTACAAAATCTCTTTCTATCACCTGAGGAAAAAGAAATAGCAGAAACCAAACTGAAAAAAACTGTGATTGAAACCTTCCTTTTTTTCTCCTCTGCTCAACAGAAGTCTGAGATTCGACATTAAAAGTTCCATTCCGACAACTCTACCGAGCTCTACCAAGATCTTTCTTTAATAAATAGTTGTTACTCAGTTTTTAATCAGCCAGCTTAGCGTATTTACCTTGGTTTGCCATTAATATCTACATGATTGGCTTAAACTAGCCTGCGTCGCAGACGCTAACTACCGCCGGTTCCGCCGGTTACTAATTTCCGTCTGCAACGCAGCCTAGCTTAAAGAAACGTGCTCCATTTTCTCAACCAATCCGATCGGAACCAATCGATACACGCTCGCACATTTTTTCCCGCTCTGCGCGTGAGTTACATGCAGCACGTTTTTACGAGTGTTGATTGGTTCATTGTATTGTCTGTGTATTTTGTGATTGGTTAGAATGATCACTTTGGCTTTGGTTTCACGACACTCAATCGAAAACTGTACTAAGCGACAGAGTCGCTTCGTGAAAAACGACGCACTTAAATTAACGAAAAAAAGATAACTTCAACCCCTGTTATTGTTTAAATGAATTGGCTCAGTTTCTACCTGTACTTGTGTAAGAAACTTCTCTTTGAAACCTAGAAACTCAAATCGGGTGTACGCCGCTCCAATCCTGCAAAGGCCAGACCTCGGGTTTGCCAGCATAGGCACGTACAAGGCCAGACTGTCATGGGTGGGGTGATGATTCCCGTAGTAGGGTACCAAGGTGACGCGATCGTCATCACTAAGACATCCTTCCATCAACATGTGCTTGGCTTCCTTCACGAAACAGACCGACATAATGGCCGCCTTGTTTCGCAAGGCCTGCGTTGCCATGGCGTTCAGAGCTCTTTCAACTGATGCCACAGCAGACTCGGTACCAATAGCTTGAAGAACAAGGCCAAATCCTGACCCAGGGAGACTGGGACGTATGGTTACTCTTGCACCAGTCTTCTTTGACAACTCGAAGGCGTTGTGCCTCTCTGAGCCCGCCATGGTGTAGGATAGCGCCTCTGATAAGAAAATTACGCGGTCGATTTGGGATGCGCTGACTGTCAGAAGCACTTCAACGTCTCCATAAAGAGCTAGCAGATGGAAAGCGTGTTGCATGTGTTCCTTCAGCAGACGCAGGTGCTCTGCGTCCAGCAGTTCTGCTAGTTTGGTCACGCCCAGTAATGATGCAAAGGATTGTGGGATATCCATCTCGAGAGTTGAGTTGTAGGCTTGGAAAAACGTCAGCAGAATCTCACCAATTTGTTCATCGCCAATTGTGACTGACGTGATGTTGGTTTGGTTCTCCGAGGATTCCAGAGTAGAGAAAGAAGCTAGAACTTGCTGCCATTCCTGAATGTTAACTGCGTCAGTGACTTGGCCAGTTGAAATCTGGAAACAGCGTGTCCAGACATTGTTCATGTTGAAATTCTGCACCAGATTCTTTGAAACGCAAAAAATAAGCAACAGGAATACCAACACGTTGGACTTGATGCCTGCATCAACACCATGCCCCGCGAGCCCCGTCACGTGACCCCAGTTAAGGAGTAGACGAAGAACTGGCAAGAGGCCTGGGTAAGACTTGATGTAGCTTGATAGCACAATGGCTTTGAGGAGACCATCCCATGAAGCGGAAAGATCGCCTGCTACATTCGCTAAAGGACCAGGTCGTTTAGCAGGATTGTCACAAGAAATCACCTGAAATTTAATGCATATAAGTAAGTGACATAGTAAACCCAGTTACGATTAACTGCGGTGATACAATGATAATAAAGTGCATTGTTGCAAAACAAAAATTTGTCTTTTTTACTTGACGTTTCGTATGTTTCAACATGCATCTTTAGAAATGACCGTTGCCCTTTATTTCCATGTTTATCACCGCAGTTTGAGTGTTATTTCATGTTAAGCTACAATAGCCAGAGTAAAAGAGTATTTCCGAAACAAGTTACATTTCAAAAGGTTCGCGAGCATTTTAATCATCTTAGGAAAACAAAACGGTTGTTGCGTTTGACGAAGTCGACCGCAATCCTAATTTTGCCTGTGACTCTGCAGAGTTGGTTGTCCTGTGTAAGGTTATTGTCTGGAAAACCCACATTCCTGCAAGGGCACGAAAATGGCCACCCCGCTTAATTTTTGTAGGGGCATGTCACGACATAGTTTCTAACTATGTCACGGCATAGTTATTAACTATGGTCACGGCCAGTAAACTGGTACCGTAACTGAGACGTGTGATAATACATGTGACGAACATGTGAGCACGTGAGCAGGCCATGTAGACTTTGGACTTTCTTTCCATGCGCTCTCGATCACAGAGGTAGCGTTGGATACTTTTGCCGTGGGATTTGAGGCTGAGTAGTATTATATTCAATAGTATGATGTTATTTAAAGGTTCGTTCGGGCTCACGAGGAACTTGTTATTTTATAAGATAGGTAAGAGTGAACCTGAGCCAGGGAACGGAAATGTAAATACTGTATACTTTGTATCAGGCCAGCAGAAATACTCGAATCAGTCACACGGAGTTTGTTTACGATGAACGAGCAGGGGATTGCAAATGTGTACTTATATTTGAGCTTCTTGCTTAGAATAATGTTCGTATAAATATTCTTTTACAAGTTAATAAAGTGA
>CM042756.1:25117611-25130487 GCA_022496165.2 Catalaphyllia jardinei
AATAAGACTGGGAACTCTTAACCCTAAGGGTTAAAGTCAGCTGCGAAGTTTGGACCTGTTTTGGCCTTGTTAGATTTTAGCAAAACATCTAGGGGACGTTCTTGCACGCGGCCTTTCAATTGAGCTTACATGTTGTGAAATGAACTTCTCACTGTTCTCTATAGTAAGTCCTTGCAGTGGCGTGATAATGTGAAATCAAAATTCTAACTGGCAGTAAATGACCTGATATCAAGAGTGTCTAGCTTGCACATTGCGTGAAGTAAACCTTTGGCTGTAATTTGAGTGAAATTAACGTCTTTGTGGTCGCACATTAACCTGAAATCAAAGTTTTAACGGTTTTTACCAGCAATCAACATTTTTGAAGGTTACGCGTTGCGAAAGATCAATATTTTGCTGGATTGTAATTGAATGTTTTAAAGCGTAAAACAACGCGGAGAAAAGTTGGCCGTTAACGGCAGCGCGAAACTGGTAGTAAGCAATGTCCTGTAGTTTTTCCGCTAAAGTTTTGCTTCATTTTCGAGACATTGCGTAATTTTAGTTTATGCAAAAATCCACTTGGTTTGTCCTTTTTGCTACGTTATTTCTCGAAAACGAAGAGCAAGCCAGTGAAAAAAATTAAAGGGCAATGTTTTTCAACTGAAATGAAGGCTGCATGCAAAAATTCAGCTAATTTGGAGCGAGAGTTGGAGCGAGAGTAACTGAAACAACCAAAAACGTCACTTATCCCCTTTATCACTAGCTTCTTCAATTATATATTGTAGTTTTTGAAAAACTCCATCCTCACGGCTCAGGATCGTTATTAATAATTTTTTTATGGCTTGTATATTTTTTCTCTCTAGAAATTCAAAACTTAAAAAGCCTGGAACAATAATTGGTATGTTAAAGTTCTATTCTTTGGATTGTTACCTGAATCAATGTCAATAGTACAGTACGTAGCTGTCATTTGCATCAAAACGTGATCAGGTCACAGAAAAACATGACCTTTTCAAATGGGTACTGTATGCCTTTTCATAATGCATTCATACAGGTACTTAGAAGCAAATGACAACAATTTTAACTGCTACATTCCCTGTGTAGTAAAGTGCTCTCTTTAAGTGCTACATATTTGGTACTTTGCTGCAAATACGGCTATCAAATGACTTCCTTACAGCTTTTACCACAGTACATTAGGGAGTTTAAGAGAACCACTATGGCCGTGGCAATGGTAACATCACTTAACAAAAGATTTAATGAGCAATACAATGGCTGTGGACAGGCATTATAATTCTTGGTAAATTAAATATGTTCTTTGCCGTCCTCTGCAAAACAACAAGTCAATGTGAAATCACCAAATTTTGCATTGTTTGGAGAACGTGAACCATAATGGCTAATTTGTTTAATTCCTATTTCAAATTTATCACTGTTTCCCAGACTTAGTTTCGAGATACTTTAAAGTCTGTGATTTACAACATAAATGACTAAACACTACCACAAGATTTGTAGGTAAAACATAAAATTTTGAATCAACATTGTCCTCGGTGTTGCTGTCGCGGTTACTTACTGTCCCTAATTTCACCTTGAGGCCAACATGTATCTGCATGTACCACTTCCTTCTTGTTATGAGGGCAGTGAAGTAATAAATAGTTAGTGTACTGGACTACAAAATAATATAATTATTAATGGAGTATTTCCAGTTTGAGAAATGGCTGGGGTTTTGTAATGTTGGGCAAAACTTTACTTTCACTGTGACTGCCTCTATCCACCCAGGTGAATAATGAGGTACATGTACTGGCAAACAGAATTCTGTGGAGATACGGGTTACCTGGCCTGCATTGAATTAGCTTCCCATCCAAATTATGGAGTAGAAATGCTCTCCTAGTAACCTGTCTGATTCATGTCATTGACACTTAAGATCAGCATTGAGCCAAGTGCAGGGCCACAAAGCTCATATCTACAACTGTAACTTGTTTTTAATTCTTGCTCACTGTGAGAGATAGATACATATGAGCATTACTTTTGTTTCTGTTTTCACAGTGACTGCTGAAGAACTCAGTGATTGCAAAGTAAGTAATGTTTGATTGATTTTATTTTCCCAGTCAGGCCTTGCTCTGTAAGATTATTCAAGTTCCATTGATCATAACTTGTTGCAGTTATTTTAATCTTCCTCATCCCCACATAGTCATGCAAAACAGTTGATGAGAGCAATCTTATTCCATCTGTAGGATGTGGTAACGCTTCAGTTTAAAGGCCACAAGCTTGACAAGAAAGACTTCTTCGGAAAGTCAGATCCTTTCTTAGTGTTCTACAGATGCAATGAAGATAATAGGTTGGTTGATAGAAACTGCAAGATTAAGAAACTGGAACTGCTACACTTCTGTGCAATTTTCACAAACTTGGAATACTAGTTTTATAGAACTGCCCTGGATTGTTGTTATGACCAGAAAGGTGAATTGTAGATTGAAGCATTTCACTACGAGTTCCTGGTGTAATATAAGAACAGACTGGCATGAACCTTGGGAAAATAAATTGATGATGGTAGGGGACCAGAGTCAGAGGAAGTAAGGGAAAATAGCATCGCAGAATTGTTGGATGGACCAAGAGAAATAAAGAAAAAATAGCTGAAAGGCATTGACAATAGATTGCAAAATGAAAAGCTTAAGGTGTCAGGAGTCATTGATATAAATAAGAAAGGGGTATCATGTATGGTATAAACTGGGAGTAAAAGATGCTGACAACAGAAAATTCAGACCTGTGATCTGGTCCTTTGGACAAGACATTGTATTAAACAAATTGGACACCAGATCTTACATTAAATTATAAGAGAAACATCCTTTCAATTTTTTCCCATTTTTTCCAGCTACACTGCAGTTCACAGAACAGAGGTTATCAAAAACACACTGAATCCAACTTGGAAGCCATTTACTATACATGCCAGAGCACTTTGTAATGGAGATTATGATCGGTAAGTACCAAACATAATTGTGTAACTTACAACAATATATTTAACATATGTGGCTGAATAAACTGAATGCAAATTTTTAAAAACTTTTACTGAGATAAGTGGGTTCGGGTGACAAAAAATGCATTTTCCTGGTAAAAGGGTATTTTATTTCTGAATCTGCCTTCTGCCTTCCCCATTTTCTGTAGGATGTGCAGTTTCTCATACTTAATGCCCTTGATTCTAGATTGAACAGTCCAGGCTGGGAACATCGTGTTGTGTTCTTGGGCAAAACACTTTACTCCCACAGTGCCCTTCTCCACCCAGGCGTATAAATAAGTGTTGGTGAATTTAATGCTGTGATAACCCTGGAATGAACTAGCAGCCAGAGGCAGTAGAAATATCCCTTTTTGCTTCATACAACAGAAGCTAGAAATAAGTATTGGCTTCATGGGTCTCTTGGCTCATATACAGACTTTACCTTCCTCATCGTTGCTTCTGTTATCAAATTTGTCCTCATGACTGTCCTCTTCTTGGTAACTGAACTCTGTAGATGGCAGAGTGTTTAATGCTTGTTTTCAGAATTTGTTTTAATTTACTTTTTCCTGTAAGTTAATGCATTCATGTTGTGTACATGTAATTCCTCAGGTCCATCAGAGTGGAATGTTACGACTGGGACAGAGATGGAGGGTGAGCTGATTCTTTTCAAGATGCATTTTTGAACAGCGATAAGATTTTTGACAATATTACAAAGACATCAGCAAAAATCACCCTAAAGTTAAATTCTTATTGGCTAGGATAGGATTTCTACATTACTTTATATATGTTTCTGGTATGAATATTTTGAAGCTGACTGCTTTGCAGTGGGAGATGAAAAGCTTCTCTTAGTGGCAATATTGTTGGTTCTCTGTAATCAGCTGGTTGCCTGGCAACCCCTTATTTTGATGGAGGAAAGACCTCTCGGTAACAAAGGTGTATCTTGATTAATAAATTTGTTGTTTTAATTAGGCATGACTTGATTGGAGTATTTTCCACAACAATCAATGAACTAAACTCAACTCGTGGAATGACATTTGAGGTAAGTAGCCGATTGCAAGACAGTGCTATAATGTGTGAAGAGCAGTCTCTAATATAGAAAAAAAAATTATTCATTATTTTATTTGGTTATTATCAATGGAAATTTAATATCTATTGTGTGAACACTTATTTGTCTGAAATGTTCCAGTAGTTATATGTATTACAAAATTAATGTTTTTTTAATTTATTTAGTAGACCTTTGTCAGTGGAAAAATAAAATGGACATGGAATTTTAAACCTGTACATACGAGCTTAGCACTTAATTCCACTAACTCTTTTGTTTGTTCATAGGCCATAAATCCAAAGAAACAGATGAAAAAGAAAGGATACAAAAATTCAGGCACAGTCAGTATTTATACCGTAATAATGTCAACAACAACAACAACAATAACAATAACAACATCCAAGAACAACACTCGTAGTAAAACAAATGCATGTTGTCTCAGTTTAAAATTTCAACACACACCATTTCTAGAACAGGTGCAAGATTGATGTCATTAAATTTTATACATAAAATTTTATTAAGACTAGTGTTTATATTACTGAACTTGAATTTGTTGAGATGTAGATCTATGGTGGGCCACTGGTCAAACATTAGGGCACTCAAAAAGGCTAAATACTTCTGTGAAATAATTTGCCTCTGCTCTACAGAGTGACTTTGTGCTGAACCTATAAGTTTGTCTTTTGTTATCTCAGATTTCCCTCATGCAATGTAAACTGGAGCAACAGCCTTCATTCTTAGATTTCATTAGAGGAGGGTAAGATGTCTTTTTTAAATTGATGTAGATGTCCAGTGAGTCTGTTTTTGCAGTGTTTTAGTTGTTCTTGGCACTGCTACAGTTTCTTAGGAGAGCTGCCTGTCAACTAAATTACTAATTTAAGTACTGAAAAGGTGCTAACATTTATTTAATACTGGTTTAATTAATATTATTTTATTGGTCTGGCAAAGGTGGCTGGGGTGTGGAGAAATCTGTATCCATAATTTGGGTAAACCATGGGGTATGGGGTATACAACTGTACCTATGGTACCCCTGTGTCTATTGCTTAAAGAAATAGAAAACATGTACCATCTTTGTATTAAGTTATAGAAACACAATTGGAAGTGTTTCTATAACTAGAAAGAAACATGGAGTACGTGTTTTCTATTTCATTTAGAAAACAGTGTGATGAAAAAAATAAAAACACTAACCTTGATTATCGAAATATAAATTCTCTTTGCTCGTGCCATCATTACGTCAACAGCTTGTGCTAGTTCTGAGTTTCTATCGAGTTTTAGCGTAACAGCGTACACTGGGGGCCGCTTCTTTGTGTTTTTGAAGTGCCTGTGAAGAAGATTTAGATGAAAATTTTGAACCACTAGTAGATTTATACTAAAACAATTAGATTATTTGCTCTCGATTTCTATGCGTGATGGTTGTTCGGTCTACACCCTCGTCAACTATCGCGCAATAGAAATCTCGAGCTCATAATTTAATTGTTAAATAGAAACACAATTTTTAACCAATTAGCGCATGTGTTTTCTTAGGGCTGTTTTCTAAAATGATATATTGTTTTAGAAAACGACATCACCGCATTTTTCCATACGTTTTGTTCTAATTTTGAGCTTTTTAAATCTGTTTTAATTTTTTTTACAGAACTCAGATAAACTTTACAGTAGCGATTGACTTCACAGCTTCAAATGGTAATTGGCTGGTTGTTTAATTCCCAACAGCTAGTGGCAAACATTTTTTCTCCGTTTATTATTGGCAATACTGCAACTTGTACATTTGACCCAAGCTTCTTTTGTTTCAAGGTGATCCAAGGAATGCCAACTCGCTACATTATATCAACCCCTATGAACAGAATCAATATGTAAAAGCCCTGACAGCTGTTGGTAGAATCTGTCAGGATTATGATACGTAAGTTCTGCCTTATTCAGGATGTCATCTTGCAATCATGGCCCTGGGACTCTTGCCTTTCTACACTTTGTGGACCCATAATAGTTTCCAAAATAAAAAGCCTTCAATGCAGCCACACAGTCTTAAGGGCTTATTTTCACTAACAATGGAATGGGAGTCGTAAGAGTGCCTATGACCAAGTGAAAATCAAAAGTCATAAGTGGAATCTTTTGCTTATGCAAATTGTAGCCAGAAGAATCAGGGCTTTCCATAATTTTCTTTGGATTACACTCATGACTCTGTTGCTTACTTGTATGATATGGTGAAAACTTGGATAGACGAAACAGTTTTGCCTCGTGACTGGTTTATTACAATGTAGATTCTGCTTCTGCTTCCGACTCCAACTGTCTAGTTTTCACTAGATTGTAAGCAATGAAGACTTAATCAGAATAAGTAGTTTGCTTTGGTTGGTCTGATTTTTGCCTGGTAATTTCCCTCTGCCCTTCCTGTTAGGATGCCAACTCTGTGCCTAGAGAAAACCTGCCTTCAGTTATAAATGGATACCTTATTTGGCCATGAAGATTATATCTTCTCCACATATTACAGTCCCATGATTTTGAAAGCTGAAATATTCTTTTCCCTTTTGAAAAGCCAAAAATGGCTGGAGATTTTGCTCATGCCAAATTTAATATTATTTTCATTTACCTTGTATTGTGTTATTTAGGGATAAGCTGTTTCCAGCATTTGGTTTTGGTGCTCGTCTGCCTCCAAACTGGCAGATTTCACATGAGTTTCCCTTGGTGAGTGGCAAGATGTTCCTTGCCTTTGCCTTCATTTAAGTCGTAGATCCCTTGTGATATTCTCATGTTTCTTAGAAAGCATCTCATTTTCATGTGGATGCTGTTTACTACTGATCAAGGTTCGCCAAGAGTACTTTAATATAACAAATATATGACTCGTGCTTTCATTGTTATTTTTTTTAGAATGGTAATCCTCAAAATCCAATGTGTGAGGGAATAGATGGTGTAACAGCAGCTTATTATCACAGCATACAGAGAGTGCAGCTCTATGGTAATGAACAATGGCTATCAATCTTTAGAGTCCTTCCTGTCCATAAAAAAATTACAATTCTTTAGGCCTATTAATTAGCATTGTAAATCTATTGGTTCACATTTATAGTGAATGGTTACTTAATTTATAGAGAGCTAGCTGACTAATAATATTATTGGAAAAAAGGTGTAAAAGGACTGAATTGGTCTGTGATCAATTTATGGTTATCACTTGATTTTAATGCATGCACGCAGTTTTGTGCAATGCAAACAAATTAATAGATGAAAGAAATTGCTACTGGATTGCATCATTTAAATTTAATTTACAATTTTTTATTCAACCTGTCTTCAATCAGGTGTATACCAATCAAAGCTGCTATATATAAATGGGAATCTCTTGGCTAGAATCAATGGCGTTAGGCTTGTACCTCACAAATTCAGGAGCCCATGTGATGTACTGATTGGCTAAACCTGGGGTATCTCCATACAATTAAAGATAAGATCCACCTTACTTGTAACTTTGTTAACCTACTCTCCCACATTATGACTTCAACATGGACATAGTGTGTAAATTCATTGAGAATTCAAGTTTAAATCAACACATGCAAAATGAGGCACTAGAATTTAATACTGAAAGACACTGGACACCACTTTGTATCCTAGCGATGGGAATGCAGAGTCATCAAACAAGTTGTGCGGCTTTGTTGATCGAAAACCTGTTTCATCGCACGAGCTGAACGCACGGTTGACCGAAAACGCAATGGCACTTCCACAAACAATTGGCTTCAAAGCTGAAGCAGTCGATGAAGAAGGAATTTGGTGTGTTTGTACTGTTGAAGAAGTGAGCAACGATTACGTGATCGTCTCGTTTGATGGCTGGAATGCGGAGTGGAATCGCATTACTAGGTAACAGTGCTCATGCATGGCTCCACTCAAGTGGGGTTCGCAGAATTACATACTTTGTCCGTGTTAAAGTCGTCATGCATGTTTACCACCACACTTTAGGTGTATCAGCTAGTTCACATTTACCGCTGAACTGATGTTAAGGAACAAGGGACTTTGTAATATCCTGGCTAGCCCACAATTACCAATTAAAGTGATGTTACAGATCAAATCTAAGTCAAATGCACATGTAAAATTAACTGAAGGTCTCTTTTTGGTAACAGCTTTATTTAATAATTCTCATGAGAACAAAGTGGTAAATTATGCATTTGTTGTAGGTCCCACAAACTTCGCACCCATAATAAATCAAATCACAAGGTAGGCTTTACTTTTTTCTGTACATACTCCACTTAAAAGTCTTTTGCAGCTGTTTTGAGTGTCCAGGCATTTTTATTATTCCGATGTTGCTTTTTGAAGCTTGAGGGCACAGTAAATGTTCACACAATGTATCCTAAACTGCATTGACTATTGGAATAATTACAGAAAAACAATTTCCTCTTTACTATTTTTTTTTAACTTAAACATATTTGTTATTGTTTTCCCCAGGAAGGGGAATTAAAATAATTAGCAATTATTATTGGATGAAGCTGAGCAAAATATCGTGATTTGTCAGTGGCGAGCAGATCAATTATTTACTGAAGCTTTCAGGGCTGAAGCAAATAATTGATCTGCGAGACACTGACAAATCACAATATTTTGCGATAACCGAGTTCAATAGTTCTTTTATCATTTGATCACCAAGTTTGTTATTTTTATTAATGATTTCCTAGCAGCTCAGGGAAGTGATCTGCCATTTTTCTCTGAACAATGTGGTTCCATTTACACATGAGCAGAATATTATTTGCAGTAAAACATGTTTAGACTGTACTATGCATGGGCAGACCACAATTTTTAGTTCATTTATTCAGGCTCACACACAAACAAGCACAAATAACACAAAAATTGCACTGAAAGATACAAGATAAGCTTATTTATTAACCAGTGGGAAGCTTACCTAAATTTCTGTTATCACTTAAAGGACTTGTATAATGACACAGGATTGGTGTAATTTTTTAAATCATGTTATTAGCCACTCAGCTGTGTTCTATTCTAAATTTAATCCATAAATCTGATCGGTTCTTTCATCATCTCCCATTCGTCGATAGATGACAATGATACACAGGCTGCTCTTGAAACTGCAAATTATTCTTAAATTAAGCTTAAAAATCCACAAAATAGTAGTTTTTGTGCTGTAATTCCTAGTGTCTGCTAAAACAATTAGACCACTCACCCTTGTTTTCTATGATTGATAGTCAACTTGACTACACTTCATTGACTATACACTCGTACATGTAGAAACTAGGGAGTGTAGTCTTATTGTTATTGAATAAATTGCAGTAAATTTAATACATTTTTTTGTGTGGACCTTTTATTAACAGAATAGCAACTGCATCACACAGAGAAAAACCTGGAGAAGAGTAAGTACACTAAACCCTGATTTCAACAAACAGATTCTCCTAACTTGTCTATATACATGTAATAATAATTATAATTCCTATTGTTGTACTGGTTGGGAGAATTGAAATGATGCCTGAAACCTTTGAGCCCTAATCTCAATGCTGTACAATGATGTTTACAAACTGTTCTTTGACCTTACATTCCTTTGGATGCGTTTTCAATCATGCATGTGCTTTAAAGCAGGTACAGAAAACAACTCAATAATGCTGTTTTGCCTGTGTTGTTCTCTAATCTGTTCTGTTCCCTTTTAGATATTTTGTGCTACTGATGTTAACTGATGGAATCATTTCTGATATGGCACAGACAAAAGAGGCTATTGTTACAGTAAGTTTGGCTTTATTTAATACCTCTAGTATATAAATCATTGTCTTGAATCCAATGTTAAGGCGAAGACCATACTTGGACCAAAGTGGCCCATCTGACTGGGGCTTATTCTAGTTTTTCCATCATGTAACTGCTATAAGTATCGCTATTCCCCCCCCCCCCTAGGTACTGTCACATAACACCTTTACTGTTTAAACTTCATTGGCTGCCTATTCGTGAATGCATATTATTTAAGATTCTTTTAATTACGTATAAAGCTGTTCATGGGCACACCCGTAATTATATCAAAGAGTTAATTAAATGTAAGAAGCCCGGAAAATACAACCTTAGGTCAAATAGTGACAATTTATTATTAGAACCAGAGAAAGTGAAAACATATGTTACTCTTGCAGACCACGCATTTCAAGTCGCTGCTCCAAAATTAGGGAATAATCTACCATTAATATTTTAATATTAGAAGTTCATTATTTTACCATCTTTTAAGAAAGCACTCAAGGCGTATCTTTTTAGAGAAGCATTTTCTTAAATATTTCAATTGTTTACACGATGTATACAATTTTTCTGCAGATATTAAGGCCAGTTTTTATTTTTTGTTATTCATATAATTTTAATTAGTTATTAGTTATTCTATATATTAGTTATTATATACTTCCTATTAGTTTTTTTAATGAATTTAGTGCCGCGCAGGTGATACTTGCGCATTATAAGTAAATAAATTATTATTATCATTATTATTATTGCTGCAAGTTATTTTATGGCATAAATTTTGTAAGGTCGTATTATACATGTAACAGTTTCTTGGTACCATAGAGTGCCAAAAGAAGTGATTCTTACTGCGAATTCCAGATAAAGCAGCCTTTATCCATTACTGCTCTCCAAAAATTGCTGATCCATCTTAGTAAAATGAAATGCTGTCAATATAGAGAATGAAAGGACACATGGTATTTAAAAACAGTGTAATATAGCCTTCAGAATAAGAGCTTTCCAAACCTAGTATCATAAGTTATCATTTTGATATATACAGCTTGTTTTATCTTTCATTCCATTGTTTATCCTAACAAGTCAAGTTGCAGTTGAAATCACTGCTTTCAGAGCATTAGTTTTGGGATTTGCTGTCAACTATGAAATTTTTATTGCTGTTCTTGGAGGGTAGCCATCTTGTTGTACTATAGGGGATCAAATGTTTTGGAGCTTATAATTACACTCCTATGTGGAGAGGGTTTCTAGAGATCAGACTTTTATACCCTGACTACCATTAGTGTACCACACCACCAATTAGCTTAGGTGTAAGCTTGAGGATAAAATAAATTTAGTAGATACTCCTTTCCTTGATTTGGGTGACTTTCTTTCAGTCGAAGTAATTTCTTTCTCCCCTTTGTAGGCTGCTTCTCTACCCATCTCTATAATTATTGTTGGTGTTGGGCCAGCAGAATTTGATGGTAGGTTTGTTTGATGGAAACTTTTTGTGTGTGCTCATGGCACTTTTGTGATATTCTGATTGGTCAATAAGATCAGTAGTTAACATATAAGGAAACCCATGTTAGGATATTTTCGGATCCTGATTAGGAATGGCATGTCAGGTAGGATCCTGTCAGAAAATCCTTTAGGATCCCAGTAGGTTGTTATACAGGATCTTACATGACTGTCATCGTATGGGACCTTTACTTGACATCCTGTAAGGAACCTGCAAAGAATCTCTACTGCAGATGTATCCAACCTCGTTCAGGGTCTCTCATGAATCTTCCTGCCTTCCTGGAGCAAGACAGGAGGCTGAGAAGATAAGAGACCCTGAAAATGAAGTTGAGATCTATCCAGTGTATAGAATTCAAATACAGTGGAATTACAAAGTCTTGAACTCTCGATTTTTTGAACCTCTCAATACATGTACCTCAAACCAAAAGTCATTTCCCTCTCTTCAGTAAAACACTGCAGTAATTTTACACCCAATTTCTCAATTTTGTTCCATATCACGTTTTCAATGAAAGCCATGGAGGAACTTGATGGTGATACAGTCCGTCTGTCATCACGCGGAAGATATGCAGAGAGAGACATAGTACAGGTAAACCTGCATGTCTCTTGTCTTGAGAAGAATAAACACATTATTTGCTCACAAGTAAAATTTTATGCGACAATTGAACCATATTGTGGCATCCTCTCAGCACACCTCTTTTGTGAGCAAACACTGAGTTGCACTACTTGTTAACATTGTTAAATATCGATTTAAATTTGCCCATCCCAAGAATGAACGTTAAAATGGCAAATGGGGGTATAACTACCTCAAGAATATAAAAATGTTTTCAAGCCGAACGTAACAACGCAAAGCACCTAATGTGGCATTAACTTGCACCATGATACATTTGTGTTTTGTTACCTTGCAAATGCTCATGATCGGCTAGCTACTGCCAGTTGGCTTTATTTTCACATAAAGATAGCATGAATGATACTTAATTTTTTCTTCTTCTTCTTGCTCCTCCTCTTCCTCCTTCATTCTTTTCCTTTCTTCCTTCTACTGCTACTCTACCTCCTACCTCTTTGTACTCGTCCCCTCTTCCTCCACGACCCCCCTTTACCATAACCTCGTTTCCTCATTTCTTTTCACTCCTCTTCCTGCTTCTGCATGAAAAAACAAAGTTGACACATAGACTGCCAAAGTAAAAAATTAATTCGTAATTTGTGGTGTCATGCTGTGATTGGTAGGAAAGGGTTGAGTGGTCTCAGCTCAAAGTTTTTTTCCCATTGTTTTTTCAGTTTGTCCCATTCCGAGATTTTCAAACCCATGGCACATTAGCTCCAGACTTGCTCACAAAAGAAGTGTTGGCAGAGGTCCCGGATCAACTGCTCTCCTACATGACAAAAAATGCGATAAAACCAAAACCACCTCAACCAATCTCAGTTGACAGCGTTATGCCAATCATGCCACACTCAGCCAATCAAACTGCCCCATTTGCAACCAATCAGAGTACACCATATCCTGTTGATCCAAGTGCACCTCCTTTTCCAGCCAATCACAGCATTCCTTATCCAGTCAACCAGAGAGCACCTTACCCAACAAATTAGGTACTACTGAATTGTTTGTGAGTTCTTCGCATACAAGTTGAAATTAAACACGTTTGCTCCTAACACTTGCAGGGGAACCCCGCCTTGTGGTTATCTCCTTAATACAGTCACCTTGTCCCAGCAAAATCCCCTAATA
>CM042756.1:25130587-25141868 GCA_022496165.2 Catalaphyllia jardinei
CACTTGTCCGTTGGACAAGTGGATTTCAAATTTTTTTTCTTACCCTGCCTAACCATTGATTTTTAACTCTTTAAATCTTGTGGTCAAACACACATTTTTGTTTGAATTATTGACCACATTTCTTCAACAAGTTGCTATTCAAAATATTAAGACAATGTAAATAAAAATACCTGCTAGGTACCATACTGCAAAATAATAACTTCAATTGCACAATACTGGAACCTGAAGGCTAAATATTTTTTTTTGTATCGAATATCTAACTGGACAACAAGAGAAGTTTTAAGCTCAAATCAATAGTCATTTTTGCCATAAAAATGTCATGCATGTTCTCAAGTGCATAAATTATGTTAAAATTTCATAATACATTAACCGACATGTAGTCGCAAATCCTCGTTGCTCTTGCTCGCAAGATTGTAAGTTTGTTTGAACGTTAAAACAAACAAGAACAAAGGACAAAATTAAGAAGAACGCAGAACGAAGTTAATTAAGCTTAAAAGTAAAACACAAAACAATGTTTTAATATAAGTTAAGCTTATAATCAGCTGAAGAAATATTCGCTCAGTTAACGTGCATGTCACAATCCAAATTCAATATCTTGTTATGTTCATACACTATTTTCTATGTCCATAAACTTACTTGGATCAGATTTTGAGAATACGTCCATATCTGAAAGATTCCTAATAAAACAACAAGACTTCAACTGAAAGACTCCAACTGAAAGTGGGTGCAAGGCTTCCTGCCTAAGGCCTATTCCTTGTATTCCAAGGTGAAAAGCATTAAATCTCAATAAAATTTTACCTGCAAGAAACATGTAATGCCACTTGAGTAGCTGGTATCGAGCTCCTAAACGAGCTCGCCTCGTCTGGAGAAACAACATCGTGATATGCTGGAGGAGCTGACGCCGCCATGTTTTCTTATAATAAGGCCAGGTCACTCAATAACAGCGCGCAATATTTGTTAACACTTCCGTCCTCGTACTTTCCCACTAGTTAATTAATTGTTTAAACTAGTCTTTTGAACAAAGAAACTTTGCCTCTTTCAGCAAAGACTTGAGTGGGTAAAAAACGGTGGCCCACAAGGGTCACTACATAAAAAAGGTCAACCGCATATTAAACACTGCACCCTATACAAATAAAAAATGTTGCTACAAATAAAAAAAAGAAGTTGCTGCAAATAAAAAATGATGTTGCTGCAAATAAAAAAAAGTTGCTGCAAATAAAAAAGTTGCTGCAAAAAAAAAAAGTTGCTGCAAATAAAAAAAAAGTTGCTGCAAATAAAAAAAGTTGCTGCAAATAAAAAAAGTTGCTGCAAATAAAAAAGTTGCTGCAAATAAAAAAAAGTTGCTGCCTATAAAAAAGTTGCTGCAAATAAAAAGAAGTTGTTGCAAATAAAAGAAGTTGCTGCAAATAAAAAAAGTTGCTGCAAACAAAACTTCCCCCATGACAAGACAAGCGACATGGAAACTAGTACCCAGTATTCCTCTCGTGTTGGGTAGACTAAAAATGGCGCACAACAGATCGGAAAAGCAAATAATCAAGGGGATCAAAATGATGTTATTCTATAATTTTTAAGTTTATACCATAACATTACAATCAGTTTAAGTAGTTTAAAGCATCGTTTTCGGAGGGACAGGAACGAGGTGAATGAGCAGGAAGTGAAAGATAGTTTTGGGTGCGTTCCTTTGGGGTGATCTGGATCAGGATCAGTGATCCAAGATCTGTCTGGATCATAGTGCATCAATGGAACCAGTGCACCCATGGCCAGAGAGGATTTGTCGGTTCCTTTGATGCACCATGGTCCTGACAGATCTTGGATAACACACCCAAAACTTGCTCATTCACCTCGTTCCTGACCCTCCAAAGACTATAAGCGCAAAGACGACGCTTTTAACTACTTACACTGATTGTAGTGTTATGGTATAAACTTATGGTTATGGTATAAAAATTCCAGAATAACATAATTTTGATCCCCTTGATTATTTGCTTTTCCGATCTGTCGTCCGCCACTTTTATTCTACCCAACACGAGAGGAATACTGGGTACTAGCTTCTATGTTACTTTGTTTGTAATTACGTAATCAATTTATTTACAAAAATATTTAATTAGATCTTGATGGCTGGCTCACCTAGACAAGCACTAGCTATCCACTGGCCAGTCAATATGTTAAAATGTAAATATAACAGAAATAAAGATTGTTGTTGTTGTTGTTGTTGTTGTCGCCTGTCTTGTCATGCGTCAAGTTTTATTTGCAGCAACCTTTTCTATTTGCAGCAACATTTTTTATTTGCAGCAACTTTTTTATTTGCAGCAACTTTTTTTATTTGCAGCAACTTTTTTATTTGCAGCAACTTTTTTATTTGCAGCAACTTTTTTTATTTGCAGAAACTTTTTTTTATTTGCAGCAACTTTTATTTATTTGTATAGGGTGCAGTGTTTAATATGCGGTTGACCTTTTTTATGTAGTGACCCTTGTGGGCCACCGTAGTAAAGCACTGCTTGGCTCACGCGGATTTGGGCGCGAAATAAACTTGCCCGGGCCAAAACAACTTTCCGAGTTCGACAAGTTTGGTGAGAAAAACTTGTACGTGTATATCGATTGCTTATCTTATTATACGCATTTTGTAGCTCCCTTTTGAGTTGAAACAAGCGTCTCTTTAAACTTGAACCATTAGTGATCATTGATTGATCTTTGCGATCGGATCAGGTCACACGTGCTTAATTTGCAGATGTGCGGGTGGTCCCCCGGGAAGTCCCTTGTTTTCCCACAGGTAACCCAAGCTCTCTGGGCACCGTCAACATGACATTGCGTGATAACGTTATTATAAGATTTTGTATGGGAAATATATCGATCGTACGTAAAATCGACTTACCTTTTCTTGTTTTGTGTATAACTTCTGTTTTCATGGCGTTTGGAGGCGTTTTAGAGGGATTCTGGTGAGATTTAGCTTCTCCTCTCTATACATAATTATATAGATAGAGGAATACAGAGAAGCTAAATCTCCCCAGAATCCCTCTAAAATGCCTCCAAACGCCATGAAAACAGAAGTTATACACAAAACAAGAAAAGGTAAGTCGATTTTACGTACGATCGATATATTTCCCACACAAACTCTTATAATAACGTTATTAGTTTTACGCAATGTCATTTTGACGGTGCCCAGAGAGCTTGGGGAACCTGTGGTTCTCCCGGAAGGAAACTGAATTTCGGAGAATATTTATTGTAAACAATACCATTTTCTTAGAACTGTCGCTCAGCTCAGTGAGACAGATGTTGCCTCGATTTTCAGTTGGATAAAGTTTATAGAACCAATCAAATTGAACTTGGTCGTCCGCGTTTCATGTCAGCTAGCCTTAGAAAGGATATGCAACAACGTACGCTATTGCTGATCGAGCATCCTCTGGAGATCATGGTATAAAGCCTGACGTAAGCAGCCTCGGGAAATCATGGTATAAAGCCTGACGTAACTGACGAGAACCGGTAAGAAGTTGTTTATTTCTCACCGCTGTTGCTAAGCACGTCTTTAATAAGAGTTCTTCTCTTTAATTTATTTTCTCGGTGTACTGAACTATCGCCAGGCGCTTTAAAATTAGCCTGAAAAGACGGATTAAACTGTGCAAGTGTCAGTAAAAAATCATTGATAAGTTCCGTCGAACTGCAAGATGACATGCATCAGAGATTTTCAGATAATTATTCTAAACAACATCGTCTCCATCGTAGTTAAGACGTTTTTAGACAAGCTCTTTAGTTATACAGATGCGAAATCGAATCGAAACTTCAATTGAATTCGAAGGGCACATCAATGTAAGTTGTAGCTCGTATGTGGCGTCCAAGGTCTTTTCAAATGATCTTCGTCCAAGATCCTGAATATATAATTTCGATATTTTCGCCGAGGCAAAGTGTCTTGGTTCGCGCCCGCTTATTAAGTACCTGTATGTCTCGAAATTCTGTTTAGATCGCAGGCAGACCACTCTATGTGTCCGTGGTTAAATATATGTTTTTATTATATGGAGGAGAGTGTTTTATGGGAACTAAACCACTCGTAGATTCCATACGCCACTTCATCCGATCCGGGACCCAAGTGGCGTATTTTCGGTATGTCACCTTTGTGAGTGTCGTATCTTTCAATGACGTCACGATTCTCAATTCTGGTTTTTCGCGTCGCGTTTGTTGTTTAGAATAAAAGTTACCATATAATAAAAATAACATTACACGTTGGCTCGATAATATGAATTTTATGTTCTCGTGGCAAGAACAATATCTCACTCGTTCACTTCGCTCGCTCGTGAGATATTGTCCTTGCCACTCGAACATAAAATTCATAGCTTCTCGTCACCGTGTAATATCCTCTATTTAGTATAAATTTACCGTAGTCTATTGTGAATCCGTGAATTTGATTGGCTAAATTGCCGTTTTCTATCTGCCGATAGTCAACAGTTACGCATCAGCGCACATCGCGGATCACGTTTGAACCTGATGTAACGTAATAAAACAGTTCTTTTCTACGCGTTACTTGACATTTTTTTCTTTTTATGCAATTGAGACTACGGTAAATTTATACTAAAACAATTAGACTACTCGCCCTCGTTTTCTACGAGCGATAGTCAACTCAGCTGCGCCTCGTTGACTATCTGCTCGTAGAAAACTCGGGCTCGTAGTTTAATTGTTAAATATGAAACGAAGAGAATCTATGAGGGTTATGAATAAAGCTCTGGAAATTGCACATCTAAATCACACTCCGGTCTGAATATCCTAATAAAGTTAAATGAAACCTTAAGCGACTCGTGTATGGTGTTTTTTTCGCCTTCTTGGGCCTTCTAAAGCGTCTTATGGCGAAATTACTTTTGGTCGGTGACGGTTAAGAGTAACTGTAACCGGCCAAAAGTAATTTCGCTATAAGACGCTTTATCTTCGTTTCATGTAAACATGTATTAAACAACGAACATATAGAGTGGTTTGCCTGTATTTAGATCGATCGATTAGTAATGGCCAGCTAGCAATCAGGCGGATTAAGGGGGTGGGGGTGGTGGTTGAGAGGGGGACAGGGATGCAATTGATTTCGTCCATGCATTAAAGGACAAATTCCTCCGACTCTAGCCTCCTACGCAGACGTTCTTAGGCTTGTCACGCCTTCCTCCCCACGAACGTCTGCTCAACGGACAGGCCACTTCCGTTCACTGGCGGACATTCGTAGAGAGGAACGCGTGACAACGTCTGCGTGGGAGGCTACTCCGACTCCAACAGTTTCTTGGTGACAGGGAACAAAGAAATCTTGACAGTATCGATTGTTTTAAAACAAACAATCATCACATTTCTGCAACGCTTCAAAGGTTATTTTGAAATAGCTTTTGAGTAATTTTTGTCAGTTTTGCCAACGGAATTATAAAACATGACAAGGTGTGATGATCTGTAAAAGTTTTTTTAATTCGTGTGGCTGAAAAGCTTTCAGCGAGTGGTTTATGTAAAGGTCTGCGAGAGCTGAGTTATCGCCCGTTGTCCGGGCGATAAATATCGTTGGATATCTACTGTGCAGGCGTTAACTGAAAGGTCTGCGGATCTAAGAGTGGAGATCTTAGCGGGAGATATCGGGCCTTTTCCGGGAGATAAATCTCGCTGGATATCTGCCGTGCAGGCATTAACTGAAAGGTCTGCCGATCATTGCTCGCCATCGCTTGTTCGCTTAGTTCGACATTCCTTTAACTCAGCTTTCGAGACCCGCTTGAAATCAGCGTTCTTCAGGTGCGTTTCTTTGGATTGATCTAGCTCTGGGATCAGTGATCCAAGATCAGTCGGATCATGCTTCATCAAAGGAGCTGAGGAATCCGTGACCACGCAGAGTGAATTCATGGGTTCCTTTGAACGCACCATAATCTGAGTGAGGGTACACATGAATGTTGTGCCGCGTAGCACTATGAGCACAAATGATGTAACAGAGAATTAACTCTGAAGTGTAAATTTTAGTGCTAAAGTAACCCATGAATAACCCACTGGGCGTTAGTCCTAGTAAAGGGAATCAGGGAACCACACGAGGTAAAGAAAAAATCTTTTGACCTCGGTGGGAATCGAACCCACGACCTCCGGAATAGATCTACCGTCACTCTGCCGACTGAGCTACGAGGTCGGACAGAGAAAGTCGGGGTCGAGTGAGTCTAGGAATCCAGATCACCCCAAAAGAAGGCACCCTATAATTTGAATTTGGTTTCTTTAGAATCAGATTCAGCTTTATTCGTTACACTTTTCTTACTCTTGCAGTGATTTTATACACTTTTTCGATGAGCTGAACCATGGCATACAGAAATTCTCTCACTCTTTATTGTAACAAGTGCCGTACTGCGCTAGCCACATCGGACATGTTAATGCTAGCTACGGTTCCTCCGTCACAAACACACCTGGCCATCAGAAAGGAGAAAGAGGAACAAGCTTATGCCGAGAAAATCAGGAAAATTCCCAATCCGGACCCCAAGAAGGTCGCGTTTTGTCCGTATAAAGTTCTTTGTAAACAGTGCAATGATTACGTCGTCGGGACCATCAGCGTAGTCGAAGAAAATACGCTAATTTGTTTCAAGATTGAAAACATCCATTTTAAACGTGGTTACGAAGAAATCAAAGGGAAACGGCTAAAGCAGATCAAAGAGAAACTCTTGCAGTATGGCCTAGAAGTTGTCAATGTATCTTTTTCAAAACCTGTTAAACAGAACGACATCCCATCAGAGCCCCTCGTATATTGTGATACAAATAAGCTCACTACGGAGGAAATCCAGTCTTTGACGAAACAGGACCCGCGTGAATATCAGCGCGAGCTCTTTCTGCAAGCCTTACACGGGAACACGCTGGTGTACCTGCCCACAGGCTCGGGGAAAACCTTGATTGCGGCTATGGTGCTGAGCTGTATGAAGAAATTAAATCCAAACAAATTGATGGTGTTTCTGGTGGACCGCATTCCCCTTGTCTACCAACAGAGCGACTACGTCAAGTCCCAAGTCCCGGATCTAAGAGTGGAGATCTTAGCGGGAGATATCGGGCGTTTTCCGGGCGATAAATCTCGTTGGATATCTACCGTGCAGGCATTAACTGAAAACAAGATCGACCTTCTTGTTATGACCCACCAGATTCTGCTTAACCTGATGGGCAGCGATTCTCCAGTGCTGCGCATGTCAGATATCTCTGTTCTTGTTTTCGACGAGGCTCACCACTGCCAGGGAAATCACTGCTACAATCAAATCATGAGAGATTTCTATCGAGTTACAAACAATAGATTCAAGCCCCTGGTGCTTGCGCTGACCGCATCCCCTGCAGGCGCAGACACACCGCAAGCCACGTCAACTAAACTGGAAGAGTTGTTGTCGAATCTTTGCGCATGCGCGCGCATGCCTGTGCGGTCGACGGATTTGGAGGTGTACTGGAACCGTCCGGAAACGACCTACGATGTAGTTTCCATGAACACAAAGCAAAAGCTATTGCAATCAATTGTTGAGACGTACCTCACTTCGTTGACAACACTGGTCGAAATGGAAGCCAAAAGCCCACGTGCGCTTGATAGGCTACACGTGCTCACACCAAACTATCGCGGCGCATTGCGGAAGTTGATTGAACGTTGCTATGGTGACAAGAACCGTGTGAAGGGCCTGGCACTAGGTGAGCACGCTATGCATATGCTTAGTGTGATTGAGGTAAATAACATTTTGGGCAACGAGTATGCAGTTGAGTGTATTGAGGAATGCATCAGACAACTGCAACAGGCTACATCCCCTATGGAACAACTCAAAAAGAAGCTCATCGGTTCTTCGGAGCAGCTGAGAGCTTTGGAATCTTCCATTGCAAACTTGAGAAGAGTGTCCAAGTTTTTCTCCTCCAGTGACAGGTATCAACACCTCACCAAAGAGCTACGGAATTTCATCCGTCAGGTTCAAAGGGACCAGACCTCTAGAGGAATCATCTTTGTCAAGATGAGAAAGACTGCTTACAAGCTTTGTGAACGGCTGAGACAAGAAACTGAAATTGCCGAAGGGCTGAACCCAGCCTTCCTTGTCGGCCACGGACAGGGAAGCGATGGAATGGACTGGAGAGGAGAGCAAGAGGAAATCCTTAAAAAGTTTAGATCAGGCGAGGTTAAATTGCTTGTTAGCACGAACGTGTTGGAGGAGGGACTGGACGTACCCGTTTGTAACCTGGTTATCCGGTTTGACAGCGCAATGACGTTGAGAGCGCTGGTGCAGAGCCGCGGGCGCGCGTCCCGCCGACCCGATAGCCGTTTCGTGGTGATCTGCAGTGACCCCAATGAGCAAACGAACGCATTTGATGCGATCAGAAAGGAACAGAACATGGAACAAGCCATGAAAGTGCGACAGTATAACGCGAATCGCTCACAAGCTATCTCATTTGGATGTCAGGTGAAGAAACTCGACTTGGCCCAAAAGTTACTTGATCCAGTGGAGCCCATGAGAATGGCATGCGCGGAACAGGAACCAGAACCGGAAGCTGAAGATGACGATATGGAAAATGAGTACAGCGTGGAAACAATGACTATCCATCATAGAGGCGAGAGCCTCGCAGCTGGAGGACCAAGAAAAAGAAGGAAGAAGAAAGTTCCTAATGTTCGGATCGCTATCCAAAATGTCGTCTTGGGAGGAATCCACAATATGGAAATTGACGAACTAACTGAATACTTCAAAAGATATTTTGAAATAAAATCTTCAGTGACAGAAAACGCGGAAGTTGGCGCCCGTGAGGTCGGTGCTTCACCAAGTAAGGGTAGCGCGAGTGAAACTATGCTCTCTTCTAGCATACTTCGCCTACAGCTTGAGCCACTTGAAGATCAAGGATTTCGCAAGAAAGAAAAATTCTTCACCCACGTTGTTCAGTCTTGGTGCTCTCGTCCCAGCTCGTTCCGAGGCCAAACAGAGGAACTCTGGTTGCGTCGCGATGAGCCTTCACAGAATCAAAAGTATTCCAAACCGGTGCTTGTCATCAAGCCAGACATCATGTTCCTGGGGTACTTCTTAAATCAAGCGCATTTCTGTAAGCACTGGCCTGTTAGCTCCGATAAGCTGGAAAACATTCGCGTTGCGTTCGAGCATGATCTACGAACGATGCTGATTTGCTTCACGGTCCCGAACCCATCCAGTCAGTGGAAAGTTGATCTTTACAAGCTCCAGGTTCGCTACAGCGAGCTCCATGAATTCGTATTAGTCGACAAGCGGAGTCCATCTTCACCGCACGAGGTCTTCATCTCACTGAGGCATCCCCCGCGCATTTTCAAAGCCAAGAACTTCATCAGAAAGGAGGAAGATGATGAAGAAAACGACTTTGAAGACTGGTACTTCGAGGAGAACGACTACGACTTCGATTTTCATGACTTTCGTGACTTTGACGACGACTTCTCGAGTGATTCCGAAGATGATCAAGCGACTACCGAAGTCAACCGTAACAGCACCGAAAGTACTGCCGAAGACGAACGCGAAGCGCTTCTGACGAGTTCAGACGTCGCAAGTATCGATGACGTGGTAAACTGGGAGCGAGTGACCGAAATCGAAGATAGCCGAGAGGCTTTCGGTTCGTGTTGGGCGTACAATTTCACTTTCAAGGCCAGCGCATGGGAAGAGGTTAAAGATGTACTCAGAAGCATTGCCAAGTTTGACAAGAAGTCCTTTTACCTTCGAATGCGCAAGTCTTTTAGAAGGTTGCCAGAGATAGAAATACCTAAGGAACTCCCTTTTCACGTCAAATACGCAACCCAGTGTATCCTGAACGCCTTTCCTTTTGTCAAGGGAAGAATCACAGCCGAGTTCGCCACTTTACTTGGAAGCAAACCTGAAAAAGTGACACTGATTGCCCTGGAGAGACTCGCTGCGGCGCTCCAGAAGAATTCCTTCTGCGATCCAGGCGTCAAGCTCAAAACTTTACTTGACGAAATGAATTTTAAATCGAGCGGAATCCCAAAGCAACTTCTACCTATGCAATGCGCCATGATCAAACGAATGGTTATCACACCAACTCGCTTGCTCTTCTACACACCGGAAGTAATGTCAAAGAATCGCGTGCTCAGACAGTACAACACTGATCAATTTCTCTGCGTAAACGTGCGCGATGAAGACTTCTCGAAGCTCTCTGCAGCCGGCGGTGCCATTGATCAAGTGTTGGATCGTGTGAGACGGACTTTGGATGGCGGAGTGATCGCGGGCGGAGATAATTTTCTTTACCTTGGTTCCTCCAACAGTCAGCTACGTAACCACGGCTGCTGGTTTGTTCGACCCAGTCCACACCCGGATGAGATACGCGAATGGATGGGAGACTTTAGCAAGATAAGGTATTAAGACTAATTTAAGTGTTAAGTGTTACATCAGTATACCTATAGCAGAAAATCAGTCGACGTGTACGCTCGCTAGTGCTGTTACATGTGGGAACAGACTCGGAAGGACATCGACACATTAAACCCTGATCAAATGCTATCAAATTTCAGTTAATTTGCGCTAAATTAAGTCACGATTGTAAGTAATTCATTTTTGTGTAAGATCCACACTCTGTGCCTTATGAGGTATAATCTAAGGGTGAACAAGCTTTACAGAACGCGTAGGGTGAATATTGGGGATTTCCCGGAGGTGTTGCGGAAGAGTTTGGAAGATTTTGCAAGGCGCACGTGTTATAATAACTCAGGGGGCTAGAGGGCCTCTATGGGCATCCAGGTTATATAAACAATAGCCTCCATTTGGCGCGAAAATATGCTAGGATATTTGTCTGCGGACATTATCTGTTCCGAGAAGCGAACAGTTTTCCGAGAACGTAGCTCGAGGAAAACTGTGAGCGTCGAGGAACAGATGATGTCTAAGGACAAATATCCGAGCATATTTTCACCCCCAAATGGAGGCTATCGTGTTTATTATCCTTCAGATCTTCTTCGCAACGCGCGCAGTTTTGAAAATTGGGGTATATTCTCGGATATCCTCCAGTTTTGTCTAAGGGATATTTGGTCACGTGACGTGTTTAGACGAATCGCGTGCGAGCGAAAAGATTTGATGGATTATATAAAGCTTGATATCTCTTGTTTTTGATCCTACCTAAAAGTCTCTTCTTCGTGCTCTTTGTACTTTTGTACTCCTTGTGTCTTGAGAGCAGACATTTTTTCGATTTTTAATTATTTCGATCCCAATCTCGTCCCCAGGATCCTCTCAAAGTAGAGAGAGGACCCTGAGAACGAGGTTATTTCGATTCCAGGCTCTCTCTCCTTTGCCAGCTTTGCCTTAAGTAACGCTTCGGCTAAGACGGAAAGAGAAAACAATAGGCCGCG
>CM042756.1:25152005-25163726 GCA_022496165.2 Catalaphyllia jardinei
TAAGGCTAGCTGACATGAAACGCGGACGACCAAGTTCAATTTGATTGTTTCTATAAACTTTATCCAACTGAAAATCGAGGCAACATCTGTCTCACTGAGCCGAGCGACAGTTCTAAGAAAACGGTATTGTTCACAATAAATATTCTCCGAAATTCAGTTTCCTTCCGGGAAAACCACAGGTTCCCCAAGCTCTCTGGGAACCGTCAAAATAACATTGCGTAAAACTAATAACGTTATTATAAGAGTTTGTGTGGGAAATATATCGATCGTACGTAAAATCGACTTACCTTTTCTTGTTTTGTGTATAACTTCTGTTTTCATGGCGTTTGGAGGCGTTTTAGAGGGATTCTGGCGAGATTTAGCTTCTCTGTATTCCTCTCTCTACACTCTATATATAATTATGTATGGAGAGGAGGAGAAGCTAAATCTCGCCAGATTCCCTCTAAAACGCCTCCAAACGCCATGAAAACAGAAGTTATACACAAAACAAGAAAAGGTAAGTCGATTTTACGTACGATCGATATATTTCCCATACAAACTCTTATAATAACGTTATCACGCAATGTCATGTTGACGGTGCCCAGAGAGCTTGCGTTACCTGTGGGAAAACAAGGGACTTCCCGGGGGACCACCCGCACGTCTGCAAATTAAGCACGTGTGGCCTGATCCGATCGCAAAGATCAATCAATGATCACTAATGGTTCAAGTTTAAAGAGACGCTTGTTTCAACTCAAAAGGGAGCTACAAAATGCGTAAGATAAGCAATCGATATACACGTACAAGTTTTTCTCACCAAACTTGTCGAACTCGGAAAGTTGTTTTGGCCCGGGCAGACACAGGCAGCTAAGTTTATTTCGTGCCCAAATCCGCGTGAGCCAAGCAGTGCTTTACCCACTCAAGTCTTTGCTGAAAGAGGCAAAGTTTCTTTGTTCAAAAGACTAGTTTAAACAATTAACTAGTGGGAAAGTACGAGGACGGAAGTGTTAACAAATATTTCCTATTTCAATTTGGGCGCTGTTATTGAGTGACCTGGCCTTATTATAAGAAAACATGGCGGCGTCTGCTCCTCCAGCATATCACGATGTTGTTTCTCCAGACGAGGCGGGCTCGTTTAGGAGCTCGATACCAGCTACTCAAGTGGCATTACATGTTTCTTGCAGGTAAAATTTTATTGAGATTTAATGCTTTTCACCTTGGAATACAAGGAATAGGCCTTAGGCACGAAGCCTTGCACCCAATTTCAGTTGGAGTCTTCCATATGCTTTTCACCTTGGAATACAAGGAATAGGCCTTAGGCACGAAGCCTTGCACCCAATTTCAGTTGGAGTCTTCCATTTCGTAATAAAGTCTTGTTGTTTTATTAGGAATCTTGCAGATATGGACGTATTCTCAAAATCTGATCCAAGTAAGTTTATGGACATAGAAAATAGTGTATGAACATAATAAGATATTGAATTTGGATTGTGACATGCACGTTAATTATAACTGAGCGAATATTTCTAATTCTTTAGCTGATTATAAACTTAACTCATATTAAAACATTGTGTTGTGTTTTACTTTTAAGCTTAATTAACTTCGTTCTGCGTTCTTCTTCTCAATTTTGTCCTTTCTTCTTGTTTGTTTTAACGTTCAAACAAACTTACAATCTTGGGAGCAAGAGCAACTAGGATTTGCGACTACATGTCGGTTAATGTATTATGAAATTTTAACATAATTTATGCACTTGAGAACATGCATGACTACAAAAATGACTATTGATTTGAGCTTAAAACTTCTCTTGTTGTCCAGTTAGATATTCGATACAAAAAAAAATATTTAGCCTCCAGGTTCCAGTATTGTGCAATTGAAGTTATTATTTTGCAGTATGGTACCTCGCAGGTATTTTTATTTACATAGTCTTAATATTTTGAATAGCAATTTGTTGAAGAAATGTGGTTAATAATTCAAACAAAAATGTGTGTTTGACCACAAGATTTAAAGAGTTAAAATCAATGGTTAGGCACTTTCGTGATTCACTGAGATTCCAACAAGAGCCCTCTATTCTGTAGTTCAGTGGCAAATAGTTTTACTAAGTTTTATAGTTCAAATGGATAAATGTTGGGCAACCCTAAATTTACAGGCGTGCAGTCTTTTGTGAGATTTATATCAACGAGGGGAACATTGTCAACCAGGAAGCTAGGGGTTATGATTATCTACTGGGGGGACATTTTACAGGGACAATATCTAAGAGTTTGTTATCAATGGAGGGTCTATCTATACATGTAGGTGGTTTACCTGCCAACATTTTCCGAATCATAGTCGTGAGATTTTTGTCCTTGGTGGTTCTGGATCTTTGAAAAAGACCCTATCACATCTGAAGATGTATGAACATTTCCTCAGACTTTCTGGAGGTTTCCCAGAGCATTTGAACATATTCTGATTCCACTCTCAGAATTTGTTTTATTAAAATGCAACATGGGTGCCAGACATTTTGCTTGGAAATAGGAGAGAATTATAGGTTACCAGTATATTTTAGCTTGTATACATGTATTCTTTGAAGGTATATAATGGAGGACTGTAAAAGCACAGATCTTTTAGCAAAATGTGAGATTTTGGTCCATAGTTGAATTTAGGGGCAAGATTGAAATTTTTGATCTAACAGTGTGAGACTTGTGCTCACTTGAGGCATGAGAGGATTGAAACCCGCAGTGCACATGCCTGATTTGAAGAAAAGGATAAAGAGATCAACAAGAGATAACAAAGACAAGTTGACCAAGGCTGTGCTCTAGCAGCACCCAGTCGCCTAACTTCCTTCTTTGGGTGACAAGAAAAACATACCTAGTTGCCTGGCCAGGTGACCTCCTGTTTTTAGATTTATTTAAACTTAGATGAAAACAGTATCACAATGATTATTTGCCTTTCCCTTTATGATTTCTTGTGTTATATTGAATTCAGAATGTTTTAAATTCATCTGTGTAGTCAAAACATCCGTCGTTTAATGGCTTGGTTTGATGTCTACATTTTATACTGGCCTGCAGTGATATGGGCAGTAGTTTCCTTGTAGTTTTGTCTAGCATCAACAAAAAGTCTTCTTACTGGTAGTTCTCGTTGTTTGTATATTGTGCATGAAAAGTCTCTAATTGACAGAGAATGTGAACTAAATTATTAGAAGCATACAGGGAAAAGAGGGGAAAAGGACTTAGCATAACTCCAAACAAAAACGGGGGTGTGTTAGGAAGATATAAAGTGGGCTCATGTCAATGCTTATTGGCAACTCTGGTTATCTAATATACAGGGCTAAAAAAAAACTTGAATTCCAGCTTGTCCCTGTAACAAGTATCTCTCAAATTTTGCTTGTCCTGAGCAAGTCTTAGTTTGTTCTTTAAATGATGACCTGCCCGATCCCTTATCCATTGGGCACGTGAGGATGAAAAGTTGCTTGCCCAGAAATAAAATTTACTTGCCCAGTACAGTGGGATGGCAGTTTCCTTTCAAGCCCTGCTATAGAGACTATCTGTAGGGAAACTCAACATGGGTTTTTAGTTTTTCTGTTTTTCTCGCAGTGGTGGTTATGTACACTCAAGCAATGGGAAACAAAGAATGGAGAGAGGTAAATATCCATCCACTCCTTATTTCTAAGTTAAACCCTTTCTGGAACAAAAGTTCTCTTGATTATAAAATTTAAATCTGTCCTGAACTATCTCCAGGTGGTGGTTGGGTGTCAGGAATACATTGAGATCAAAGCTAAATTGTCATTGCCACCCCTTCTGCCTCGTTCACACTTGCGACATAACAACATAATGGGAAGGTAATGAAAACGAAAAAAGTACCTTGTGTTGATGTTTTATGCCTGTAGTGTGAACAACAAACATATTGACATAAGGATAAAACTGATATTTTCTCTTTGTCATTATGACTATGTTATGTCCCTAGTGTGCACCAGGGTTTCTACTGATTATTGTTACAGTAAATCCTCCTTAACCCTGCCATGTGTCCTATCTCAGGTACACATATTATGTTACACTGTTAAACACTAAGAACATTAGATAAGTGGTAGCTCTAGAATAAAAGTGGAAATACCTCTTATAAACTGAGTTTGAAGCATGTGGGCCATAAATCGTAGGGGAAAAATTGAAGATCTGTAACTTACAGTATGGACTGAGAAGATGAGGTTAGGGAGATACATGTATTTATTATATCTCTATTGTGTGTTTGACGGGTCCAAGAAAGTTATTTCCATGCACTCGTGAGGAATGGCTTCAAATTTCTCAAGCAAGTAGAAAACAAAACAAGTCAATTTGAAATTGTTTCTAAGTTGTTAGTACGCTTAAGTATACAATTTGGAGTAAAAGATAGTTTTAAACTTTTACTTGATATACAAGTTAAGAAAATTTGATGATAAATCAAGCAACAGTTTGGCAACAATTTTAGCGGTCCGTGCAGGAGAGCATGACCCGCTAAAGGGTAAAAGAAAGATAACAAAAGTGAAGAACACTCACTGGAAATGTTTTAATGGAAACCCACTGGAAAATATTGTGTCTTATCTCTTGAGTGCTGTTCAAGAGGTCATGTAAACAGTCTGAATTTCTTTCATGTTTACACTACCAGGGAAAGAAGGGCACAAAGTCAACTGAATAATACTCCCTTCAAACAGTTTCCAATCTGCACTGAAATTCCATACCAAAATGTGGAGATCCTTGCTTCTCAATCTACAGTAGCTTTTGCCTGGAGGGATTGAAATTACTCGACAGGAAAATCCACTAGCCTTCTCAACCCTTGAAAAAGTATTAAATTATTGTAAATATATAGGGGTTCCACTGAATTTATGAAATAATCATTCTCTTTTAGTTTGGGCGAACAGAACATATCATGAACACATTAAATCCAGACTTTGTCAAGACATTTGTCATCCACTATTTCTTTGAAGAAATGCAGAAGTTACGCTTTGAAGTGTAAGTTAAAATGTGGAAATCAAAAAGAAGATTATTCTGTATTTTTAATTTTTACGAGCTGATAGTTGACTTGGGCAAGCCCTCGCAACTATCACATTGGGGATGAAATTATTGTAAGCTCATAATGTTATTGTTTCATAGATCACAGAAGACATCAAAATGGGGTAACAACAGCAGTGATACACTCGGCTAACAGCTCATGTGCCACTTTTTTTATTTGGTCTTACCACATTTTGACATCATCTGTGTTGTAATATTTAAAAAATGTACACCAATGTAATCTATTTGTTAAATTGAAAATGAAATACACATGAAGCTAAGCTTTGACAGTATATTAAGTAACTCTTGAGCTCTTTAGCATAATAGCACTGCTGAGGATTAAATGTTAAAAAGGTCTGTCAGTGGATTGATGGGTGTTGCAAACATTTTGTAATTTGACTTTGACCAGGTTTTTTTTTTTTTTGTGTTTTTGCAGGTATGATATAGATAAAAATTCTACCAAGCTCTCAGACCATGTAAGTTTACAATCAGAACTTTTAAGTAAGCAATCAGAACTTTTAAACTTTTACGAAAAAGTAAATTATCCTTGCATTGATCCTGCAGTGGTTGGCATCCAGTTTCTTCACTCCATTATCACTGCACTATAAACCATAGAGAGCATGAGAATTAATTACCGAAGGAAATTCATCTTGGCAATACGTTCTTGAACATGCAAATTCTCTCAACAATGAGAATACAGTCAAATTGAACTAATGGCCTTCACTCTACAATGGACACTTTTTTCTCATCTGGTAGACTGTAAGGTCCATAAATTTACACTTATGTCCAGAGATGTAGGCTATTGAGATTCAATTCTCTTGATGAAAAAGCATCACAAAGTGTCATTTTCATATCACTTCATCTTTGACTGTGTTTTGGTGACTTTTTAGGAAAGAGGACACTTTGTGATGCTTATCATAAAGAGCATGCATATCATTAATCTGCATTTCTGGACATATCTGTAAATTTACTCGACTTACTTTAACGTCTCCAAAATAGTCACCTCTCCACATTGGCAAAGGCCACTAAAGTAAACGGGTTCCGTTTTCGAAAAATCAATTCAGTGTTGCGACTAGTAAGTTTCAAACCTACTAGTCTTTTCTAGAATGTAATAGTGAATTGATTTTTCGGAAACGGAGCCCGCTAACCGTATTCTTCGATCGAGCGAGCGAGTTCAATATTCGAATATTGCATTCTTGAAACGACTAGCGGGTTCAAATTTCAAAATAATCAGTTCATTAATGCAATCTTAAGGGGTGCGCTTCACTTAGTTTGACTGTAACAAAAGAAGAAGCAATATGTTAGCTCATACATACAGTACTAATGAGGTATACTTGTAAGTTATATTTTTACATCCCTAATAATATACATGAACATGTTTCTCAATTCTGATTGGCTGAGAGCAGTGCAGTTAAAGTGTAACACTAGTGCAAATTACACATGTCATCGTAATTCTGGATTGTGATAATTATGCTGAATGGGAAATTTTCTAAGCCAGTGATATCAAGTAAAACAGTGACAAAAATTTTGTACGGAAACTTTGAAAAATGTTTTCTCAAATGCAAAAAAATGGCTTCAAGAAAGATCTTCCGGCACTTCCTCCATATGAATTTTTTCATGTTTTTCAAAAAGCTGAAATTGCACTCGCCAAAGTAGCTCATGCAATTTCAGCTTTTTGAAAAATTCACTTGTGTAAATTAATTCCAAATTGAACATGAAACCGTGTGACTACCTATACTTACATGTAATTCTCCTTTCAAGGATTTTCTTGGAGCTGCTGAGTGCACACTGGGATCAATTGTTGGAGAGTTTGGTGGAAGGCTTCAAAAACCACTGATGTTAGTTTCCTCATTCACCATTAATTTTTAGCTTTTCAAATTCCTCTTAAATGTTAAATACTCTCCTTGAAGTCCTGCCTTTGAAATCAAAACTGAAGAAAAGACTTAGAAGGGAAGTCACAGTGTATGGTGGATATATCTTTAGTATGGAACGTTAGATTTGAGTATGAGTATGAAACTGTATACAAGAATAACTTTTAAGTTTAGCTTATAGGCTCCACATTCTCACATCACATACCCAGCTCGTCCCATGAGCTACGTAAAACCAACATGTAGAGTGAGGGCTCTGGAAACATTGTGGGTTTGAAATTTGAAAATCATACTTAGTACTCAAAAAGTCCCTGCTGTGCTTCTACTCTAGATCACAGGGTTGTAGCTAAGAAAACAGTCTCCTGGATAAGATTTTTATTGAACCGGTCACCATTTTTTGTGAGTGTCCTGGAATGAGTTTTGTCTCCATGGTGGACATAGATTTAATTCTAATTACGGTACTTATCAGTAACTCGTTATACTGGCACCAATACTCAAGGTGCGGTAGTTGGGAATTTATTCCAAACTTTTCATTTACACGTAGACGGTTTTCAGTGTGGATCTGATATCAAATGATTGTGCTTATGTAACCTAAACACCGTTTGTTGTCCTTTACCAAGTGACCTACCTGCCAAAATCTATCCAGCGATCACCTCTTTCTCAGCCGGCAAATTTTGCCAGCAGGCGGTGCTTAGCGACACCCTGAGATCAAGTTGCTAAAGTTAAGCATTTGCCTGTTTCACTGTATGTGCTGTGTTCTTTGACAAATTGTCACTAGGAAACTCAACAAAGTGACTAAATGTAAGAACTATATATTGTAGTTTTTAAAAGACTCCATCCTCACGGCTCAGGATCATTACTAATAATTTTTTTATGGCTTGTATATTTTTTCCCTCTAGAAATTCAAAACTTAAGAAGCCTGGAACAATAATTGGTATGTTAACTATTCTTTGGATTATTTCCTGAATCAATTTCAGTAGTAGTTGATCAGGTCACAGAAAAACATGACCTTTGTCAAATGGGTACTGTATGCCTTTTCATAATGCATTCATACATGTACTTAGAAGCAAATGACAACAAAATTATTTTAACTGCTACATTTGTGCTACATACTGGTACTTTGATGTAAATACGGCTATCAAATGACTTCCTTTCAGCTTTTACCACTGTACATTAGGGAGTTTAAGAGAACCATGATGGCCGTGGCAATGGTAACATCGCTTAACAAAACATTTAATGAGCAATACAATGGCTGTGCACAGGCATTATAATTTTTGGTAAATTAAATATTTTCTTTGCCTCTGCAAAACAACAGTGTGAAATCACCAAATTTTGCATTGTTTGGAGAACGTGAACCACAATGGCTACCGTAATTTGTTTAATTCCTATTTCAAATTTATCACTGTTTCCCAGACTTAGTTTTGGGATAGCTTTTTAGTCTGTGATTTAGAAAGTAAATGACTAAACACTATCACAAGATTTGTAGGTAAAATATAAAATTAATTCATTTTTTGATCCACATTGTCCTTGGTGTTGCTGCCATGATTACTTACTCTCCCTATAATTTCACCTTGAGGCCAGCATGGAACCATATGTACCACTTCCATTCTTGTTATGAGGGCAGTGAAGTAGTTAAGTGGTTAGTGCACTGGACTACTTAACAAACAGATTCCATGTTGCCGTGCATCTGTTCAGTAATAGATCACAGATGACATCAAAATGTGGTAAGAACAAAAAAGTGGCACACGAGGAGTAGCCAAGTGTGTCGCTGATGTTCTTACCACATTTTGATGTCTTCTGTGATCTGTTTCTGAATCAGACGCACGGCAACATGGAATCTATTTGTTTTATATAATAATGAAAAGCCTTTTTTTTTCAAAACATTTTAACATAACATGAAAGCCAGCCTTTTGACCCGCCTTTGCCCCGCCTTTGATCTATACAAAATGAAGCAATTTCATTGGTTGCTATGCATAGCAAAGAATTGTGATTGGTTGAGAAAAATCACGCCACTGTCAAACCTGACTCGAGCGTCGCTCCTCGTTGAATGAAAACTTGCAGCGAAAGCAGAATATTGAACCCTTAAATCTACAAATCTTGAAGAAAATGCCGGAAAAATCAAGTCAGTTTTTGTCATCGGAGCAGCCCTGTGAGCCGAAAAGCTTGGTCGTTGCCTGAAAATCACAGGAGTTGAAAAAATAGCCTTGGAAAACTTGTGATTGCAGTCAACCTAGTGGCCATTTGATTTGAGTTTTGAATGAAAGGAGCGTAAATGACGGTGGAGATTTTTGTCTTCTGTGGTTGGTGATTCTCAAATCAGCTTGGTATAGTGTCGGAGACACATTTGAGCTGCGATACTGTTGATCATGAGCTGTGGTTAGCTCTACTTAGCTCGCTGCTGTGTCCTGCAACAGGCAGGAACATTCGCATCGGAAAGCAAGGTTATGTATTTTATTTTACCGATTTTAAGAAGTGATGTTTTGGTGACACTGGGAAAAGTTGAATTTTTTAAATAAATTAATCTCAGAAACATTTTGTTTATTGGGTTTGTTAAATTCGAGATAATGCAGTGGTTCTCTGCTTACCAAGACCAAGTTTGTGCGTGGTTTAGTCTCGCTCAACTGCTGACCGAGGCTGCTAGAAAATTATTTCTGTATCATTTTTTAAAAGAAACGGCTTTATCTTTCGTTTTCTGGCTTCTCGAATCTGTTCAATTCTCGGCAAGACTTTTTTGTACTTTATCTTTTGCCCAGTCACATAAAATATTATCCTAATTCTCAAAACTTTCCACCATTTTAAAACTGCAGAGGGAAAAACCGTCAATAATGCTTCTGTCCTCTAATAGATCATAGGTGAGAACCAATCAGAATGCGAGAATAACTTGGGTTATTATATAAAAAAATATAATATTATTAATGGAGTATTTCCAGTTTGAGGAATGGCTGGGGTTTTGTAATGTTGGGCAAAACATTACTTTCACTGTGAGTTCCTCTCTCCACCCAGGTGAATAAAGAGGTACATGTACTGGCAAACAGAATTCTGTGGAGATAGGGGTTACCTGGCCTGCATTGAATTAGCTTCCCATCCAAATTATGGAGTAGAAATGCTCTCCTAGTAACCTGTCTGATTCATGTCATTGACACTTTAGATCAGCATTGACCCAAGTGCAGGGCCACAAAGCTAATATCTACAACTGTAACTTGTTTTTAATTACTTCTTGCTCACTGCCAGAGATAGATACCTATGAGCATCACTTTTGTTTCTGTTTTCACAGTGACTGCTGAAGAACTCAGCGATTGCAAAGTAAGTAATGTTTGATCGATTTTATTTTCCCAGTTAGACCTTGCTCTGTAAGATTATTCAAGTTCTGTGGATCATAACTTGTTGCAGTTATTTTAATCTTCCTCATCCCCACATTCTCATGCAAAACAGTTGAGAGCAATCTTATTCCATCTGTAGGATGTGGTAACGCTTCAGTTTAAGGGCCACAAGCTTGACAAGAAAGATTTCTTCGGAAAGTCAGATCCTTTCTTAGTGTTCTACAGATGCAATGAAGATAATAGGTTGGTTAATAGAAACTGCAAGACTAAGAAACTGGAACAGCTACACTTCTGTGCAATTTTTCACAAACTTGGATTACCTGTTTTAGAGAAACTGTCCTGGATTGTTGTTATGACAAAGAAAGTGAAAGGTAGATTGAGGCATTTCACTATGAGTTCCTGGTGTAATATAAGAAGATAGCAGAATTGTTGGATGGACTGAGAGAAATAGAGAAAAATAGCAGAAAGGCATTGATGACAGATTGCAAAATGAAAAGCATAAGGCGACAGGAGTCATTACAGATGTAAATAAGAAATGGATATGGTATGAACTGGGAGTAAAAGATAATGAAAACAGAAAATTCAGACCTGTGATCTGGCATTAAACAATTTGGACACCAGATCTGTATATATAACATTAAATTAAAAGAGAAACACCCTTTCAATTTTTTCCCGTTATTTCCAGCTACACTGCAGTTCACAGAACAGAAGTTATCAAAAACACACTGAATCCAACTTGGAAGCCATTTACTATACATGCCAGAGCACTTTGTAATGGAGATTATGATCGGTAAGTACCAAACATAACTGTGTAACTTACAACAATTTAACATATGTTACTGAATGAACTGAATGGAAATTTTTTAAAACTTTTACTGAGATAAGTGGGTTTGGCTGACAAAAAAATGCATTTTCCTGGTAAAGGGTATTCTATTTCTGATTCCGTTTGCTGCCCTCCTCATCTTCTGTAGGATGTGCAGTTTCTCATAGTTAGTGCCCTTGATTCTAGTTCGAACAGTCCAGGCTGGTGACATTGTATTATGTTCTTGGGCAAAACACTTTACTCTCATAGTGCCCTTCTCCATCCAGGCGTATAAATATAGTGTGGGTGAATTTAATGCTGCGATAACCCTGGAATGAACTACAGTAGCATCCAGGGGCATTAGAAATATCCCTAGTTACTTCATACAACAGAAGCTTAAGAAATAAGCATTGGCTTGATGGGTCTCTTGGCTTATATACATACTTTACCTTTACCTTCCTCATCTTTGCTTCTGGTATCAAGTTTATCCTCTTGACTGTCCTCTTGGTAACTGAACTCTGTAGATGGCATCTTGAAGCTGTAGAGTGTTTAATGCTTGTTTTGAGAATTTGTTTTTACTTTCTTCCTGTAAGTTAATACAAGTGAAGTATGATCCTCGCAGTAAATTTTCCAATTTAAGCAATTGGAAAGAAGAAACCTGAAAAAAAAATCAGGGCTTCAACGGGATTCGAACCCATGACCTCCGCGATACCAGTGCGATGCTCTACCAACTGAGCTATGAAGCCACACATTGGGAGCAA
>CM042756.1:25163736-25183736 GCA_022496165.2 Catalaphyllia jardinei
ATGAAATAATTCATATTTGAACTGCGGTTGTAGATGCAAGTGAAGTACGATCCTTGCAGTAAATTTTCCAATTTAAGCAAATGGAAAGAAGAAGCCTGAAAAAAAAATACATTCATGTTGTGCCCATGTAATTTCTCAGGTCCATCAGAGTGGAATGTTATGACTGGGACAGAGATGGAGGGTGAGCTGAACAACAATAAGATTTTTGACACACTACAAAGACATTTATTTAGCAAATATCACTGTAAAGTTGTATCCTAATTGGCTAAGAAAGGAGTTTTATATTACATAGATCCTATGCAAAAATGGCTAGCTTTGTATTATTCTTTTGTTTGTATTTAAATTGGCCTAACTAACCTCATTTTTGAGACAAAAATTGTCAAGAATTTGTTATCCCGAACGAGGTTAGTGAGGCTATTTTGAATACGAACAAAAGAATAATTTAAAGGCAGCCATTTTTGCATAGGGTCTATAATATATTAAATAATATTTCTGGTATCATATTAACTAAAGTCTATTTATTTTGAAGCTGAGTACCTTGCAGTGGGGAGTGAAAAGGTTTTCTGTAATCAGCTGGTTGCACTCTAGGGCAACCCTGTAGTAACCAAGGTGTATCTTGATTGATTAAATTTGTTGTTTTAATTAGGCATGACTTGATTGGAGTATTTTCCACAACCATCAATGAGCTAAACTCAACTTGTGGAATGACATTTGAGGTAAGTAGCCGATTGCAAGTGCTATAATGTGTGAAGAACATCATTCATGTTCGTCATTATTTTATTTGGTTATTTTAAATGGAAATTTATCTATTGTGTGAACAATAATACTTGTCTAAAGTGTTCCAGTAGTTATATGTATTACAAAAAAAATGTTTTTTTAATTTCTTTAGTAGAACTTTGTCAGTGGAAAAATGAAATGGACATGGACTTTTAAACTTGTACTTGTATCATATAAGCTGAGCACTTAATTCCACCAACTCTTTTGTTTATTCATAGGCCATAAATCCAAAGAAACAGGCGAAAAAGAAAGGATACAAAAACTCAGGCACGGTCAGTATTTAGACTGTTAGTAATAGTGTCAACAACAACAGCAACAACAATAACAACAGTAACAACCAAGAGCAACACCTAAAACAAATGCATGTTGTCTCAGTTTAAAATTTCAACATACACCATAATTGCAGAACAGGTGTAAGATTGATGAAGTAAACCAGAATTTGTTGACATGCAGATATGGAGTGCCACTGGTCAAACGTTAGGGCACTCAAAAAGGCCAAATACTTCAATCAGTAAATAACTTGCCTCTGCTCTACAGAATGACTTTTTGCTGAACCTGTAAGTTTGTATTTGTTGTCTCAGATTTCCCTCATGCAATGTAAACTGGAGCAACAGCCTTCATTCTTAGATTTCATTAGAGGAGGGTAAGATGTTCTTTTTAACCAGTGAGTCTGTTTTTGTAGTGTTTTAGTAGTTCTTGACACTGCTACAGTTTCCTAGGAGAGTTGTCTGTCGGCTAAACCAGGGCTCGATTTTAGAGAAAAAAACCTGGGGGCCAGCTGGCTCCTAAGTTTTATATTTGGTCTCCAGCCCAAATTTTTTGGTCGCCAAAAATTTTTGGCCCAGCCAAAACTGAGTTTACTTGAAATTTCTGCAGTACAAACTGTCAATATCGCCTTCTCTTATCCCTTCTCTTATTGCTCTTACCTTGATCACTTTGCCTAGATTTCGTCAGCACGAAGTAAGAGTAAAGATGAAAAACCATACATAAAAAGAAAACTTAATAATTTTGCATTGCTTTGTTTCATTATTTTCATTGACCAGTTGTAAAAAATATTTATTGCAGGAAGAAAATGTTATAGTAAACTGTTTTAATATGCAGGTTTCCATGTTCATTGGCGGCTGCATGCCACAGTTCCATGTGCGTGTTTGTGAAGCTATAATTTCAATTTGTAACCAGTGGGAATTGGAAGAGTTCAAAACGACACGCAAGCTTCTGTTCAATCGTTTTTGGAAGCTCAAGGGCTCTTCCTTGTATTTTCTGTACAAACCAAACCAAAAAAACATTACCTTTGAACGTAAGTCGTAGCGAACAAAAAGAAACATTTTAACGCTGGAATACACCTTCCTAATACAAATTGGTTTAATCATCTTTTGAAGTCTTTGAAGCAATTCAACACATCCTTACGAGTCGTGCCGGTTGGAAATTCCAAAGCGTGTCAACGTACTAAATACGGCAATTTAATTCAATTGCAATTGGGAATAAATGCAAATGTTGAAAGTCAAAAGCGGGCTATTTTTGTTAAAGCTTACGATACATTGCATGACTGAAAGAATAGTTAAATTTACATGAAATGATCAAAATACTAACAGCTTTTTGGAAAACCTGAAAATAGTTTAACTGGAATGTGAAATTTTTCATGTTTCAGCGAGACAAGAAATCCGATATCTACAAAAAAGAAACAAACTGATGCTAATGCCTGTATCGTCTGAGGTTTGCGTTTTGGTCGTTTACGATCTAGCATCAATGTATTTTATTTCTTTTGCATGTTCTGTAGGAACTACAAAATTTTACCTATGAAAAATTGAGAAAACTAAAAGTTTACTCATGAGAAAGACAAATATACAGTCGCTACATGCCGTCAGTTTCTTTTCGATAATAATCTCGAGCTTTCATAATTAAATTAACTCAATATTCTTTTCCTACAACATACTGCTGTTAAAATTGTAAAGGGAAAACAAATGTTATTTCTTAAATAAATGGTAAAGAATTTTTCTTTTTGCCAAAATCTCATTTAATTTAGGAACAAATGTCACTTCTGGAATACTTTCAACCAAACATGTATGTAACTGATTTCAGTAATTATGGTGAAGGCCTGTTTAAATGGCTTTGTACATGAAACTGATAAGAAATTACATTGTCTGTGAATTCCTCGTGGTTTACAATTGCCACCGTTTTCGTCACAGCCCGCTAGCATGTCGTAAAGAAGGTCTGAAGGTCACACTAGTGGCTGTGATTAGTGAATTTCGATCCGATCTGTCGATAACACGCAAGACTGGCAGAAATTTTGGAAATGTTTCCGCGGGTGTTTTGTTTTCCAAAGTCGCGTATCAATGAAAAACGGTGGTAACATTCATTCCGTCATGGATTTTAGGGAATAAAAAACTAAATAAAAAATAAAATAATAACTTGAAATCATGGTGGCCACGCTGGTGACCAGAAGTGAAAAGTTAGTCGCCAGTGGACTAAATCCAGTCGCACTGGCGACCCCACAGGTCGCAATGTCAAGCCCTGTAAACTATTAATTATTAAAGTACTGAAAAGGTGTTAACATTAATACTGGTTTAATTAATATTATTTTATCGGTCTGGTAAAGGTGGCTGGGGTGAGGAGAAAGGGTATGGGGTACACAACTGTACCTACATTACTCCTCTGTCTATTGTAACAATATGTTATTTGTTTTAGAAAACAATGTTAACACAGTTTTCCATAAGTTTTGTTCTGAGTTTGAGGTATTTAAATCTGTTTTTTTTTTTCAGAACTCAGATAAACTTTACAGTAGCCATTGATTTCACAGCTTCAAATGGTAATTATTAGTTGATTGTTTGATTCCAAACTGTGACAAAAATTTTTATATCAAGACCATCATCGACTTATGAATGCATTTACTCACAATTTGAGAACTAACACATGAAGAGATCTTTAACAAGGCAGTCAGTACTATAGAGCACTTTCACTCACACGGCCAGCTGCCAATAAAGTGTTTACATAAGAAAGGAGTTCAACCCCAACAGGATTGGTTTTGGTACATCATTTCATTGTTCCAGAACACCAATGTGGCTGCTGGGACATCATGTAAAAAATTAATGCTCTATCAAGTGTACAGTGATATTCATAGTTTTACCATACTATCACACATAACACAGACCCTGAATTTGCAATAGACATTTTATTTTCTTTCAACTTATTATTGGCAATACTGCACCTTGCACATTTGATTCAAACTTCTTTTGTTTCAAGGTGACCCAAGGAATGCAAACTCGTTACATTACATCAACCCCTATGAACAGAATCAGTATGTGAAAGCACTGACAGCTGTTGGTAGAATTTGTCAGGATTATGATACGTAAGTTCTGCCTTATTTAGAATGCCATCTTGTAATCATGGCTCTGGGGCTCTGGCCTTTCTACGCCTTACGGACCTATAATAGTTCCCAACATAAAAAAGCCTTCAATGCAGCCACACAGCCTTAAGGATTTATTTTCACCAACAATGAAACAGTAGTTGTAAGATTGCCTAAGACCAAGTGAAATTCAAATGTCATAAGGAGAAGCATTAGCTCTGCGAATGGTAGGTGGAAGAATCAAAGCTTTCCATAATATTCTTTGGATAATTTACACTCATGACTCTGCTGCGTATGATATTGTGAAAACTTGGACAAACTAAACCAGTTTTTCCATGTGATTAGTTTATTACAATGTAGATTCTGCTTCAGTCTGCTTCCGACTCCAGCAGTCTAGTTTTCACTAGATCACTAGCAATGAAGACTTTAAAATCAGAATCATTAGTTTGCTTCGGTTGGTCTGATTTTTGTCTGGTAGTTTCCCTCTGCACTTCTTGTTAGGATGCCAACTCTGTCCCAAGAGAAAACCAGACTTCAGCTATAAATGCATACCTTATGTAACCATAAAGGTTGCCCCTACACACATTGCAGTGCTATGATTTGAAAGCTGCAACAATCTTTTCCCTATTGAAAAGCCAAAAGTGGCTGGAGATTTTGCTCGTGCCAAATTAAATATTATTTTTTTTCATTTACCTTGTGTTGCATTATTTAGGGATAAGCTGTTTCCAGCATTTGGTTTTGGTGCTCGTCTGCCTCCAAACTGGCAGATCTCACATGAATTTCCCTTGGTGAGTGGCAAAATGTTCCTTGCCTTTGTTTGTTCATTAAGGTCATAGATCCCTTGTGATATTCTCATTCATGTTGATGTTATTCACTACTGATGAAGGTTAGCCAAGGGTATTTTTAAAATAACAAATATATGATTTTTTTGTAGAATGGTAATCCTCAAAATCCAATGTGCGAGGGAATAGACGGTGTAACAGCAGCTTATTATCACAGCATACAGAGAGTGCAGCTCTATGGTAATAATGAACAATGTCTATCAATCTTTTGAGTCCTTCCTGTCCATAAAAAAATTACAATTCTTCAGGCTTATTAATTAACCTTGTAAATCTATTGGGTCACATTTAGTGCATGGTTACTTAATAAATTGTATAGAGGAGTAACTGACTAACTATTGGGAAAAAAAGTGTAAAAGGACTGAATTGGTCCATGTTCAATTAATGGCTATCATTTAATTTTAATGCATACACACAGTTTTGTGTAATGCAAATGAATTAATAGATCAAGTGAATTAATAGATGAAACAAATTACCACTGGATTGCATCATTTAAATTTTACAATTTTTTTATTCAATCTTTCTTCACTCAGGTATATATCAATCAAAGCTGCTATATATAAATGGGAATCTCTTGGCTAGGAACAATGGCTTTAGGCTTGTAATTCTCAAATCCAGGAGCCCCCTCATCTCCATGGATACAATTAAGAAATAGAACACGAGTGGAAGTTTGGGAGAATGAGAAATGCTGTGGGAACAGGAGCCGCAGGCGAGTGTTTCCACAGCTTTTTCGAGTTCTCCCAAACTTTCACGAGTGTTTGTATAACTCGATACAAACACGGAGTACATGTTTTCTATTTCTTTTAGAAAACACCACGATGAGAAAAAGGAAATCAACTTGTTAACTTTGATTTTCAAAATGAAAATTCTCTTTGCTCGCACTAGTTCTGTGTCTACATCGAGTTATACAAACAGGATTTTTAACCAATCAACGCGCGTGCTTTCTTAAGACTGTTTTCTAATTAAAACTAAAAGCCACCATGCTTGTAACTTTGTAAACCTACTTGCCTCATGTTTACCACCACACACATTAGATGTATTAGCTGGTTCACATTTACTGCTGAGCTGATGTTATGGACCAAGGGAAGGTTGCATGGAACATCACACTGGCTAGTGCCTTTGTAAATATCCAGCTGGCTAGCCCACAATTACCAATTGAACTGATGTTACAGATCAAAGCTAAGTCAAATGCACATGTAAAATTAACTGAAGGTCTCGTTTTGGTAACAGCTTCCTTTAATACATGTAGTTCTTGTGAGAATTTGGTAAATTATGCATTTTTTTGTAGGTCCCACAAACTTCGCACCCATAATAAATCAAATCACAAGGTAGGCGTTACTTTTTTTTCTGTACATACTCGACTGGAAAGTCTTTTGCAGCTGTTTTGAGTGTCAGACATTTTTATTATTCCGATGTTACCTTTTGATGCTTGTGAGCACAGTAAACACACTATGTATCTAAACTGCATTGTCTATTGGAAAAATTACAATTACAGTCCTCTTTTCCTCTTTTTTTTTACTTTAACATATTATTGTTTTCTTGAGACTGAAGCACTTATTTGTAGACTTGTCAAGGGGGATTACAATGTTACAATTTTTGGGGTCTTCATTTAGTCAGGCTCGCACTCACACACAAACACATGCACAAATAACACACATATTAAATTGCACTTAAAGATAAACTTCTTTATTAACCATTGGGAAGCTTACCTAAATTTTTGTCTTCACTTAAAGGACTTGTCTCATGATACAGGACTGGTGTAATTTTTTGAAATCATGTTAATAGCCACTCAGCTGTGTTCTATTGGAAATTTGTGGATCTGATTGGTTCTCATATCATGTTCTATTCGCTGATAAACAATGATCATGCCCAGGTTGCTCTTGAAGCTAGAAATCATGTTTAAATTTAAGCTTGGTAAAATACAAAATTGTAGGTTTTGAGCGGTAATACTTTAGAGTGTCTGCTAAAACAATTAGACCATTCACCCTGGCTTGTTTTCTATGAGTGATAGTCAACTTGACTACACTTCATTGACTGTACCCTCTTATGTGTAGGAATTTGGGCTTGTAGTCTTATTGTTATTGAATAAATAAATTGCAGTAAATTTAGTACATTTTTTCTTGATCTTCTATTTAATTTAATAGAATAGCAACTGCATCACACAGAGAAAAACCTGGAGAAGAGTAAGTACACTAAACCCTGATATCAACAAATGAATTCTCCTAACTTGTCTCTATAATAATATTTTAATATTATTGTACTGGTTGGGAGAATTGAGTGATGCCTGAAACCTTCGAGCCCTATTCTCAATGCTATACAATTATGTAAACTGTTTCTTGACCTTACATAGATTCCTTAGGACGCATTTTCCATCATGCATGTGTTTTAAAGCAGATTCAGAAGACAACTCAATAATGCCGTTTTGTCTGTGTTGCTCTCCAATCTGTTCTGTTTGCTTTTAGATATTTCGTACTACTGATGTTAACTGATGGAATCATTTCTGATATGGCACAGACAAAAGAGGCTATTGTTACAGTAAGTTTTTTGGCGTGATCTTTAAATCTTTATTTAATACCTCTATATTCATTGTTGTGTTGAATCCAAAGTTAAGGCGAAGACCATACTTGGACCAAAGTGGCCCATCTGACTGGAGCTTATTATAGTTTTTGCAGCATGTCACCACTAGGAGTATTGCTACGCCCCCCTGGATAGGATACTATTGCAAGTTATCTTACGGTAAAAAAATTTTGTGAGGTCATGATATTATAGCTTCTTGGAGTGCCAAAAGAAACGATTCAAACTACAAATTCCAGATTAAGCGGCCTTTATCCATTACTACTTACATGTGCTTAAAATCACTGATCCATCTTAGTGAAGTGAAATGCTGTCAATATAGAGAATGAAAGGACACATGGTATTAAAGAATGGTGAAATATAGCCTTCAGAATAAGAGCTTTCCAAACCTATTATCATAAATTATCATTTTGATATATACCACTTGTTTTTTTTAATTTCCTTTGTTTCTCCTAACAAGTCAAGTTGCAGTTGAGATCACTGCTTTCAGAGGGCCATTAGTTTTGGGATTTGCTGTCAACTATGAATTTTTATTGTTGTTCTTGGAGGGTAGCCATCTTGTTGTACTATAGGGGATCAAATGTTTTGGAGCTTATATTTACACTCCCAGGTGGAGGGGGTTTCTAGAGATCAGACTCTTATGCTCTGACTACCATTAGTGTACTACACCACCAATTAGCTTAGGTGTACCCATAAGCTTGAGGATAAAATAAATTTAGTAGATACTCCTTTCCTTGATTTGGGTGACTTTCTTAAGTTGAAGTAATTTCTTTCTCCTCTTTGTAGGCTGCTTCTCTACCCATCTCTATAATTATTGTTGGTGTTGGGCCAGCAGAATTTGATGGTAGGTTTGTTTGATGGAAACTTTTTGTGTGTGCTCATGGCACTTTTGTGATATTCTGATTGGTCAATAAGATCAGTAACATGCAAGGAAACCCATTTTAGGATATTTTCGGATCCTGATTAGGAATGGCATGTCAGGTAGGATCCTGTCAGAAAATCCTTTAGAATCCCAGTAGGTTGTTATACAGGATCTTACATGACTGTCATCTTATAGGACCTTTACTTGACATCCTATAAGGAACCTGCAAAGAATCTCTACTGCAAATGTATCCAACCTCGTTCAGGGTCTCTCATCTTCCTGCCCTCCCGGAGCAAGACAGGAGGGTGAGAAGATGAGAGACCCTGAAAATGAAGTTGGGATCTATCCAGTGTATAGCATTCAAATACAGTGGAATTACAAAGTCTTGAACTCTCGATTTTTTGAACCTCTCAATACGTGTACCTCAAACCAAAAGTCGTTTCCCTCTCAGTAGAACACTGTAATTTTAAACCCAATTTCTCAATTTTTGTTCCATATTACGTTTTCAATGAAAGCCATGGAGGAACTTGATGGTGATACAGTCCGTCTGTCATCACGCGGAAGATATGCAGAGAGAGACATAGTACAGGTAAACCTGCATGTCTCTTGTCTTGAGAAGAATAAACACATTATTTGCTCACAAGTAAAATTTTATGCGACAATTGAACCATATTGTGGCATCCTCTCAGCACACCTCTTTTGTGAGCAAACACTGAGTTGCACTACTTGTTAACATTGTTAAATATCGATTTAAATTTGCCCATCCCAAGAATGAACGTTAAAATGGCAAATGGGGGTATAACTACCTCAAGAATATAAAAATGTTTTCAATCGGAACGTAACAACGCAAAGCACCTAATGTGGCATTAACTTGCACCATGATACATTTGTGTTTTGTTACTTTGCAAATGCTCATGATCGGCTAGCTACTGCCAGTTGGCTTTATTTTCACATAAATGATAGCATGAATGATACTTAATTTTTTCTTCTTCTTCTTGCTCCTCCTCTTCCTCCTTCATTCTTTTCCTTTCTTCCTTCTTTTCCTTCTACTGCTACTCTACCTCCTACCTCTTTGTACTCGTCCCCTCTTCCTCCACGACCCCCCTTTACCATAACCTCGTTTCCTCATTTCTTTTCACTCCTCTTCCTGCTTCTGCATGAAAAAGCAAAGTTGACACATAGACTGCCAAAGTAAAAAATTAATTCGTATTTTGTGGTGTCATGCTGTGATTGGTAGGAAAGGGTTGAGTGGTCTCAGCTCAAAGTTTTTTCCCATTGTTTTTTTCAGTTTGTCCCATTCCGAGATTTTCAAACCCATGGCACATTAGCTCCAGACTTGCTCACAAAAGAAGTGTTGGCAGAGGTCCCGGATCAACTGCTCTCCTACATGACAAAAAATGCGATAAAACCAAAACCACCTCAACCAATCTCAGTTGACAGCGTTATGCCAATCATGCCACACTCAGCCAATCAAACTGCCCCATTTGCAACCAATCAGAGTACACCATATCCTGTTGATCCAAGTGCACCTCCTTTTCCAGCCAATCACAGCATTCCTTATCCAGTCAACCAGAGAGCACCTTACCCAACAAATTAGGTACTACTGAATTGTTTGTGAGTTCTTCGCATACAAGTTGAAATTAAACACGTTTGCTCCTAACACTTGCAGGGGAACCCCGCCTTGCAGTTATCTCCTTAATACAGTCACCTTGTCCCAGCAAAATCCCCTAATATCTTCTAATAAGAAAACCCCATTAATGTGGCCAACAGTCACATTCTAAAATCCCAACGTTTGTAATTTTTCTTTAAAGTGGCACTACAACCAATAAAACAATTATTTTTTTTCCTTTGGATTTCAAAACTGTTAACTGAAAACTAAGTGACCCAAGTTTTAAGTTCTTATTTTAAAAAGACACCTGTTTATTTTAACTGAAATTTTCTTACTTATTGGTCTGCCATTACTAACTTTAAAATCTTGAGAGAGCTGGGTCAAGGAGAAAATGACATCAAAGACTCACTAGTTTAAAAATGCAATGCTTGTGTATGCGGCTGAATTAAAATGTAGCACAAGAGTTTTGAGCTTTCTGACTTTTTAACCTGTGTTTTGCATGTGTAATAAATTGCATTAACATGCTGAAATTTTAAGCTAGTGAGTAAATGATGTCATTTTCTCTAGATCCAACCCTCTGAGGTCTAATCGGTCAGTTTTGAACGTGAGTAATGGCAGACCGTGAAACAAAAACTTACACTCAAAATAAACAGCCTTTGGATAAAACTCACTAACTTTGCCAGTTACGTGTTAAGAGAACACTCTTTCAAAATCTGACTTCTTGACCCAGTTATGTTTATCCCAGTTCTGTTGTTAATATTGCATAAACTGAGTTGTGTTTCAATTGTTGTAAAATTATACTTAAATTTTAGATGCTTAAAATTGCATTCTGTTAATAATACCAAATTCTCATGACCCATTGATGACCAGATTGATGGGTTCCACTGTACCAGCTAAAGAGATAAGCACAGGGCAGAACAGGGTGGTGAGGGGTCCTACATGTAAGAGACATATGTACCATGATTGGGGTGAAAGAGTTTTAAAGAAGAAAAGAAGGCATTTAACATGTTTTGGTGATAGGAGTTAGTTCAAGAAACTATTAATCCCTACTGGCTTACGTGTCTTTTTTTCGTTATCTTTGTGAATGTGGTGATATTTAAGTATCCCTAAGTTGTAATTTTGATAACCCTCCTTATTTTTTGCTTGACAATGTGTTGCAAGTAACAGTTCAATATTGATTACTGGGATAAATTTGTAACAGGTCTTTTCCATGGGAATGAAATTTTTCCCTTTTACGCTCATGCATGTAAAAAGTAGTATTTCTTTTCTCCATCATGAATTCACAAAAGCAGCACATAAACATTATTTTTGTATGCTTTTATGTAGAACTTACCTCCTAACTTTAAGGAATAAGTAGTACAAATGCTGCTCTAACATCTAAAACCTGGTGTCTCTCTTTTGAAATCTTTATCAGGAAGAAAGCTAAAAAATTCTATTTCTGTTGATACACAATCTGATAAGTGGAAAAGTAATGAGTAGCCTGGAAAAGGTTGAGGGCCCCGTCCACACTACTTTGGAAAAATTTGAAAACACAGCTATATTTCTACCATTAGGCCTACCGTGTACACTAATCCATCACAAAAACGGAGCTTTTCGAAAAATGCGCTTTGAACCAGAAAAATATGAAAATGCTAGCTTTGCATTTTTGTGTGGACGGAAAATGAAGCTCCTTGAAAACGATTGCTTCGCGACAATCGTGTGATTCCCCTGTCTTAGTTTTCGAAAAGCACAACTTTAATGACCGTAGTCTCCTCCGCAGCTTTTTTTTGTGATGTCATGCAACGCTCTTTTGGGGGGGGGGGGACGTTGCGTGACATCCCAAGACTACAATGACCGGTGATTGATGCATTTTCGAATTTCCCCGGCATAGTGTGGACTGAAAACATCTGATGTGTTTTCAGTGAAACCTCCGTTTTCAATTTTCTGTTGCGTAGTTTGGATGGGGCCTGAGAGTTTCTCCCACTTTTCTTTCAGTTTGTCCCATTCAGAGATTTCCAAACACGCAGTGCATTAGCTCAGGATTTGCTCGCAAAAGAAGTGTTGGCTGAGCTGCCGGATCAACTTCTCTCCTTTATGACAACACGCACGATAAAACCAAAGCCACCTCGACCAATCACAGTTGACAACATTGTGCCAGTCATACCTCAATCAACCAATCAAACTGCTTCTTTTCCATCTAATCCAAGCACCCCATATCCAGCCAATCCAAGTGCACCATCATATTCAGCCAATCAGAACATTCCTTACTCAATCAATCAGGGGCCTCCTTACCCAACAAACTAAATGGTTAACAAAACCAACCATAGAGTTTAGAAATAAAAATATAAAAGGTTGTAGGATAAATATTGCAATTATATCTATTTGTATGAACATGTAAGTTGAATTTTAGCAGTATCTCTTTAAGCCGTTTATCTTTCTTTGTCTGGCATTTTTATTGCAAATACAAGTTGTACAAAGCTGATCAACTTGTCTTGCTGTGACTCAATACACTTTTCTTAAACATTGCGTGACAAGTTTTATAGAGTGTACCTTCTCTTTTATAATTTACCAGTATATGGAATTTAATTTTAAATTATTTAACCTTAAAAATAACATGGGAGCCTATCAGCTCAGTTCACCAGCACCATCATCTATCAATCTTACTCTCTATCATATGTCCAAAGTAAAATAACTTTGCAAGTGATTTGATACAGAAGTTATTGGGTAGTCAGAAAGACCCTTCCCTCATACTGAACTGTTAGATTATGTTCTTTTGGGACACAATCCAAACAAAGCCAGTGTTAGTTTACTAATTTCCTAATGGATTTTGTTGAAGCAGTCGACAAGAGAGATCTGCTCTTTTTGTTATGAAAACGAACATTTTCAGTTGATTTTGGCCAAAATGGTAGATGAAGATATTGTGATCAAAATGATCGCAACATGATCAAAAAATGCTCAGATAAAGGTAAACCAATCCTGCTCCAAAAAAAAAAATTCCATGGTGGGTTTGAGGTGACCCAATAGAAAACAACCAATCCTCAACCAAACTACCCTCGCTGGGCTTTGCCTTCAAAATAGCTGCTTCTGGTGAAGCAGGGGCTTAAAAATAAGAGTAAATGACAACGCTTTCAGCAGTTGATTATTTGTCCTTATGAACCTTAGTTTGTCCCTTTCCGTGACTACATTGGACAAGCAGGGAATGTCATTAGCGGGGCTCGATTGGCAAAAGATGTGCTGGAAGAACTTCCAGACCAGTTCCTTGACTTTATGAAAACACACAACTTAAAACCAAGGCCCCCACAACACAGCTTTCCTGCCATGGCTATGGTTTAAAAGAGGTGAAGTTATTTGGAGATTATACAATGGAAAACATTAAATGGAAAATATTTTATGATATAGTTATGCTATTCAAGCTGTCAGTAGATTGTAGTTAAGGCCTTGCAGCCTCGATCCTAGGGAGGCAAAGAGGAGAAAGAGGAGAAAGCCTGGGATCACCCTCAGGTGCTGTCGGTAACTGCTTGTGCACCGCTTGATGGTTAGTTCACAAAGTTCAAATTGGTAGGGTATTAGATTTTCGAGTGTTCAAACGATAATGGATGTATGTGCATGACAGGTTTTGTAAAGTAATGCATGTACCGTAATAGCGTGGTCTAAGAGAACAAGGAGCACAGTCCTCCCCAGCCAGGAAATCCTGGATGCCCAGCACATAATCTTATAAGTTAGACACCTGTGGCACCTGGGCACTTCTAGAGCCCAGCCATGCATTGAAATAATGCTATGATTATTAAGGTAATTTACAATGCTTTAATATTGAACTAGAAATTTATTAGAATCAGCAACAGTTATTAGTTACTGGAATTGAATGAAAAGTATACTTGGAAAATATGTTGCTGATAATCAATTTGAAAAAGTATTTGTTGTAAACCAACATACGTTTCAAAGCTTGTTGTGCATGTAAGGTGATACTACAGGCCAACCCTGCTTAAGGACACCACTTTTAAAATTTTTACCAGTCACAACCTTTTTAGGGACAGATTATGTATGATTAAGGTGACACTAACAGAGAAATTACAACAAACATTAAATTATGCAATTCTAGGAAAGCACGTAGACTCGGAAAAAATCCGAGTCCCAGATAGGATTAGAACCGGCGACCCTCCGTGATCTAGTCGGATGCTCCACCACTAAGCTACTGGAGACTCTGTGGTGAGCACTTAGGAGGTTGGTTGGACGCATCTCGATATGCCTTAATGTGACGGCGTGATGCCGTTAGTGAGTTCATATGTGATGCTTTAATGTGACAGCGCGATGCTGTTAGTGAGATCATATGAGCCAGAACGTGGCTGTGTAGCCGCGCGATGCGGTTCCAGTCAAAACCCACAATTCGACCCTTGCTCACCACAGAGTCTCCAGTAGCTCAGTGGTAGAGCATCCGACTAGATCACGGAGGGTCGCGGGTTCAAATCCCATCTGGGACTTGGATTTTTTCCGAGTCTAAGTCTTAATTTAAGTTGACACTATCACAGAAATTTTGCAACTACCTTTGGATTCAAGTATAATAAAGTAATTCTCCTGGGGAGGTTATTAAATTAATGACAAATTCAGTTCACTAGGTATGACATATTTTTTTTATTAAAATATTAATATTTCATGATATATACAACAGTGTGTAAATTAAATATTAAGTGTACACCACATTGACATCAAGTGAACGTTTCCGTCAGGTTGTTTGTATTTTAATGAATGATCTCTGTGTTGTTACAGGAGAACTTAGTGTAAGAATTTCTTTGACGGTGACAAACTGAGCATTAGTTTCTTATTTCTCACTACAAACCACACGAGATTTAGAACAATTGTAAGACGTTTTCAGAATTTTTTTGAATAGTATTTTCTGTAATGACAGAAGTGTAACAGTTTTCTTTGTTTGTGGTACAAAACAGCAAGACAGCTCAGAGTGACTAAGGTTTAGAAGGTAGGAGTTTAGAGTAGTATAGTAGGGTAGGTTTGTACCAGAATTTACCTACGTTTAGGTACTGCTGTAATTTTCATTTGGTTGACTTATTTATGCCTTAAGAAATATGACTTTAAGGTATTCAAAATACATTATTCCATTCACTATGGCCAGAGCTATGATATAAATATTCCGAGTATTTTGTACGTAATTGGGATAAAATAGTTGTATTACACTATTTCGTAAAACGAGATAACGGAGTGAAAATTTTGCTCCAACTTGTAATTTTGGATTAAGTGTCCTGTTGAAGTACATACAGTTCTTTGCAGGAAAAAATAAAGCTTGCATTTTTGAGTTTTGAACTCTATATATAATTCCATTTTTGTTTTTCAAAAATTAAACTTTTTACATAGACATCTATGGGTCACCTGGAACAAAATCTTGCCGCTTATCAGATCACTAATGACTGTCACGCAATTTGTGGTAACACTAGTTGTGTCACGTAATGCCGAGTAGCCTTCAGTTTGGCTGTCAGCGTGGCCCCAATACTAATCCTATATACAGACTTCTCTGAGGAACTTTAGAAATGTTTTCCATTACTGTCTGGTCCTAGAGATATTGGCAATTGTGCTTGCTGGCGCATAGTTGTGTCAGTGGAATACTTCAGCACTGCCTTAGGTATTTGCATTGGTCTTGGAGTTCTCTGCTGTGTATCAGCTGCGCCATTGACCTCAGCAGCATAACGAGTTTTACTTCTTGCAATGAGTCCTTTTAACTTTCCATCATCTGTTGTGCAAAAGGTAGTTGCTATAGGAATTGACTGCGGTGCACACATACAACTGATTGCCCAGGAACCTTCAGGTTTCTTCCTTGATTCTGCTAGACGCTTGGAGTCTGTTGTGACTAATGCTTCTCCCGATGTATTTACCAAAATATTCCGCATTTCTTTTGGACGAGAGAGAGAAGCAATCCTAGCAGCAGTGCTACCTTCAGGAGATAATTCTTTGTGCCGTGGCAGCGATGCTGGCTTGCCACCAATCCCTTCTGCAGAAGGGGCTTTGCCGATGGGAACCACTTTAGGAGAAATCACCTCTTGCTTCTTCGTATTCCCCGTTGGCTTCCGTATTCCTTGTCCTTCCACTGCCATGTTCATTCCGATGTATGGAGGAGCTGATACTTGAGGCTGAAGAGATGGACAGACAAGTAACTTCAACATTTGGCTCTTGTAGTTTTCAGGTATGTTAGAAAAGTCTCAAATATTTACTCGAGGAGCTTAAGTCATATTTTTGCGCATCTTGTTACATGTTAAGCATAGATTTTTCAAGTTCGTTGTTTGTAATCGGTGTTAATCTTCTCCATCCTTAACCATCCCTGGTTCTTTAGGGTTCAATCTCTGTGGTTTTGTAACTTAATTGACTACTATTCAGTTGCAGGCTTCCTTCAATTTAAAGGGGATTTTGTAAGTGACCAAAGTAACTGAAAATACAGTAATTGAGCTCCTTTTAAGATGACTCTTTTTTCATCAAAATTTAATATTCGGCAAGGACTGTACGAACTCTTAGCCTCACATTTTAGATTACATGTACTTGCATTATTTTAGTGAGATCGAGAACAACACAACATATAACTCAGGAGCTCCGCTTTTAGGCTTGGCTAATCTATTGATACACATTGAGACTTTGAACATGTATGACGACACGCTTTTCACTTCTGAAAACAATATGCTTTAGTTGGTAACTGCTTTTCCACATGACAATGGTCCACATCATGAAAGTACATATAAATAAGGTGGGACATTACCTGTTTAAAAGCCAATTCATATCTTCCTGTTTCACAGTTCTTGTCCTCCCGTCGGTCAAGAACCACTGCGGAAAGATTATAAGCTTATCAATACTACTTTTTGCTGAAAATGTAAACTGTCCTATCACAAGACATGGCCATACCTTTCATGGTATCTTCCAACACTTGGGCGCACAGCTTTCTGGTGACAGCTGTGCTTGGTCCCATCGTAGGACTGCAGTTTATTTCCAGCTAACAAATAAAAAAAAAACTTGTCAGGTATCAGAAAAGAGAAAATCTTATAAGCTCACAGTAGAACGCTGACCCCTTAAAGGTGCCGTGAAATTCAAAGCACGTGGGCTTTACAGAGATAAAAAATCTAAGATTGAAATCAAGACGTTTTTTATTCAAAGAATGATATAAAGATCAGTCAAATCCAGCTCAAATTTTCCCAGTCTTTAATCACTCATGTTCATTTTTAGGGTTTTCATCATGGTAAACTTGGTCTTTCATTTTTAAATTGACAGCTAAAAAGCACTTGTTCAATTTAACCCATAAATTTACTACTGAAAACATCAGCTTTGAAAGGGTTATGAATGAATTGCCACCACACAGGATGGTAAACTTTACTTACCAACCATGGCTTGTAGTCCTCGCTAATGATGAAATCAGCACCATAGAGCTCAAATGAATTCTAAAGAGAGAGAGAGAGAGAGATACCATTAATTGCCGCCTGAAGGACTGTGCTTGCTTGCAAACAATTGAATTGCAAACAATTGAATTGTCCTTTTTGCTGAAGTTTAAAATAACATATGATCTCTGTGTTTTAAGAGACAGGCTTTACCTTGCGATACTCCACAATCTCCTGACAGGACTGTACAGCGACGATGACGGCTTTCTTCATTCCAGGATAGATCACTTCTTCCCACATCTCACCAACACCACGTTTTCTGTAGTGACAGAATTGTTGCATTGCTAAAACTGTGCTAAACCTAAACACTCTCTATGTGATCAGCATAGAGATTATGGGGGTGCGGGCTTTCTTGCACTTTTTCGTCTTTCCTTTAAGCTAGTCTCTCTATTGGTCATAGTAAAGAGATATAAAGTTGTAGTCGAGAGTTTATCATGGTAACTAAGATTTGCAATCCCTCTTTGTCTTCTTGACCCAGTAATAATAATCCTTGGTTCCTTTTTGTTTTGTTACTGTTTGTTAACAAGTTGACTAAACTGGTACCTTGAAGTTTCTTTCAATATTAGGATAATAGATTGGAAATAAATTAATTGCTTTAAGGAAAAAAAACGCTGCATTTATACAATATTACTTACTTGAGGTATGCCTTCAAATCATCACTGCTCCACATGTTCTCATCAGGGATTCGTTTGTCACGGATGCCATTCTCAAAGTGTTTTTGGATGGAATTGTTTGCCAGGTGGATGCTTCTACAGATATATAAATACAAATAATGTCAGTATTGTACTTAAAACATTAAGACTGAGTGACATGGTTAAAATGTGAATAATTACCATGCATTCTGTTTAATATCTGTTCTGAGAATATGGTAGTACATCAATACAATATCTCTTAAAGATTTTCTTTACTCTCATCACCTGATGATTTGTATTACATGGTGAAACTTCATGTTGACGCTTATGAACGGAAAGAGTAAATGGAAATAGGCAACCATATGTTCCTACCTCCTTATAATGCTAAAAAAACAAAGCGGTATACAGTGATGGATGTTGAGGAAGAAACCATGTCACCTTTTCATTAATTTTTGTCTCAAACTTTTTTGAACCTCACTGATTTAAACTTACATGTGGTAGTCATCCAGAGAAAAGTTCTGACTGCAGAATCTTATGTAGCAATCCTAAAAAGATGCAAGAAGGCTACAGGTGACTTGAAATTCATTTATGATACCATGTTGATGGCTCATGTGAATTACAGAATAGAATGAAGTCTTGGATGGAGCCAAAACTGGGTACAGGCAGGCAAATAACACACCTCCACCAACATTCCCCCTCCCCCTGCCCTGCTTTTCAGTACGACAACACTTTCTGGGGCATCATTGATTAGCGTTTTATTAAGTACATGTTTTTAGCCAGAGGGCAACAGTACTGGTTTTCACAGGCAGGAGAAACTATTTAAACTGAACTTCTTTAATCAACTTCATACTCATTTTATCAATTTTAAATAATTTTATCAATTTTAATTTTAATTGGTATAATAACTGCTTACTTTAATTTATTCAGTGTTATTCTTCAATTGTCAAAGTTTGACCACATCACACCTGCTTTTGTTGACTGAACTACTGGCTCCCTATAAAGTTCATAGTCTAGTTCAAACTGCTTCTTATTGTCTACAAGTCTTTACATAACCAAGCTCCAGGTTATATTAACGATCTTCTGTCTCTGAAAACTGAATCTGACTATTCTCTTCGCTCGTCCTTGCAGTTTCTTTTGTCAGTTCCCAGAGTCAACTGCTCCACATCTGGGGGTTGCCCCTTCACCCATGCTGCACCAGTTCTATGGAACTCATTAAATAAGACTGAAGACTTTCTTTTCAATAAGACTTTGTGAACTCTTAAATTTGATATATATTTTATTGTTAAACACTTTTTAATATTGACTTTAAGTTTAAGCGCTCTATAAAATAATGTACTATCATTATTATAGTGCCCCCATTTAGTGGTTCTTCACTGTTATTTCAGTTTGACATTTGAATAAAGGTATTCATTCATTCATTCATTCATTCATTTAATCAATCATTCATTCAATCATTCAATCATTCAATCAATCATTCATTCAATCATTCATTCATTCATTCATTCAATCATTCAATCATTCATTCAATCATTCATTCAATCAAATAAGAAAAAAGTTTCTGCAAGATGGTCAATCCAGGTGGGCAAAATCATGACCTCACAGTCAGTCAGTCAGTTTTCCCAGTGCCCTGCCCTTAATGAAACTCCTGTATCTATGACAAGTGGGTTAACTGTGACCTATTATCTCTTGTTTGAAAGGCCATTGGTGTGACTTGTTCCCAGGGGTACTAGGTGATCCCTGCGGTCAGGTTCCCTTTTAAATGAAAGTTTATTTCAGCGAAATTAAAACTACCTTTGTAAATATATCTAAAAACGGTTAGATATTCATATCTTGAATTTAAGAACTATGAATCATAGGCCCTGTCTCCTGTATGTTCAGTGTTGCATGGTTAGCAGGGGGGAAGAGTAGGATATGGAGTGTACAGTGTTGTGGTCTGGCCTTGTCTCATGGGTTGGTGCCTCACA
>CM042756.1:25188736-25224520 GCA_022496165.2 Catalaphyllia jardinei
TGCTTTGCAGTAGTGATTGACAATCTGGTCCTGAAAATTAACCGGAGGGTATATTGATAATTAAAAAGGTCATTCAGAGGTGGTGATCAGTGCATTGCCGCATCATACATCTCCAATATACAGAGTCAGTTGTCTCTTCTTGAAGAGAGTCTGCCTTAGGGCCTCTTCATATGAGTGTGGCCAACCAGGCTGGCTCGGTTTCCGAGATCTCACCTTGCCACTCTTTCCTTTGTAAAAATTTTATGTGTTCATATAAAAAGGTGGGCTGGCATGGCTACCGAGATCTCAGTACCCAGGATAAAAATTTTCCCATATCAATATTCCAGCCTGAGTAACCGGGACAAAACTTTTTTAAACAAAATAGCTTTGCCTTCCCAACGGTACTTATTTCCACTTTAGAGTACATGTATGTGAATTAGTGTTATTAGTAAAGTTACAAGAGTCCACAAAGCTGAGCAAACGATACAAATTTATGTTCCACTATTCCAGTTGTGTTTCTTGGATTTCATCCTGGTCGACCAGATGATTTCATCCTGGTCGACCAGGATGAAAGGTCCTTAAAGAAGTCAGGCCCTGCATTTCAAAATGGAAGTAACCTAAAGTAACCAGCAGTCAGATGTCATGTTGGTTAACTGTATAGGGATTAAATGGAGTCAAAACGTCCTAACAGCCACCTTATAGCAATGACCACTTTTTTCGTCCAGGCAAACAGTCCATATTACATATTTCACTCTTATTTTAACCTCTCTACAACAAGAGCCACCTCTCAGCAACAGTGATGACTGCCAAACTGCATCCTAACTGCCCATTGAGAAAATGACCTCTCAAAAACAGCCAGCTATTCAATGACTGATAAATGATGCAAGGAAAAAAACCATTTTTTCATATTTTTTGAATAGTCACAAAACTTGTACTGCATGTCCTTAGCTTTTGTTTGTGTTTGGTTCTGTTTTACTGATATATTTCACAGCGGTCAAACGACTGGGCACTGCATGAACACGCGCGTGATTTAAGCACTTCCAGTCACTTTCCCTCTTTATCCCACAAAATTTCCACGGTCAACCTCCGCCACTCAAGCCATCTCGGTACTAAGTTCAAGCATTCTGCCACTACAAACGTTCTTTTCCCGAGTTTTACTGCTTAGGCAACAGCCTTTCTCATCCGAAAATCTGCCCCCAGAGAGACCAATGACAACTATTGCGATAAAACACAAGTCTTTATGTTTCGCTACGAACTCGTAAATTCGACAAGAAAATTCACTATTGTTGCAGACTGAGATAGTTTCTTTGTTGAAAAAGATATATAAAAGAGACGCCCCTTTCAGAGCTGTGTTTAAGGTAAAAACCTTTCGAAATGAAACATATACCACAAAATTTAAATCTGCCACCATTTTGGCACTTGCTTGTTTCTATGGAAATGGTGCAATCCATTCCCACGCGCGTGCGCGCGGCTTAAGCATGCGCACTCACTTGACCGCTGTGTGCTCAATCTCACCTTCCTTAAGAATTTGAAATCCACATCATCACGTTTGATAGTCCAAATAAATGAAGCGACAGCATTACGTACAGATCTGGACTGTAGGAATAGTGATTGTGATTTGTCAGTTTGTAAATGGAGAAACTCACAATCTAGCTCTATCACCTAACAACTGTGTAATTAAGTAGTTTGAAACAAACCAAAAATTTTTTGCTAAGTTTGAACTTGCACCTGCCTGCAAATTATGTTTCAATCACTGTACAGATAATAAAACATCTTGATATATTTAACATCTATCACATTCATTTCTCTTTACAATATCAGGCCTCAGTTGCTTGATACAAATACTCACGTCATTCTGTGTTGTATGCAGGCATCACAGGTGGAGAAATAAGGATTCATATTGCACTATACATAATTCTTATAAAGATAGCATTAATACAGGTAGTGAATGGTTTCACTGGTACAAGGTAAGACTGTCTGTAATATAGAAGTGTCTGTGTTATAAAGGAGTCCATTAGGTGACTATATATTCCTTGATAAAAAGAACTTGATTATTTGATGAAAAAATATCAAGCGAAATGTAAGTTTACTGAAGATAAAAAAAAAACTTACCATGAGACTGAATTCACAGTTGGGACCATTTCCCTCATATCCTGCATTCCAGTCTTCATTATCTGTACTATCATCATCACTGTCATCACAAGCACTGCCGTCATCATCAGCTTTGTTCTTGCCGATATTAATAGTTCTAGTTTTTGGCTTCAGTGCCTTTCTTGATTTATCTGGAAGATTACTAGAAGTCTTTGAGCTTTTGTCCTTGCTTTGAGGCAAGTTTTCACAATCAGAGTCATCTCCACTATCACAAGAATCATCATCGTCACTACCGTCACTCTCGTTTTTCTTGTTTTTTGAGGGTAACAGGTTTCCTTTGTAGTGTTTCTCTACATATCCTCGCTTCCGTAGTACAGCTCTGACTATTGGATATGGGCCATGACAAATGAAAACTTTCTTTTGCTGTTAATTAAATGTTTAGAAAAATGAACATTAGAGCTGAGTATGATGCACTTCGGTCTGCATACGAGCCAAGTGGCCCATCAGGCTGGAGCTTATCCTGGTTTCTGTAGCATGAAGCGACTAGAAGTATTTCTACTCCCCCCTGGATGGGATGCTAGTCCACCGCAGCATTAAATTTGCCGGTACCCAATTTCACACCTGGTTGGAGAGAGGCACTGTGAAAGTAAAGTGTCTTGCCCAGAACACAACACAATGACTCCATCCTGGGCTCAAAACCCAGACTCCTTGATTCAGAGTCAGGCACACGTAACCATGAAGCTTCTGCACCAGAACAGTCATTTGATTTAGAAAATAAACTTAACATCAGAGACAATAATACTGGTGGCTGAGACTTACCTTAATGGCATTTTCTGCTACTTTTTTAGCATGTCTAACTTTGTCAAACAGTGGATCATCATATTTCATTTTTCCCAGTGGGTGTGAACTGGGTTGCGAGTGACTTCTGGAGTGAGTTGCCTTTTGTTTAACAGGATTTTCAACTTTTGTGTCATCATCCCAGCTGCCTCTGCCATTGTCACTTTCTACCCCACTGGATTTTGCAGGTGGATGTGTTGCTGTCCTTTTGTGTACCTTAATACCTCTCTTGCCTTTTTTCAAATACAAATTTTCAAGTGATTGGTTATAAGGACTTTTCTCCTGTATTTTCTGATAAGCTACACTTGCTCTGTTTACAGCATTCTCTGAGATCTTTGCATTAGATTTAGTCTTTTTGAGGTCAGTCGATGACAATGATTTTAAATCGGGTTTTTCAATTGATTGGTGCAGTGAGCTTTTCAAGTCACTGTTGTCAGTTTTGTCCATTGATGGAGTTGTTAACAAATCCGGTGCTGATGTCGTTGTCAACACTTCTGGAGAGGTGGTTGAACCCTCTTCAGATAGCTTCTGATCATCTTGCTGTTGATAAACAAGCAAACAAATAAAATAAATACTACATAAATAATCTTGAAACCAGCCAAGGACTAATTTCACTCTGTATGTTCCTCATTAAATCCCCCCTTAACAGACACTTAAGATTTACCCCCCCCCCCCTCCCAACTCGTTCACAATATAAGTTTCATACAAGGTGTAGCTCCACATCTAAAGAGATCCATCTAGCAGACCTGTGGAATGAGTCACCTGGTCATACTGCTGGGGGACTCCCTCTTTTCACCAAGTTCACCCCCCTCCCTGTTATGAGTTAGCAGACTGTACTCTACATTGTAGGGTTCCAGAAAAATCTATAGCCATGCTGAGGATGGTTATAGGAAATTCCAAGGGGGGAGGGGAGCCTTCAAACCCAAAATTTCTAAAGGAAAGTATGAGTTAAAACTGAAATTGGGGGGGGGGGGTGGGTGTTACACCAAAACACACTCTGTGGGAGAGGTATGGATATTTTCTGGGACATCACATTATAGAAGTGGATCAAGATAACCGGATGGAAAATGTAAATAAACAGCAACTGAGTTTTTCAACTAACCTCCCTGGATCTGTTGCTTGGTTCCTTTATTTTAGGAATCTTTTTAACCCAACTTGGAGACCTACTGGATGCAGCTGGTACAGGGCTGAACTTGCCTTTGGTTTGGTTAGAACTATTAATTGTTGCTTCAATCTGTGAACAACAAAAGCAAAGATCCAAACGTTCATGTTGCGATAAATTTATGTATTGATTTGTGTTAAAACTGCCCTCTATACATGCTTGGTTAGACACCAGACTAACTTGGTCTGTATACTTTTTATCAGACTTACAACTGTATGGTCCTAGCCCATAAAATAAATCTGATTCATCAGATAAAAGCATTGGCACTATTACAAGTGCCAAAGTCACAAGAATCTTGAGGGGGAACATTCTTCAAAACTTTACAAATTTAGGTTTCCCCTTGCAAATTTAGGTTTTGGCTTTGCAGATCACACAAAATGCTAAAAGATTTAGCATTTCTACAAATGTTTACACTACATCAGGAAAACTTGATAAAAATCAGAATGGGGAGACAACTATAACATCAAATTGAGAGGCTTCCAATAAAATTGAGTGCATAAAGGATATTGTCATCTGTAAACCCTTGGCTAGGCTTGAAAGGTCTCTTATTATATAGCTTGCTCCGTGAGTTACCCTGCGAGCAGTTGGTTTCTTGTACGCCAAATGAGAGAAAAACCACTGCGAGCAACTGTTCGTTCCTTTGAACTTACAACCGTCCAGCACCATGGACGAATAACTTCACTTTGAACTGGTAAAACTAGTTTAAAAGCTGGTTTAGGCTCCTACGCATGCACTCACCAACACAACTGCTTAAGCAAGCCCACCTTGTAACGATCAATTCAAAAATCTGCATTACAAATGTGTACCAATTTGCATAATCTGCCAAGTTCACTAACAAGCATGACTTGCCTTTCCTTTTAAATTCATTTCTCTGTCCAATCAATCTTTGGAATTTAAAAATATAAATTATCTCAAGTTTGAAGATACTGGTAAGATTACAGAAAGGTAATGTTGCTACAGTAAAATGAAATGACCGTTGTTCGACAGATTATGCAAATCAGTAAACCTGTAAAATTCTCACGACGGCCTGGAATCGGAAGCCAGCAATATTCCAAACAAACTTCAAGTCAGTTTTGAACTGAGGCTTGATTTGAAGTTTGCATTATGCATCTGAGAAACAGATTACTGAAATGATTGCTGAAATCAAATTTGCAATAATAAACTTATTAATCCACTCGTGAGAGGAACACTTGACCTGTTTTGACTGTAATTGATAAATAAAATTGACATCAAATGCATCACGTGCAGCATGTCAAACTCGCGCATGCTCAATAGAAAAGCAGACAGTTGCGCGCAGTGGTTTCTCCCTCGTTTGGCGTAGGAGAAACCAACTGCTTGCAGGGTACTGTGAGCGGGCTAGATGCTGTGATTGGCTACCCGAGCAGGCAAGATGGATGGGATTACCTGCTATGTCCCACAAGAAAAATTCCCCGAAAGTCAATAAATCCTTTATTGACCATGTTTGTTCCGTCAAGATGGCTGGATTTTGGCCAAGTTCTTTTTTTGCGAGTTGATGGACCTTGACTCCATCTTAGTCCATAAACATGCAAAAAAAAAAAACTTTGCCAAAATCCAGCCATCTTGACTGAACAAGCTTGGTCAATAATTCATGTACAGTATATTGAAAACAACCACCATCTTGCAATGCAGGTACACTTAAAATTATGACCAGAGGGATACCAGAACTGGGTGCTGAAACATGACTTACACATAGGAATTATTTAAAACTTACAACAATAGGAGATACTTCAGGTCTGGAAAGATCTTTTTTGAATATTTTTGATAAGTGGATGTTGCTTAATGACCAATCAAAAAAGCCCTCATTGCCGGCCCCCCCTCTACGTTTAACACATGGACTGCTGAGGGGGTGGTTGGGGCACTTTTTCAGTTTGTATCTTCTCAGTCCCTTTGTATTTGTGGTTTTGTATTTGTTTCTGATGCATTTCTCAGTTTACCGAGGTGGATAACAAGTATTTCAAAAAGGCAAATCATCAACGGCCAAAATAAATATTTTGGCTGGTGATGATTTTCTTTTTATAACGCCCCAAGCTGCACATGCGATCAACGTGAAATCAATCAAAGCAATAAATATCCGTATGAGACCATGTACTATACTTACATAGAGGTATAGCTCAGGCTAAACTTCGTTTGACAATCTCAACATGAGAAGACAGCTAGTAAACTATCACAATATCAATAACCAGTGTTTAAATTTGTTACGTATTTTCTGTATATTACGAGTCGATAATTAAAATGTGTCGCCGGAAGACAAACATGAAAAGTACAGACAGTACAAAGTTAATCAGTCTCTGCACGAAATCTATAAATAATATTACCGTATGCAAGATTAAATAAACATTACCTAACTTCGTCTATGAATACTTGAAAATTACTACTAAAAGACTTTTAACAAAAAAGCTTTAATAGCCTTAGTGCAAAAGTCAAGAGAAAAAGTGCACTTACGTAGCGCTTTTGTTTCTCTACATGCATTTGTTGTCGATCCATAAATGTTGTCTTTAGCTGTTGTACGATTTTCACGCTGTTTGAACTAACTTTGGGTTTAAAAGTAAATTCTTCAGAAGCGTTAGCGATTCTCTTTTCTGTCCCAGCGCGGACTTTTTCCCCACGTTCTTTCGCCAATTTTATGCTCAGGGCGTTTAGCTTCGGTGCAAAAGTCAGCTCGCATTCGAAGTTCACTCTTTGCGGAGTCTTCGTATTCAACGTTGATATCATTGCCTTGTTCCTCGCTACGTCTTTCAAGGGGCTAAGTTTCTTGTCGCCATCGAGGCCCTCTTCCTTGTCGAGCTGTGTGACTGAGCGGTAAAGTGATAAATCCACGGGTTTTGTTGACAAACACGAGCTATCAAGAGGTCCAACCGCAATGTCGCCATTATTTTCGTAATTATTGTGCGAGGGCGATGGCTGTCGAACTTCCTGAGGGTTTAGATCGGTAGATTCTTGGTTAGCATAACTACTCTTTACCATACTATAGGTTTTGCAGTAATCTAACATATCCATCTCAAGGAGGAATTAGACCTCCATATGTTTGTCAGACGTTTTGGAACGCCATTTTGGAATACGTTACCATAGTAACAACCGCGAGTGCTCCTAAATACCAGAGCACTGTGGGAGAGCTGCGCGGGATCTGTATTATTAAAAATATGTGGCTGTTTGTTCTTTTAAGTATTATTAATTTACGTCGTTGAAGTGTCACAGTTAACAAGCAGGGGTCTTTGTAAAGTAAAGAAACGGCATTAGAGTTACAAAATTCAACAATCCAGACTGAAAGTGTTTTAGTTCCGCTTTCGGCACTCGTCAGACTCGTGGAAAATTGGTCAAAGTCTAAACTCGATTGCATATCAATGAAGTCTGTTATGTTAATTCTAATTAAACCGATTGTTTCTGAAACGTACGAATAATAGATGTTGTTAGCACCTGAGTGGTTTTCATTCAGCCTTTGTAGTTCTTTGTGGGTTCAAAGAAAGTCTCAAAAAAACATTTTGTGGTTGAATTTTGGCACTTAACCGTTCGGTTGAAAGATTTGGCCCGTACAGCTCCTTAATAAATGATTCTCTTGTATCGAATTTGCGTCAACAAGGGAAATTTTTTTTACTGAGCCAGTCACTTTTTCCCCCCTCGTCATTATGTGAACGTTTTAAAATAACGTCAAAAGTAGTATTTATAATGATAAATTCAGGCCGCATGAACCCGTGGGGTTTTCAGAGAAAAAAGACGGGGGGGGGGTTCGTCAAACCCTTAAGGAGTAAAAGCAATCTTGGTACCTTTTAGGGTACTGAACCAAAAAAATTACGGGAGACAATGTGTTGTTTTAGAATTGGTACCTCTCTGGGGTAAAAAAATATCAAGCCACACCTTTAAAACAGAATCTTGGAACCTCGCGCGTGGGGTTTCTTTTAAAATTTCTGACGACCAGCGCCGCCCTTCTTATCTTATGTGGGAGCACCCCTCGGGCGTAAATTAGCTCACGCTACAAGTCAGCATTGCTCTTAAATATTATATTATACTTACAATTAGATCTGCTAGCTTTACAGTCATTCTGCACGTATTAGCCAAAATTAAGTGACATGCAGTCATTGTACTGTATCTCTTTACGATTTTGATAAAGTCTCTGTGTTCCTTTTTTATGATTGTATAACGAGTGGGAATGAAATTCGATTATTTTTCTACTGCATTTGACACACTTATTTTCATCCTTCTTGATTCGTTGTAGATATCTGCTTATCAAGTTCTGCAGATATCTACAACTGCTATTATTATCTCGTCATAACTGTGTAGTTCCGCTCTAAATACATCTTCAATTCCATGCTCTTTCTCCTTTGCCTTCTCTAAATAGTGAAAACGCCAATTCCACTCTCTTTACAGTGACGAATCCAGAGGGGGGGGGGGGGGGCCGGGGGGCTGCTTGCCCTGCTGGCTTTTCTTCCTTCTGCGATTTCTTACCCAACATAAGGAGGGGATCCCATGCCCGCTGGGTCCCTCCTCTAGATCCGTCACTGCCTTACAGACCTTACTTGATCATGAAGTCCTTACATAAGGTATCAAGAGCGAACGCTCAAATCGTCAACTTCAAAAACTCGTAGCCTGCATCTTTTTTTGCTTGTGGTTAGCTTCACGGAAAAGGAATTAAGATGAAGGGTAAAGATTGCCAGACCTGTGACGCAAGTTTATTCACGTAGACGGCCCAGGTTAAGGGTGGACCATTTGAGTTCTTAGGGAGGGGAGGGGTCTGGTCATTTCGAAAAAAATATTCTGCAAGAAAACTATTACCAAAGCAAATTCATGTATGTTCAGTGAGCCGAATAAAGCATGTTGTACGGAGAAAAATATCATGCATAGACACGTCCCTAGGAAAAATTCGTAGGACATTAGAAAATTTAAAAAAAGCATTCATACCTATACCAAATTACCCCTAGAGCCCCTCCCTCAAAAGTCACATTGTACTCTCCTAAACATGCGCTTTCTTTCATGCTAAACTTACCTGATTGAATCGCCCTTTATTGCAGACTTGTAGCGGTGGCACCCAATGTACTCGACGAGTTGTGGGCCCGAAAGGAAACTTCACCAAAACATGGTGCATCTATAAACAATTTGTGAAGTGCAGCAACATCGAAAGATAATCTGAAAAGAGAAAAAAGATGAAATATTGCAAACGAGTCCAGAAAGGAAATTGCACACCCTCGCAATTCAAATGAAATTTGGCAGGGAGACCTACGTGTTTTCTCTCAAGAGAAAATATCAAGGGTTCTGTTTATTTAGTAACCATGTAAAATGGACTTTAAAATGTCAAATTACACCGCAAACAGAGGGCAATTCCACACGCCCAATATCGTGAAATTTAAAGGCGTATTCACATTTCCCAACAACAAACCACGTGAGATAACAAGTCTTTTCGGGGGACAAAAAATAAAGTGATGTAGTGGAAAATCTCCAAATGTGCAATAAAATCACCTGATCCTCGCCGTTGTCTTGGTGCGGCTGTGCATTCTGACAGCGGACGAGTGAAACATTTTGTTCACTGACTTTATTTCAGAGCGAAAAATGACAAAAATTATCTCACACTGGGCTAAAAATATAGATGTTATACAAATTTAAAAAATAGACTTATTCCCAACCTGACATGGCAATTAATTTAAACCGACGCGATTTGCTAAAAGAAACAAATTGGCACGTTTTTTCACTTGAAAATCCCAACCACTTATTAAGATTTTAATTGAAATTCAGATTAAGTGATTTGCCTCAATTCTAATATGCCTGCACGAGCTCAAGAAAATTTTTTATTCTAAATTCTATATTTCTATTTTGCTGTTTTTACAGTCAAAGTGGCAATACGTAACAACTGACGCGAACCACTACGAAGGGCTACTCAATAATTTGGTTATGTAAAGGGCATGCATTATTTAAAGAGCCTCTGGTTACTTATATGTACAGAAAGGACCGAGTAATTAGCATTGAATCTTCCAAGCTCAAATCTGTTTTAAATTAAATTTTGAGACTGCAAATGTACGGCCACTTAGCTTATATTCGATTTGACAGTAAGACTTTGTTATATTATCAGCGGGCTGGGAGACAACAGTTAATCTTGAAACAAAAGTACGTTGAACACTGATACGGACAGAATAGATCGGGGAGCCAAAAGTGAAAAGCGCGCGCGCAAGAAAGACGCAAGAAATTTGTGACCCATTTTTTCTCAAGTGGAGCAGATTAGAAAGTCACTAAAAGCTACACTTACCATGCTTGGTAGCTACATTCTCTTCTGAGCCAAATGTTAAAACCTGAAAATATTCAACATTAGGCCCCTCCGTTTTCACAACTCCAGTACGTCCAAATTACTGTTTGCATTGCTCTAATAATTTATGCTGTGACGTCACACCTCATCTGTGACGTAACGTATTTAAGAATTTAGTCGTGCTTGCCGAAGCCAGTTTCTGAATCGGAGCTCAGTTATTCATTGCGCGGAAATTATCGGAAGTGTTTTGGAGGTATCGACACTTATCGAGTGGAAAACGGAAGAGAAAAAAAAATTGAAGTGTTAAAAAAAATTGCTAGGACTGCTAGGTACAGACTGTAAATTCCTTTTTCCAGTTTTTTTCACTCGAAGTGTCGATACTGCTCCCCACTCCCACTCGCAATTTCCCCGCTCGTCCTAGATCTTTTCAGGGAGCCCCATTTTTCGTAGTCAAGCAAGGAAACGAAGTACTGAAATTATAATCATCATCGGCGTCTTAATTGAGCTTTTACCTTCTCCTCTCTTATACCGCAGTGACGAGGTAAATCAACACATTCACAAAAGTTGCACAAGAGAAATGGAAAGACGCTTTTTGCACACTTTCCAGCTGACATTTCTATTTGTTTGATTCTACAGATGTTGCAGAAAATTCCTTCAAACATCCCCTCGTTACACTGAAGTAAAACCAGAATTATTCTATCAACGAAGTGGCCAGTTTCCGAGGGGCCAGAGACGTGAGCGATTGTACCGGAGAAAGAAGACTGGGGCGAGCTAGGGTTAGGTATCCATCGACCAATCAGGTTACGTTCCTGAATTTTAAGTACAGATAGCGTACATGTAGTATGTTTTGTCGACACATATTCACTAGATAGCATTTTATGGGGTGGATAGCGTTATCCGGCCTTTGAACGACAAGGGCAAAGAGCAGTTGTTTTCGACCAATCACAAGCAAAATCAATGAACAGTCGAGACCCGAACTGACTGTGGCTTGGCCTAGTACCTAGGCCTCGATGTTTTGCTGCGGTTATGCTTTGGGGTCACGTGGTCCCGGCAGGTCTCCAAAATAGTTTGCCCTTGACCGTGGTAGCCCGACGGAAAGCAGTACAGGAACCCACGTTTGGCATTGTTTTTTCTTCTCTATCTTGGTTGGTTGTGTAGACCACGTGCTATATGGTATTACTTTAAGTTCATGAGTCATTTAAACAGTGTTATTTCTTTTGAGGGGTGGGGGGGGGGGAGTTAAGCAATTTTCCCCCAGGGAAAAATATCCCCGCACAAGAAAAAACTGCTTAAAAAAACAATCGTCAAGGGAACCAGAGCCAAAAAAATCGAACTAGTTTTTTTTTTACTAACTAGGTCTTGTGTTTCACTTCCAAATAATTTTTGCACACGATACTGCCCACTCAAAAAAAAATTATGCACAACCTTTTGGTAAGAATAAGATCTCAGGTCCCAGAAAATTGCCCCTCATCCCCTCAAGAGAAGGGTCCGTCCCTAAAAAATGAACGACACAAAAAAAAGCTACACACAAGAAAAACACAATCACATTGTTAAACCGCATGAATATATTTGAATACACAGAGCCTACATACACAACCAGTGACTATTCAGGACTCTAAACAAGACAGAAGCTTAAAAATCAGAACCATAACTAATTAGTTTGTTAATTATCTCCATTTACAGCAGTCTCTACCGCGGCCGTTAGCCCGTTAGAAGGGTCGTAGCGCAACGACTCTTTCGACTATCACTGTGTAACGTGCGTGTCAACTAAAGCTACATTTTAATACCTCTAATAAGAGCTGGAAAAGTGAACTTTAACATGATTCGCATATTACAAGTTTCTATCAAATCAAAATGCTATTTTCTGAACAAGCAAATCAAACTTGAATTTAAGTTGTCCATGAAAATTAACATTAAGGACACTATTAAAGCAATGTTATCCTTGAATATATTTGCATTAAAGCTTGGCATATGGAGCAGTTTTCAATTCACTGTTGAAAGCTGGGTTTATTATCAAATGAAAAAAATAAACTATTTGTTACAAAAAAAAATCCTTTTACTAGCAGAGCCATAGCCAGAAACGATTTGGAGTGAGGCAATATATTTTTAGTTTTAGTGTGTATTTACTTTTTCCTTCACTGACTATCCTGGCCTGCCTCGATTAGCACTGCTACCTGCCGAACCAGGGGATTAAGGATTAATCATAAAGTAACAAAATATTGTTGTCATATCTATTGTTTAAGTCTCTTTGTGAGGACTACAAAGAACAAAAAGTGAAAAAACAAAAATGAGAGTGGCAAGGGCTTTGGTTTGTCTGTTAATAGCTATGGCCCTGAGTTAAGCTATTCTTGTAAACTGACACCCAAATAATATGATAAATACTGAGAAATGTAAAAGGCTTTGGATCTATCCACTTGCAAAAAAATTTTCATTAAAGTAACCACTGTACTATTAAGAGCCTTTTGTTTTCTTCTTGTTTGTTTTTTGGTAAAACCATCAGGCACAGAAGCCAAACAGGTATTTTAAGTTATGCAATCTTTTCAGCTAACAATTCTCACTAAATTAAACAATACAATTGATTGCATGGGGATACTTAAGGGACCTGCATCACTGCATCACCTGTCTTTGACAACACTGGCGTCATATATTCCTGAAAAAACACTAGTCAAAAGAACTGCCTCCAACTTATCTGCCATGGAGCAATGCCCAAATAGCAGAACAGGTATTGACCAGCAGGATGGTGGAAACCTTATCAATACATAGTGCAAATAGCACAGATGATGATGATGATGATGATGATGATCATGATGATGATCATCATGATGATGATGATGATGATGATGATGATCATGATGATGATGATGATGATGATGATGATGATGATGATGACAACAATGTTATCTTCATCCTTCATTTTTTATTACTACCTCTACACATGCCGTTTATCTTAGTGAACATTTTGAGGTTTCCGATATTTTTAGGGTAACTTTGTGTGTCAAACAAATTGACTCTTGATATTGTGATGTAGGTCCTCTAAGCTGAAGCTTTTAATACAAGTAACTTGAAAACTGCTCAAAATACTGCAAACCTCAGAACAGCCCTGTGTAACACACAAAACAATCTCTTTCTGTAAATATCACACCAGTATGTTTGACTTCCAACACTCCTCAGGCAGAGTAAGGAAACATCCATACATGGACAGGCCATTCTTACTGGAAATTAATTGCCTGATAAGGAAACTCAAGTTACCCTACCCCCCCTCCCCCCAAAAAAATCATCCTCCTCCCCCCAGTAAAATCCTGTGGGATAGTGGTTATTGAACAACATTCCATAAGGAATTTACACATCAGGTAATGAATTTTCTCTGATTCTCATACCACTACTTTATAAAAGAGGAAATGATCCAATTTTGCCAGAGAATGTTATGTTTCAGACAGGTTATTAAAAGTCCCTATAATAACAATATTGTACCAGCAAATCCCAGTAATACGCACTAAATATAAAGTTAGCCAATCAGAATTACATTAAATTACAAGGTCCTATTGAAAATGGCAGTCCCACATTTTGACAGACTAAGGCCTTATAACATCTGCTATTTAGTTTATCAATAGCAAATCTTGTTGGTGATGACTGGCAAAAGCAAAGATAAACTCACATTTATCCTAAATAGCTGAAACCCTAGCATAAATGATTCCAAGGACCCTGAACCCTTGCATCAACATACAAGTTCTCCTCACTAGTTTCCATATATTTCTTAAAGTACTTATTGGAGAATTGCTAAACTGATCTGTAATATCACTTGTTCTGTGAGTGGACAAGATAAACCAAATTCTGTTCTATGATTGGTTTCCTAAGCAGTTAAAATAAAGCTACCTTGCCTGCTCAGATCTACCCGCTGTGTCCTGCAAGAAAACTTTCCCCAAAAGCCATATAACAAATCCTTAATAGACTAAGCTTGCTTGGTTAAGATGGCTGAATGTTGGCCGATGTTTTTTTGGCTGGTTTATGGACTCCTTGGTCCATAAACACATATTTTTCTGCCATCTTGACCTCAGGATTAGGGAATAACCCATACATGTATTCACCCTTCAAACAACAACTGATGTTTTACATGAAATATTGTCAATTTTGGAGCAATATTGTTGTGTTCACAACCACTTGCTCACTATCCTAATACATACTCTCAAGTATGTATTGACTTCATGGCCTTGTGCTGTTATGAGAAGAGATGATGTATTGAATTCATGATGAAAAAACAGATTTTGATCTGTTAGAGCATGAAAGACAAATTCAAACAAAATGAATCAACCAGTCCCTAGTTGTTCTAAGGCTAGATGACGCTACTCACTGGATAAATCACTATCCATTTAATAAGAGTTAACAGAACAAACCACTTCTATGGTGGAGAGAGCTATCCAAATTTTAAACAACCCGAGCCAGTTGTACAAATTTTAAAACTTGCAACCCTTACCCAAACATAAAATAAGTACTCAAATAATTTTTTTTTATATTTTTATGACTACTGTACTGTAGTAATACTAAATACTGGTCAAAAACAATCCCAGAGACAAATAACCTGCAACAAGAGTTAAAAAGAAAACATATGAGCATTATCAAACTTGGCCATAATGTGGTGTTTGTATACCGGTACCCTACATTGTTTCAACATAAACTGAACAAATTATTTTTCAGGGAATTTGGACAGCTGGCTCGAAGGGATAATTCATCACCATAATGCAATGCTTCTATGTTAATTAACACATCTAACAGATAACTACAGTAATTTTGTCTGTGCTTAAAGGGCCATTGTCACAATAAAGCGCATGTGTGGTCTTGATTGACACCAATTTCTTTTCAACCAATAGAAACAGTAATACCATCACGAGTGCCAAAAATTCACCTCAGGTCAGCTTAGAGTCGTACATGCCTTTCGAACATCTCTTTATCCACCGGCTTTTGGCCTTTTGTTTGTAAAGAATATTTATCATGTTTATGTTGTATGAAGGCAGTGTCCGTTGATTACAAGCACATACGCTTTACTTTCTTCCAACTTGCATGCATATCTGCAGATATATATACAAAGTTTACAATTTTCGTCCTTGCCCTTGCATCTTTTGTTTTTTTATTTTTTTTTTTGCAAACAAGACAGCCACGAGGTGAAAGAAGCTTTCGTCTCTAGCCGCTTCGAAAACCCTCTTAAGGATATTGTACAATGTACGGTGGAATTCAACTCAAAACACAAAATATGACTTTTAAATCTTTCATGGATGACTAGACAGTTCTTCAATATCGGTATTACTATTTTCACGCGCCTCACAAGGTCAATTAACAACTTTGAAAACTGTTCCATCAGATGAGAAATCAAATTGCCGCACATGTGCAGAAGGGTGTCAAATGCCCTTTAAATGCATCTCTCACTTTTAACTTTTTTAAAACAGACTGGTTTATGTCTGGAATAGTTGTGAACCCTTCTTTAGACATATCCTAAATTTGCAGTTACTTCTCTACTCTTCTCTTGGGACCAAAAATGTAATAATTAATTCCAAGCAAAGCTTTAGCTAACTAAGGATTTTATAACAAGCTTTCCCATCAATTACATCCACCCTAGTCAAAGTCAATGATTGCTTCAACCATGATTTAAGCTGCTGGGAGTATTGCCACTCAAACTCTCAAGCTTTATTTTCACAATAACTAACATTAACATAACTACACTGGTCATTCATGTCTTCGCAAATCATTCATGTCTTCGCAAATAAAGTCACCTTCATTGTGGGTATTGAGTATTGCCTTTTGAATTTGTTGTTTTTATGTGAATCAAGTTGTGACAGTATACAGTACCTTCCACGGCAGTTAAAAAAGCTCAAATTGCGGATGCTGGTGGAGTATCCTGTATGGGTGGCTCCTGAGGTAGACTTTCTTGGCCTCCTGTTCTATAACTCCGAGGACTGTGCCAGGGTGTTTCTTTAAACAGAAACCACAAGTTTCCACCCCAGACAAAAAAGTTGAGAAATCCAAAGACCTGCAAAATAAAGAGTGAATTTTCAGAAGTAATATTGGTAACCAGTTCAAAGAAAACGTAAAATTGAAAGTAATATATTTAAAATTGAATCTTAAGTGAGAAGAACAGGGTTGCTGTAGTGGTGGGAGCACTCGCCTCCCACCAGTGTGGCCTGGGTTCAATTCCGGCCCAATGCCACATGTGGGTTGAGTTTGTTACTAGTTCTTGCCTTGCTCGGATGGTCTTTCCAGTTTCTCTCCCTCCTGAAAAACCAACATTTCCAAATGCTGATTCAATCAGGATTAGACCTGCATGAAAAACGGCCAAGGCCAATGAGGCTTCCCCTCTAAAAATTGTAATTTTATTTACTTATTTATTTAGTCATACCATGTTTTATTTATCTATGATAATAGACTAGGCAAAAGTCAGAGTACGTTTCCCTTGTTTGCATAGCCTCACTGAAACATGAGGGTGAAAATCAAGACAGTTATGCAATCCCTTGACTTTGTTTCGAGTTTGCATAACTTTGGAAAATTCTCCCAACTTCCCGATGAGGCTATGTAAACAAGGAAAAGGTCCTCTGTTGCTTTTATAAAATATTTCTCAAAAATACCCACAAATCTAAAATGTCACACGCCTATCGACTGATGAGAGTGCACACAGTATCTCTGTCAGTTATTTCATAAAAACATTTAAGCCATGACTTACCACAGACACAGTTGGGGTACCATATGTGGCCCCAGCAAATTCTGCACAAGTAGTAATCTCTTTTTTACCACAGGTGCTGTAGCCTTCAAATACTTTTTTTTCGCCTGTAGCATCTTTAAGACCAGACAAGGCTGATGCCCATGCTATGGCACTTGTGAACCAGAAGATAACAAGTATGAGAGTGACAACAAAATCCTATACATTGAAAAAAAAAAACAGAAAGTCAGTTAAGTTAAATTTAAATCAATAAGTCAATGTGCAGGAGGTTATGTAGTGGTTGTGGGGGATGGGTAGGGGTTTTTGGTGAGGCTGTGCCTGACCTGACCTGAGCAAAATGTTGATGCCCTATTTCCCACCTCTACGTTAGCAGATGACTCTAATATATGACTGCAGCCAGCCACTAATGGCTTTCATCCAGTGGTGCACATACCTAAATACCCCACGTAACGGGTGGTAAAGGTAAATTCTGCATACAAGTGTGTCATCATGTCGGCATATATCTCTGAATAAAGCAACTAGGAGTATTTCTACTCTCCCCTGGATGGGATGCTATTTTAGTCTATCACAGGGTTACCTACCAGTATAAATTTGCTGGTACCCATTAATACACCTGGGTGGAGAGAGGCACTGTCAGAGTTTATTGTCTTGCATGAGAACACAACATAATGTTCCTGGCCAGGGTTTGACCTGGTTCACACGATCTGGAGGCGAGCACACCATGAGGCCACCATGCCTACAAGGGATAACCCTCCAACCCTTCCCTGTCCCAGGTTCCTTTTATGCAAAATAAACCAAGTGATCTTCAATAATTATGATCTTGATCTGCTGATCATCCTGAAGAAATGACTTGTACCTATCCATTAACGTACAAGTTAACAAGCAATGGTTTACAACAAAAAATAAAAAGAATCTTACCACAACTGGGAAAGAAAACAAACCAACATCAGTTGAGGTTGCCTCCTCTGCACGATCTTCAAACATGACGTAATAAACAAGAGCAACTAGGACAAACAGCATTGAGACCACACCCGTGAAGACAAAATACTGTGCTTCTGACATATAGTTCATGTCCAGTGTATCTTGTTTAGCAACAGGCAACGACTCATTAGCGCAAATCTTTCCTCCATCTGGAACAGTATACAGGGTTATGCCTTTGAATGGATAGTAGAATTTACCCTCCACAACACGTGATGATAGGTCTTTCGGTGACACTTCACAGTTGACCCTAAATTGAAAGTTCCCCACAAAGCCTGCCACTGTTGCAAATGCAAAGATGGTGATTAACTGAATAAAAAAGAAAACAAGCAATACAAGGATTAGTGGATTAAACTCTGTTGGAATCCTAGCTAAAAGAAAATATAAGTTATAGTGATTATGATTTGACTTACAATGTAACACTCAGGGCACTCACTATATTTTGGGAAGCTTAACAGGGGTGCTTATTGGAGACAGATAAATTTAAAGGGATGTTGGAGCTGAATGTGTAAAACAAAACTTTGAAGGAACTGTGCCCTCATGACAAAATAAAACAAAACTTACCAGACCAGCTCTTTTGTTATGCTGAAATATCATCAATTCAGAGGGAAAATAAAGCAGGGATGTATCGCTTGGACAGACTTGCTGGAAAAGGGATGCTCACTTATCAGGCAGGGCCCAATACAGATGGAGGGAGGTTGTAGAATGCAAAATCAACTCATTGCGGTATAAGTGCTAGGGTATGGCGTTATATCCCCGCCAAAATTCGACGTTCGCTTTCGATGTTCCGTTCACATTCTATGTTTGTTGTCAGTGATTCGACATTAGAGTTTGGCAATGTGACATCGAACTTGCAACATAAGAGTTTCACAATGCAACATTGAAGTTTGACAATACCACGTTGGTTTTCCATGCAACATTCCAATCACACATTTTCAATTTCAGCCTACTATCCGACATGCTTGGGTAGCCATTTAATGTGTGTTTCACTTTTTAACCCCCGACACGCTTGAATGATTAACCGTGGTAACACGCTGTACTTTTAATTTTGCGGGTTCAATCCAATATGGGGCTACGGGTGTCACGAAAAACTCAGACCTCAGACCTCAGCCCCCTCGATTTTTTTTTGAAAACGATTTATTAAACTCGTCTCGATTCTTATCACCTGAAATGTTTATGGTCAAGCAATGTTCATAGACAACAGCCAGCCAGAAAGAAACAAGATATTTATCTTCTCCGGTTTATAGCTTTCGAAACGATCAAACAGTGAAAAACTAGCAAGGTTTAAAATCGTAGCCAACACCTTTATGACATTTGCTGGTGAATATTTTACCGAAAAAATAGTATGAGAGAGTTGCTATAATGCTGTTCAAATTGAAGTCCGTTTTGTATCCACCAGACGTGACAGTAATAAACCGGAGAAGATAAAGAATTTTTCTGGCTTTTGCCGCATATGAACATTGCATGAGCATAAAACATTTAAGGTGATAAGATTGAGTCGAGTTTAAATATATTTTTTTAATTTATTTCCAGGGGTCTGAGTTTTCGGGGTCTGCATTTGGGTGTCAAGTCAAGTTCAGTCTGTGCAAAGCATAATCAAATAAAAATTGAGTGCAAAGTGTGTTCAAAAGCTCTGGCCCAGGCTTGCCTACCGGGTGATGCCTGTTGGCTCGTAAAATCTTAAACCCTTTCTCGCCCATGGATTAAAAGTTACGGCTGAACACTGATTTAGAACGTGCATGTACAAATTAACAATTGTACATGTATGTATTGATGTTGAGATTTACACATGCTTGAAAGTCTTCTATATATATAAATATACGCCTATAACTCGATACGAGTAATACACAAAAAATTACAGACGAATAGAGGAAACTTGTAGTGAAAAAACTAAGCTCAGTCTCAGAGAGGATTCCAGATTACTATCTGCTCCTCTCCCTATCGTGATGCTTGGCTCTCCTGTCTATATTCCTGTTCCGTCTCTCAATTTCTATTTTATCACAGATATCAGATATGAGTCTCTGCCAGGCTAGCCGACCTGTTACGATCTCTCTCCATGTTCTGAGAGGAGCTCCACACTTGAGGATGTCCTTCAGGGTGTCCTTATATCCAAGAAAGGGATGCCCGCCTCTCCTTGAACCCTCTTCTAATACTCCTTATAGTTCACCACTAAATTTTCTCTGATTCTTATTGGTTTAAGTTGATCACGTGATGCAATAGTGTTCATCCATGGAGGGCCACTATCAGCCCATAGTGCCCCTCCGCCAAAAATACCCGGATGGATAGTAGTCGTCCGTGAAAATTTTTCTGTAAACAAGCGGGTTTCATAGAAACTAAACAACTGAAATTGTCATTAAGGTATTTGTCTGTTTTTCTTTTTCAAATTTTATATTTGGCTTTCCCAGGTTTCATCTCGAAATCTTGAAAATAATTCAATTGAAGTCTAATTGATTTTTTAGGTAGTGTGCGGAAGAAAATATAGTGGTGAACAATAAAGACAATAGAGTGTTTATGTCTTGGAACTATCAGTCTGATAGTTGCCCCTTGGAAATTTGATGTTCTTAAAACTAGCATTCGCTTCTCGAGCAAATATTTGTTTTAAGAATACCAAATTTCCGGGGGGCAACTATCAGCCGATAGTTACTCGAGAGAAACACTCTATTGTTTAAATAGAGAAGTGCCTTCATGGGCTGCTCATCTGGCATATGTGCAACATGACCCATCCAACACAATCTGTTCCTTATGAGAACAATCTCAATATCCATAGATTTTGCATGATCCTCTATTACTTACAATACTCTTACAATACCAATGCATTTCTGTTTAGAAAGTGATACTGGTCATGCTAAGAATATGTTTATAGGTCACTTGATCATCTTAATTAACCAATCATTTGCATTTGTAAATATCTTTGAACGTAAATTTCATGTATTATTTTAGCTTTTGCATCATGCATACATAGTTATATGATGGTTGCAGATGAACGACAAAATTATTCAACTATTCAGTTTTAGACTGGCAGTATTTCTTGATTTTAAAAATGTAACAATATGTAACTGAAACGGTCAAACATTAAGCTCGGTCTGCAAAAATATTAGAAGCTTGAGTGATTTGGAATTTTTGCATGTAATTTCCATTAGCCATGCCTACATTATCGGTTCAAAACTTGTTAAGTTGCATTACAGGATCCTTAAGACTATAGAGCAATAAGTTACGTATCTCTATCGCCACGTCAACATATCGGCTTTTACACACAACCTGACTAGACCAAGGATTTAACAGCTTTGCAAAGATACGCCTCGAAAAGCAACGGCCGACTCGATCCGAATCAATGATCAAATATCACATTATAGCGACGCGATTGTGCATCAGACCCACCAGTTCAATGCCTTTGATGAATCCCTTAGGCTCCTTCAGTATCTCTATGTTTGGTTTTTGGTTCATTTTGGACGGAAGATGAACCACTGATCAAAATGTTCAAGCAGATTTCATTCACACACACCTGCGTTGGTAACCTTCCCGCGCGCCTTGCAAGCTCAGCAGCCCGGCCGCTTTTTCTTAGCAATGACCTCATTAGTTATTTTGGGGAGTCTTGCGGGTCATGGCAAACGTTCGCGGGATATCACGGGACGCCGAGGACCTACCATGGTTAAAAGTTTCCAATATATTTCGCAAACTTTTCTGTTGGCAAAGGCTTACGTGATAGTTTTTCTGAAGAGTTCATCTCATCAAGAAGCTATCTTTGATCGTATATCGCATTAAAATCTTGTGGGTTTCACCAAGGTCCACAAAAAAGAAAATCGGCCAAAAATTCCTTATATTCTTCAAATGGCTGAAATTCTCGGGTTGCACATCAGAAAATCCACAACTATAGAGCCACCAAAGTAATTATCTTCATCAGGCATAAGAGGGGGTAGATTTATATCTGTCAACAACTTTTCAGCTCAAGGACACGCTTCGTCTAAAAACAGGCACATGTTAGCCTTTTTAGAAGTTAGCGTATTGGGAAAAGTGCTTATTCAAATTTTTGCTTGATCAGTTCAGATAATCAGTGGCCTAGATAGCCAAAGTAAGTTCCACATGTTTACACTATTTTCCGGCCGCCATATTTGTGTCCCTTGGAGGCACACCAACATGGCGGCTCCATACTGGGCTCTGTAAATTTGTGCAAAATATTTCGACAAATATTTCAAGATCGGGAAAACGTACAGACCTAAAACTTGAGAAGTATTTTAATTATTTATCTCCTATAACATTATAATTTCTTGAGTATATATAAGTATATTCATTGAATAGTTTTCGAAATGTTTTTTATAATTGCGTGACGGTGCAACATAAGAAGAGCTCTAAATGTCACGCCATTTTAGGCCACTATTTTGTCACCAACTAATCTCGTTCCCAGGGTTTCATCTCTCCATCGGACAAGAAGGAAAAGGTGGTGTACCAACAAACAAAAGGCCAGGAGAGTTTTTTTTATAGTTCCTTGATTTGAATTAAATTTTAATGTACTTTTTATTTCATTATAGTTTGCTTACAGATCGTCTATGTTGTCTTGAGCTTATCAAGATGGCAAGCAAAACTATTAACCGCATATTTCAAAAATTCGGAACGCAATAGGGTAGCACTGGGCTGATAAATATAACTCGGAGCAAAAAAAAATTAATGTCTGTGAACCGACCGATTTTTCCACTTTTACCTTATTATTTCGTGACATTTCTGGAAACTAGGTCCTAGCTTGCTAAGTGTGCTGATCACGTTAAATAAAAGATAAAGTATAAAACCAATTGAAAGATAAATTTAATGTTCGGTATTTCGGTTAGACAGGACTAACCTTCTTCAGGAGTTTTTTAAAATAATAAAAATTCTTTTTTTTTCAGTGTCAGTGTCTGCAAAAAGTATTTATACCAAGTTTTAGCATGAGTAAAAACGGTCACTCAATGTTTTCTCTTCTATAGTCTGTCTAGCTTAGACGAGAGATGTGTTACGAGCGAAGAAAGCCGTAAGGAAATGAAATCCGTTTTTGATACTTCAACAGCAGAGTACAAATAATGCTCGAAATGCTCCCTTTGAAGGGGGGGGGGGGGGGGGATTCAAATGTCTGGTAGTGTTCCCAAGAGATATTTTTGGTCAAAGGATAAGTTGAATTGAGAAAAACAAAATTTTGTAGATTTGATGGATTTGGAAAATTAAAATTTGAAGTGAATTAGTTGATGGACGGGGTCGACTTGCTCGATAACGAAATAAATGCTCGCGCACGGTATCCTATATTTTTTATTGCTTAATAATAGTATACATATTATCCACTTAAATTTAAAGAAACTTTATCGGAAGGAAAAAAGATATAGGTGAAAGCGTGAAGAAAACTGTTACTCTAGAATGAAAATTATGACCGCGAAAACGAATACGCGAACGCTTTACGTCCATGTCGTTTTAAATAGTGCGATTTTTCCACAAAATTTTGTATGATATTGTTCCATATACTCGACACTTTTAAGGGGCCAAGTTTTTCCCAAGTCGTATCAAACTTTGCCTATTGTTATGGTTGGGATTTTTTAAGACAATAATAAACTGTGCTTCGAGCTACCGCAAAATGTGTCGTGGACCGATGAATAACGCGCGTGACTGATTAGCACGAATACAGGCATAAATGGGGTAAGATTGTCTCATCACATCTCTGAAGCGAACATGGTGACCTATTATTTTTATCGCTTTTTTCGAAACAGTGCTTGATAGAGAACATTCTGAGACAATTTCAAAACAATTCATCAGTAATTTTTATTCCTGAGGAATCACTTAAATGTATCTAAATTGGTTTATTGGAATCATGTTTTTGATCCTTGAACTCAGTCCCCTGCTCAACCTTCGGGTCATTGGCCTCCGGGTCATTCTTGAACTCAGTTTCCAAGTCACTCTCCAGGTCATTCTCGAACTCAGTCCTCTGCTCAACCTCTGGGTCATTCTCGAACTCAGCCCCCTGCTCAACCTCTGGGTCATACTCAAACTCAGTCCCCAGCTCGGCCTCCCGGTCATTCTGGCTCTCAGTCCCCACCTCAGCCTTCGGGCCATTCTCAAACTCAGTTGTTAGGTCTGTATCTATATCATGTTCAGGCTTTAGTATAGCATGGACTTGATCACGGATTTCCTGGTCCCGCTCACGGTTTCTGAGCAATCCTTGACGACGACGACGCCAGGCTTCACTGAAATAAAATGAGAATTACGTTCCTTCTCGTCCTCATGCTCAGAAATCAGAAAGAAAAAAGTGTTATGTTTCATTTCGTATTATTAATTTATTTTTTACCTTTCATTTAGTATTTATTAACTTAATTTTTATCCATTTACTCAGTTTACTATTTTCTAAACATACAAAACATGGAAAATAGTGAATGGTTTGAACCTAGGAGTATCAGTAGTTCGTATTGTGTGATCGTCCTGGCGAGGGTAGTTCTGAAAAGAACTGTTGTTGGTGACGTGAATATGTTCGTCTGTCGATGATGGTATTGGCTGAAAGACTCGTGTTAAGTTTGTCATGAGTCATTGGTCGATTTTGATCCGTCTTTTGTTAATCAAATTGGTCGGTTTGAGCTCCGTGTTTGCCGAGTTAGTCAAATTAAGTCGGCCTGTTAGAAGTCCGTTTGTCAGTTTCGTTTTAGTCGTGGATAAGTCGTTTGTAAGGCACAGGTAGTTGTTGACATCTGCTAAGAGGCGTTTGTTCTAAGTTAGAGTCAGTCGTTGAAAACAGTTTGTACTGTAGGTTAATCATTGAGCAGAGTCTCAGTCAATGTTGTAGTTTGTCAGTTGATGGTTTACAGCAATGTGATTGTTGACATCTCCATTTCTCGTGGCTTGTTTGTGCTCAGTCAGTCTCGTGTTAAGGTTTCAGTCAGTCTCGTCAATGTAGGAAGCCTGGCAGTCGGAGCATTTTATCCTGTCTGTTGTTGGGTTCTTCTCTGTCTGAAACGTTGGTCAGTGAGTGTCGTGACGTAGTTGTAGGTTTGTGGGCTACACGGATGATCTGGAGCTGTAAGATCCGTGAAATGATCTCAGAAGTGCCTTAAGTAAGGTATGGTCACTTTAGTAACAGGTGTCGGGTTCCTGTTCGTTGCGTCGCCTTCAGTAGGTCGGTAAAATTTACGTGTAATAAAGTCAGCGTTGTAGTTGTTCTTGAGAAAAACACGTTCAAAGGATTTGTTTTCGTCTCATAAGCTGTCCTAAATAGAGAAGAAAATTACAATTTAAAATATAGAAGTTTATCTCATCGATGCGCCTATAGGCTTCATTACTAACCGCTGTTCGGGAACATGAGCCGGCGCTCCTCCCATCGGGAACCGGACCCGAGAGAGCAGCGGGAAATATACAAACCTGTTGTCCAGAGAAAAGGCAATGAAGCAGATCGCCAGGAAAATGACAAAAGCGCGTCTCATATTACTTCTCTTCCTGAAAATAACAAAAACTGTGTTTAGGACACTATAAACAGGTACCCAGCCTGCCAAAGATGCGATTTTACTGCGCGTAAGCGTACGCGTAGCCTGCGAGGAGGCTCACCTTTGAGACACGCGCGAGAGCTGTGATGAGCAAAGCGATTCGGCGGAGGGGAGCCTGGAAACTAGGTGCCAAGAAAGTCAGTCTTCCTTGATCTCGGTAATTTTTTATTTTTGCTTCGCCCCAGCAAAGTGAATTACAATTGGTCGAAAAGCGTGAAAGGCGAGAAAACTGTCAATCTGTTATCTTTGATGAGGAGCGATTAGAGATCCCCATGGAGTCGGTAATTAACCGCACGTTCTCACCGCAGTAAAAAATAAGTCGTCCAAATTTGGAGCCAGAGGAAGAATTGAGTGCGCGCATTCACTGATGTTTTAACCATGGTTCTGTCTTTTTCTGTTTAACTTTCAAACTTAAGAGGAGGCAGGAAAATAACAGTTAAAAATATGTTATAATCAAGACGTACTTTTGACACTTGTTGCATTGCCGACTGCATGTTGAAGGAGTTAAATATTATAACCGAAACAATACTAGAGTGTTTGCCCGTTTACTACGATCATCAAAGACCAGACTTTTAAAGCAAGATCACTTGGAATCAAGTGTGTCCTTGCCAGATATACACTTTGACGGCTTTTCTCCGGCAAGAACTTTATCAACAAAGCATATCGCATCTGCATGTTAATATAAAAAAATCACAATTTTCCTGCGAAATCTGAGCTGCCAAAGCCTTATACTCCCGTTCAAAATTAATTTTCTTATTTTTTCGCTTTCTGGGTTAGAAACGAAATATTTGCAGAGATCAGAGCAGCTTCACTTGCTCGTATCGCAGCTTCGGTGCTCGATTACACGCACGCGCCTACGCCTCGCGCGCTTGTCTTCATGCCCTAACGCGAGTCTGCTCGCAGGCTAGCGTGCGCGTGGAAATTTTTGTTCTTCGCGTGTGAGTCAAGCGAAAAAGGATTCTTATTCCTCATTTTCTCTCACTCGCCTTCAAGCTGCACCCCTAAAGCGTAAAACACTCTTTCTTTATCCCTCAAGCCCTCTCTTCTTTTCCTAATCCATGGAATGTAATGTTAGCTTTTCAGTAATCTGAAGGTTGTAGCACAGATATTAAAACTCGAATGGAGCGTAAAGCAACAAATTATCGCACATAAGCAAGGATTTTGACCACTTTTAGATTTAGAAACCCTCCAGGCAAGAAAACCGAAAGAAAAGACCTGTATAACTGGAGGCGCGGGGATCAAAGTTCTGCCGGGCACTCGTCAACCCTTAATGGAATGCAGTCGTATATCCCCTATTTTCTTAATTAGGTGGTAAAAAATGTAGCGATGTTGAATCAACTGCTATTTTCATAGATAAACGGATAGACATTAAGGAATGACTTTTAAACTTACCGTTAAACGTGGGGCTTGATAAGGCGTTGGTCGACTCTCTGGATCAATGCAACATAAACAACAATGCTTTATTTGCTCTAAACATTTAAAACACATTTGCATAGTAAATTACCAAAAAAAAACAATAGCTTAGGAAATAGAATGTGTTTTAAGTCGAGCCAGAGGGAAAAATGAACCTTGCAGTTTTCGAGCGCCTTTTACGTGCAGAACAAAATAAGATCAAGGCAATGATATGCCGCGGATTGACTGGAATCAAATCAGCTGCATGGTGATATATGTTGTGCCAGTTAACAGTGGGAGTTACGCATCAGTAGAAACCATGCAATTAAGTTAGTTTCGCCTCCGGCTTTGACCTCTTTAACTTCGGTGGTTATTTTTCTCATTTCAGACTATATTCTCTCGAGAATTGCTTAAGTTTTCTGCATTACTGCGATGATCAGTCATATCCTCATATCTTTCTCTGAAGTTCAAAGATATGAACTTTCATATATTCAAGGCTTGTATTCTTCACCTTCTACGGGTATATTACAAACTCACAAAGTGGCCAGCTCCCAGTTAGCTTGATAGCTCATTTGGTAGAGCATTGCACCGGTATCGCAGAGGTGATGGGTTTGAATCCCCTCCAGGCATGAATTTTTTTCAGGCTGTAATTCCTCACTTACTGACTATGGTCTGAAATTGGAAAACAAATCAAAGCGGGAGGTAAATAAAACTTAATTGCATGGTTTGCACCGATGCGTAACTTCCACTGGGAACGGGCACGACACACAACATATATCATGATTTGATTCAAGTTAGTACCGCATTGATCCGCACAGTGGAGTAACGCCTTATCAAGCCAAACGTTTAACGGTAAGTTAAAGAAGTCATTCCTTGATAACTCTCCGTTTCTCTGTGGAAATAGCAGTTTATTCAACATCAGTTATGCATGGTTTAGTAGCTAAAACTACCTAACAAATAGGAGATATACGACCGCATGCCATTAAGGGGTGCCCTGCAGGACTTAAATCCCCGCGTCCCAAGTTATACAGGTCTTTTCTTTCGGTTCTCTGGCTTAGGGTGTTTCTAAAGCTAACGGTGTTCAAAATACTTGCTTGTAGTGCGCAAATTTGATTATTTGTGTTCCAGTCGAGTTTTAATATCTGCGCTATACTCTTCATTTCTTCCCACGAAGACATTTCTTTGTCTTGTCACGGTTATGAGCCAGAATAATAACAGCGTAAGAGATTGACCTTCAGCCATGAGATACAGCTTTGTTTAAAGGCTAATTTCAAGGGTGTAGGCTCTCCTAATTAAAGAGTGCGTGCACGTGACGTCATCAAAAACTAAAGAGCCACTAAGAGCTTCATACTAAGCTCTATAATTTTACGCGGAACTTTGGGACATGCACACACCTTAAACTTTAAGAACGGTCTTCTTTATTTATCGTTTGTAAGATCACAAACTCTTGACTTTTATTCACTGCATGGGTTTTGATTTTATTTTACATTACGTGACAGTGCACGCACTCTAGAGTCTTCTAATTTTCTCAGGAAACAATGAGAAATCGGTGAACAATCCGTTTCGGCGTGCATTTAGTCCCCATGGTTGACTACCTGCCATGCTTCTGCGACGATCCTTCGCCTTTTGTTGTATCACAGATAATCCTTGCAATCTTTTCAATATAAATTTAACATTACGCTGGATTTTCCATGGATTAAGATAAGAAGGGAGGGCTTGGTGAATAAACAAAGAGTGTACCACGATATAGGCATGACGAGTGAGGGAGAATGAGAAAGAGCATCAAAAATCCTCCCTCCCCTCCCTAGTACGCAAAGAACAAAAATATCCACGTGCACGCTTACGCAGCAAAATCGTATGTGTGGCAGGCTATGTACCTGTTTATTGTGTCCTAAACAAAGTTTTTTGTTATTTAGAGGAAGAGAAGTAATATAAGACGTTCTTTTGTCATTTTCCTGGCGATCTCCTTAATTGCTTTTTTTCTCAGGAAGGCAGGTTTGTATATTCCCTGCGGCCTGGGACCCTGTGGGAGGAGGGCCGGCTTATGTTGCCGAACAGCGGTTAGATATCGAGCCTATAGGCGCATGCGCATCTACTTGAGACGGAAGCATCTCTAGGATTGGAAGAAATTCGAAATACTTGAACTTTTAAGCAGAGCTTACCTTTTTAAATTGTAATTTTCTTCACTAACAAGTTTTTTCATGTTTTATACTTAAGTTGAAAAAAGAAATTAATAAAAAGAAAATGAAAGCTAATAGTCAACATAAAACTTAACTTTCGAGTAAAACACCTAATTATAACTACGAACATCGCATTACTTAAATCTCTCATTAATTACAGGTTTAAAAATATTTTCTTTTTGATTTCTGAGCGTGAGGAAGAGAGTGAACGCAATTCCCATTTTATTTCAATAAAGCTTGGCGTCTTCGTCGTGCAGGACTGCTCAGAAACCGTGAGAGGGACCAGGAAATCCGTGATCAGATCAATGCTGAACTGAAGTCTGACTATGATACAGACCTAAAAACTGACTTTGAGATTGACCTGGAATTGGGGACTGAGTTCGAGAATAGGAATAAAACGCAAGCAGCGGTTACAAACATTTGCTTGAACTGCATAACTTTATGAACTTAACGTTTTGCATGTTACAACATACATCATCAGAAGTGATTACTTTTCAGTTACAGATAAATTTAAATTCAAAAATACGACTGTACAGACTGGGAACTAACGAAATTGAAATTGACATAAAGAGTCTCTGTTGATCCGTGAATGACCCTCAGTCTGACTTGAGGACTGAGTTGGAGAATGACCCGGAGGCCAAAATGGGGACTGAGTACGAGAATGCCGAGGACGTTTGTACCGTTGCAGTTATGTCCTATATGGCAGACATGTCCTCTGACGTAATAGGATATACTGAGCCAATCATATCATGGGTTCTATCTATTAATGCGCAGCCATAAGACTGGTAACTGATCTCCGTTCTAAGAAGACACTGTCACAATGCAATTTCATTGGAAGAAACAACGACACATACAAGTGGTCAAAACGTTTAAGACATATCTGCCACGCAGGACACAACTGCAACGCTACAGACGTTGAGCTGGAGACTGAGTTCAATACTGACCCGAAGGTTTAACAGAGGACTGAGTTCAAGGATAAAAAAACATGATTATAGTTAAGACAACAAAAAAGTTGTTTGAGTCCTAAGGTCGTCTGTAAACTTTTTAAATAAAGACAGAGTACTTTTATGTAGTTGAACTCATATCTTCAAAGACAAAAACGCTACCAAATTAGTTCAGTTTTAAAAATAAGAAACAAACAGCAGCGATTAACATATTGAACTTGCACATTTCTTTGAGACTTTTGTTTGTACTCCACATACATTTTCAAAAGTAACCGTTAAAATTAAAACAGTTATTTTTATATAACAATTTTGAGGGGTCTGGAATCTAGATTACGCAAATACTTAACAGTAAACAAGAAAAAAAAACTAGAGTATATTGATAATGCATGAGCTTTTCACTTCAGACGTTGACATTGAAAGCTGGCTTAAGTTCTTGAGCCAATTTTCAATGCTTGCAAACTAGACAAACTCAAGACAAAGTAGAGGATCTGCAGAAACCTTTAGAGCAAAAAATGTGAAATATTTTGTTTTTTGTTGTAACCTCCTTGTTTTTCTTAGCGTGCGCAACGTATTGCACACCTAAAGTTTGTTTTACAGGAAGTAAAAGCGTTTGATAATAAATCTCACATCATTATTACGATACTCTCAATCTCAACCTATTCTCATTTGTTTTGCAGACCCTTGCTTCCATAATTGTGTTTAATGCCGGCGAAATCCTCCCACAAAATTGGTTAAAAATATAAAAATTACAATTTTTTTGACCTGACAAGGAATTCAACACCCTCTTTAAGACCTAAAAACCGTTCCTCGATATTTCGGTAAGAGGCCATTTCCGAATTACCCCAGGCCTCTTTTTCGAAGCGAGTCTTTGTTTTCCTATGCAAAACAATTTGCATTCACATGAAAATGAGTTTAATTTGCGTGTGAATTAAAATTGATTTGCATTTGAAAGAATGAGCACCAAGACTCGCTTTGAAAAAGAGGCCTGCGGTAATTCGGAGAATGTCCTATTCGCCACGGTCAATCATTTTTGGGTCATGTGATCTGCCCGTTCATTCCATAAGGGAATCATCGAAATCAATTCAACGTGAATACCTGGGAGAAAGCCTTACGAAGACGAGGCAATATGGATCCAATTTCAACATGACCTTCTCTTCGAATTTAATCTTTATCGTTAATTCTCAAGTTCCTTTGTATTTACGATTGTAGTTAATTGTAGGGTCATTCTCGAACTCAGTCCCCAGCTCAACCTCCGGGTCATTCTCGAACTCAGTCCCCAGCTCAACCTCCGGGTCATTCTCAAACTCAGTCCCCAGCTCAACCTCCGGGTCATTCTCAAACTCAGTTTTTAGGTCTGTGTCAGGCTTCAGCTCAGATTTGATCTGCTCATGGATTCCCTGGTCCTTCTCGCGGTTTTTGAGGGTCCCTCTACGACGACGACGCCAAGCTTCACTAAAATAAAAGAGAATTACGTTCAATCTCCTCCTCATGCTTAGAAATCAGAAAGAAAATACCTTCAATCCTGTAAGTTAAGTTTTTTGTTGGGTATTAGCTTTGATTTAGTATTTATTAATTTATTTTTATCCATTTATTCAGTTATTATGTTATTTAAACGTATAAAAAACTAGTTAGAGAAGAAAATTACAGTTTAAGGTGGTATGATACCCTAAAATATGGTGATTTTCATAAAAATCTCAATTTATTGAAAACACAAAATTTAAGATCCTTGAACACTTGTCGAAAACATTTTCAAGTGATCTTGCTAATTTTTGTCTAGATGACTGCCAAATTTAAGGAAATTACACAGTGGTATAAGTTTTTTTTTTACCTACCAACGACCATAGCAACGGATGTTTACCATAAGAACGTGGCCAAAAATACTGATTTGTTTGAACATATATAAACGAAACTTTGGAGAAAAGCTTTGGAGACATGCACAACTCTATTGACATAATTAGTTGTTAAAGGTTTTGCCTCGAATCGCCATCACAGGCTCATTCATTTCCCTTATGAAAACGAACATTTCCTAAAACTGTGGTAACTTTTTACAAAATAGAACAAACAATGCACCCCCTTCCCCCGAGATCCAAACTACACCCGCCCCGTTATTGTAGAATACATGGAAAACAGCGCATGTTAACTTTTCATTCGTGCATAACCACAATTCATTCGTGCATAACCACAATTTCCTGTGTCTTTGATCTTACCACTAACACAATTTTTCGAGTTTCACAAAACGTGTTCAAGGCCTCGGAAATATGACCCTCTCCCAATTAGAGAGCTGCCTCGTTCGTTCCCTTCAGCAATAAGAGAGACCACACACATGAAATAAGCCTTTGAACAAAGCCGCATCTCATGGCTGAAGGTCACTGAGCATTATTTTGGCTCATGACCGTGTCAAGACAAAGAAATGTTTCCTTGAGAAGAAGTAGTGCAGGTATTAAAACTCGAATGGAACATAAATAATCAAATTAGTTCACTATAAGCAAGCATTTTGAACACCTTTAACCGTTAACAAGCGAAAATGATGATTTTCTCTTGCCATTAACAATCACTCCAAGCAAGAGAACCGAAAGAAAAGACCTGTTTAACTAGAGACACGAGGATTAAGGTCCTACAGCTCACTCGTCAACCCCTTAATGGCATGCAGTTGTGTATGTCTTATTCTTTAGGTAGTTTTAACTATTAGAATTGCATAACTGATTTTGAATAAACTGCTATTTCCATAGATAAACGGAGAGTCATCAAGGATTGACTATTAAGCTTACCGTTAAACTTGGGGCTTGATAAGGCGTTACTCCACTATGCAGATCAATGCGCGCACTGACTTGAATAAAATCAACAGTATGGTGATGTTGCGCCCGTTCTAAGTGGGATTTACGCATCAGTAGAAACCATGCAATTAAGTTAGTTTCGCCTCCGGCTTTGACCTCTTTAGCTTGGGTGGTTATTTTTCTCATTTCAGACTATATTCTCTCGAGAATTGCTTAAGTTGTCTGCATTACTGCGATGATCAGTGATATCCTCGTATCTTTCTCTGCAGTTCAAAGATATGAACTTTCATATATTCAAGGCTTGTATTCTTCACCTTCTACGGGTATATTACAAACTCACAAAGTGGCCAGCTCCCAGTTAGCTTGATAGCTCATTTGGTAGAGCATTGCACCGGTATCGCAGAGGTGATGGGTTCGAATCCCCTCCAGGCATGAATTTTTTTTCAGGCTTTAATTCCTCACTTACTGACTATTGTCTGAAATGGGAAAACAAATCAAAGCGGGAGGTAAATCAAACTTAATTGCATGGTTTGCAGCGATGCGTACCTTCCACTTGGAACGGGCCCGACACACAACATATATCATCACTATGGAATTGATTTGATTCAAGTTAGTACGCACATTGATCCGCACAGTGGAGTAACGCCTTATAAAGCCAAAAGTTTAACGGTAAGTTAAAAAATTCATTCCTTGATGACTCTCTGTTTCTCTGTGGAAATAGCAGTTTATTCAACATCAGTTATGCATGGTTTAGTAGCTAAAACTATCTAACAAATAGGAGATATACGACCGCATGCCATTAAGGGGTGCCCTGAAGGACTTAAATCCCCGCGTCCCAAGTTATACAGGTCTTTTCTTTCAGTTCTCTGGCTTGGGGTGTTTCTAAAGCTAACGGTGTTCAAAATACTTGCTTGTAGTGCGCAAATTTGATTATTTATGTTCCAGTCGAGTTTTAATATCTGCGCTATACTCTTCATTTCTTCCCACAAAGACTTTCTTTGTCTTGTCACGGTTATGAGCAAGAATAATAATAGCGTAAGAGATTGACCTTCAGTATCTTCAGCCATGAGATACGGTTTTGTTTAAAGGCTAATTTCAAGGGTGTAGGCTCTCCTAATTGAAAAGTGTGTGCACACAACATATATCGTCACTATGGAATTGATTTGATTCAAGTTAGTACGCGCATTGATCCGCACAGTGGAGTAACGCCTTATCAAGCCAAAAGTTTAACGGTAAGTTAAAAAAGTCGATCCTTGATGACTTGCGCTCACTTTGGTCAAATTGGCACACAGTTAAGTCAAAATAACTTTTTCACTGTGTGGCCACCCAAACCAAATCAATGCAAGTCGGAGTGACGTCCATTAACCTATTATTAGCCAATGAAATAGCAGATAGTCCGCCTTAAAATGCCATTTTTTGCGACTAGCGTGTACTTGCAAGTAAACTAGCGAGTTCGTATGGCTACACAACGCAAGTCTCTACGCAAGTTCAACTTGCGTCCACTTGCGACTACTTGCCGGTCCGTTTGACCAGGGCTTAAATTGTAAAACTGTTGCTGTAAAGCCATGGTCAAACGGACCGGCAAGTAGACGTAAGTTGTAAACTTGGGTCTACTTGCGATTCCGTTTGACTAGGCCTTGCGCGCACTTGCCTTGAATACGATAACTTGCGCTCACTTTGGTCGAGATTAAATTTGTACGCAAATCAAAGCAAGTTTTTCCCGGTTTGGCCACCCAACCCAAGTAAACGCAAGTTGAGTGACGTCTATGAAATAGAAGATAGTCTACCTTATGGTGTTTTTTTTTTGCGACTTGAGTGTAGTTGCAAGGAAACGAACGAGTCCATTTGGCCACCCAACGCAACTCTCTATGCAAGTTCAACTTGCGTCCACTTTCGACTACTTGCCGGTCCGTTTGGCTTACGCTTAAGGAATTTCTAACAGGAACTTTTTAGCTCGAAAGCTTAATATCATTTTTAAGTCCTAATTAATGGAAATAAACATTGCAATTCTTATATCCCTCACGTTGATTAAATTAATTTGGTCGACCACCTAGAAATAAATAGTTCAAAATCTGAGAGAAAGATCATTTCGTCAAATTAAAAGTGACTGGCATTTATTTGATGGATCGCATTGTCCCCTTAAAAAGGAACTTGTGAATTGAATCCTCGTACAGTGACACCCCTATTAGCCAGACACCGTCGGGACCCGACTTAATACAGGGTGTCCGTTGAAACCAAGTGTCTTCAGAATTCGTCTTAGAAGCTTTAAAAGGGTCATATATAGGCTAAAATAGCATTTTCTTGAACAGTTGACAACTCTGAAATATCGTATTCTATAAACAATGACAAATTTATGAAGTAGAGCGATTTAAGAATACAGTAATAGTATCTATCTTGATCAAATAATGTGAAATTATGCAAAAACAAAATCGGAAAGTAAAAAAATAAAATATCGCATTTCTGTGACAGCTCTTTGTCGGCAAACTTAAGGTGGTCTTTCTTAACTACAGGTTTAAAGCAGTTGCTAAGGGATTGCCAAAGGCGATATTTAGAGGAAAGCGAGTTTAGGGCGTTTTCCAGTGCTACATAGTGAACATTTGCTTTAAAAACAAAAAATCTGTTTATATTGTTTGTCCTTCAATTTTGAGCTGTACTAATCTCAAACTACACCAAATGTTATGGGTGACAAACATTTTTAGTCCTGGATTAACGTTAATCGGCTTTCGAACAACCTGCGCCTGGTGGTTCAATACTTTCTCTAACAACAATTGTATAACAAATTAGAAAACAGTCCTAAGAAAGCACGCGCGCTGATTGGTTAAAAAGCCTGTTTGTATAACTCGATGGAGACACAGAACTAAGCGCGCGCTGTTGACGTAGTGATGGCGCGAGCAAAGAGAATTTACATTTTGATAATCAAAGTTAACAAGTTGTTTTCCTTTTTCTCGTCGTGGTGTTTTCTAAAAGAAATAGAAAATATGTACTCCGTGTTTGTATCGAGTTATACAAACACTCG
>CM042756.1:25238857-25252852 GCA_022496165.2 Catalaphyllia jardinei
AGGATCTTCATTTACGACTTTGCAGTTTTTTTTTTTACTTCAGTCCAACAGCATCTGTTTTCCTTCACGTCCCACTTTATAGGCGAGGTGAGAGAACATTATCTCACTGTGAGCATGGCGTGTAGTAAAAGTATTCCATATGGTCCTTGACCAATCAGAGCCTGGTTTAGAACACGTGACCAAATGGGCTAATCCGAAACTGTATTTCTAATGGTATAACCGTATTGATACATACTAGTTATTCTAGTTATGCAACACTTTTGAGTGGTATACCTTGAAATATCCCACGAGTCACATTGATATATATATATTTCGGTATATATATGTCCCCATACATGACGTGCCTACGAGAAACACGATTCTTGGTGCTGACCAAAAGGAGCGTGCCCTCTGGGGACGATAATGACGAGAACTTTTAAAATGCAAAATGACATATTAATGATAGTAATAATGATAGTCTCCCGTATACGTATGAGCCTCCATTGCGTAGAATACTTATATATGGTCTATCATTCTTGCGCGAGATAATGAAATGTTCTAAGGCCGAGACACACGATGCGACAAATCGCCACATCGCGGCGACAAGTCGCCTCGTCTGCAGTGCTGCTGCGACGAGTCACTTGCGCTTATTTTGTCGCTGCGGTATGTCGCACGATTTCAAACCAGTTTGAATTCGTGCGACAGATCGCAGCGCCAATGATTATGTCACACGAAGCGATTTGTTGCAGCAACGTGTCGCAGCGATTTGTCGCATCGTGTGTCTCGGCCTTCAATTCCCCTTACGCAACTTTATTTTCAATGAATCGAACAGAATCAGTAGGCAACAATTTTGCTCGTTGAACCTCAAAAGATCAAAATAATTGTTTGCTAACGTGAGAAATAAACAAAGAAAGGTTACGGCTGAATTGCAGAAGATTACCGACAAGCAAACTCGAGAGAAGATTTTGCGTGCGTGCATGATGCGAAAAATTTGCGCTAAAAAAACTCAGACATGCCTGTTGGGGATCTTACGGATTGCGTAAAACGGCGACTGCAATAACGATTGATTTTGTCACGAAAAAAACCGATCGAACGTGATGGCCGACGCCAATGAAAAAATAAGTATCATGCACGTTGTTTATCACCGTAGACCAAGGTCAGAGCAGAAAGCGGATACACAGTAATTGTCACTGTTTTAAGCTTTGACCTTACCTTGCTAATCCAGTGGGGAGGGGAGGGGACAATGCGACATTTCTATGCAGCCCCTATAAGGTAACACATTGTCATTTCCAGAGGTATCAACTGAGACAAATTTTTGGTGATTAATACAGACGAACTCTCAAAATACGTCTTGGTTCTCTGAAAAGGAGTTTTCAATAGGGTAATGTTGAATTTTTAAAAATATTAGAAGAAATTTTAACGCCTGAAAGGCAGGAAAATTTCCAATCGACACTTATCTCTGAGAACAGTTCGCCCCGATTCGTCAGCTCAAACTAATTGAGTTTACAGAAACATAACGTATGCGAAGCATGCCGCTATGATCACGAGGTATGGGTTGAATATTTTGGTATGTGATCAAAGATCCTTCGGCCTTCTCTTTAAACGCTCGGGGAAAACCCCGAGTTGACAATAAAACCTCTGTGACTGTTTGGCTCTGTACCGGGAGGCTCAGAGACACTCTTCTGAATCATTGGTTGAACAGGAAGGGTACCGCCCTCTCTGTCTCATGTTTTGTTACGACGAGAATAAACTCTTTATCATACAGAAAGGACAATTTATGACACGTTTCCAAGCTCAAATCGCTCAAAACCCATACTTTGAGACCGCACATACCTACCCATATTGTTGATATGGGCGCGTATCTCCTCACCCCCCTCACCCTTGAGGTCTCTGTTCCAGACGACAAAGGCGTCAAACTTTTGAGTGTTTACGTCGGCTTTATTTTGCTACGTGATCCCAGAGCAAAGCAAAACTTGTTATGCCGTGAGATTTGCACTTAAAGTTTGGTTTTCTACGTGCTGTAAATTCTGCTTGATAATTTTCCGATTTTCTTAGGAGAAAAATATTCTTGCTCTATTTCGTTTTCAAAAATCTCTGAGCGGAAAAAATAGCTGATCTTTCTTTTCTCCAAAGGGGTTCGCCTCCACCAAACGGCAGATATGTTCCTTAGTGCGCAGAAAAACCAAATAAGTGAACCAGTCGTATATTAGGATTGCGTATTGGTAAGGCAGTAATGACAGACAAAAGCGATGTGCCTGATTCAGGCAAGGACAGTAGTTATCTTCGCTCGTACGAGAGGTGGCAAGAACGAAAAAAATAAACTAACCCTCCACTGTTGGTGAGGTGCGGCAACACCCCACACCTCTCCCCTCTCCACTACATTGGATTTCTTTTGACAGTCAACCTCGCTGAGGTTGAAATTTGAACAATTTATAATTTAACTATGGGCTTTTCTCCCAGAAATGGACTTCTCGAGCTTCCTGTGAGATTTTAGACGTAGGTTACGGAGATACATGTGGGAATGAAAACAGGTCAATCTTGTGACCCGATAGATTTCTTATTTGTGCTTGGTTGGGTTATATTTAGTACGTAACAGCTCATCTGCCAATCACCCAGCCAGTACGTGATGTGATGACCGAGTATAACTGTGTCCGCGTGCAAAGGGGATCAGTCTCGCTTCTGTCTAAACACCAACACGCAAAGAACGTTAAGAGCAGTTAAATTTCGATAATTTCTTGAAAGCTACTAGTCTGAGACGCAATGGCGGGCTCCGAGTGCGAATGCCAAAGTATTGCTAAAACATCGTCGCCCGATCGCAGAATCCCGACTTTGGACAACGATTTGCGCTTCCGTCGATTTCAACGCGGCGATACGCGGCGAATCCACAACCTCTTCTTGGAGGAGGCAAGGTGCCTAGTTTGGCCGATGTTTGCGCAGACCGTCCGAAGTTCACCAGCGATTTTTTTCCATCTGTTTTTTATGGTAGTTGGGGTGACTATGGCCAGGTCTTGTATTTTTGCCCTCTTTGGAGTGATCTTGGTAGTCTGTGTTGTCTTCCTTTACATTTACCGGTGGTTTTATCAATACTTGACCAGTTCACTGAGAGGCGACTTGGCCAACATCTCACAAGTAGGTGTCTCTCTTTGTAATAATAAACAATTTTGGCAAGCGCCACTTCTTTAAAGGAATATTGAGGACTTTCCATGATACTATTGGTTGGCCGTTACTTTACAGTAAACCAACCCAAAACAACTGAAAGCCAACAAAGTGCAATTCGAAAGCAAACACAAAACACTTAGAAGCCAACTTTTTTAGAGGCACTCAAAGGGTTTCCAAATTACTGTATAAGCCGGCAACACCTAAGGGAAACCAACACAATGCAAATTATTCGAAGCCAATGTTCCCCTGTTCTTCTCGCTAATCTTTTGCGCATCACCTCAAAATCTGGAATCACTGTTTTCCTGCGGACTACGACTAGACACGCATGGTTGAAATATGAGGTAGAATTGAAAGAAATCCGAGGAAACACGAGATTCGAGACAGGTCAGATAATTTTCAGGGTTATTTTTGCGTTTAGAAAAAGCCGGCTGGGAAGCCGAAAAATGTGCCTTTCTGATTAATTTTTTTTGTTTTTTCAAGAAGCACTCAAACCGAAAGCAAACCTTTTTTTCTCTGGGGAACCCATCTGAAAGATAAAATATCTCGAAGTGAAAACATTTTATTATATAATTTTAATTAAAACAAACCTTTTTTCTCTGGGGAACCCATCTGAAAGATAAAATATCTCGAAGTGAAAACATTTTATCATATAATTTTAATTTTCGAGTAGTGACAATAGCCGGCTTTCTCATTCTGTGTTTATATCGATTGCTAAGACTTCAACAAAAGAGGCGAGAGCAGTCGGTTGTACAAGCGATAGAGCTAGCCGCAATTCAAAAGGAGCGCATTTGAGAAAACGCGTTTCTTTCCCCTCCTACCCTGTCTTGATTTAGTGTGTCTATGATCTCTTACCTCAATAACGTGATTACGTAACTTCAACGTGATCTACTCTACAATACGAAACATACTGCGCAACTGTGACCAGTGAAAAGTCACGTTTTTTGGTAGCCAAGGCATGAAAATGTTATATAAGATAGCTCGCTTTTCTTAGGAAATTGGTCCCTCGGCCAAAATAACATAGTTTCTTTCAATAGTGTGTAAGCCTAGCATTCCTAAAATGGTTGGTTTGCGTGATGTTAATACAAGTACCAAACTGTCTCAAGGAGTTTGAAGGGTCATTTTCTCTCTATATACCTCTGATCTCCAAAAACTGGAGAGCAGCCAAAAACACCGCAGTCCGGAAAATCCTGGAAAAATACTGAGGGAATTGGCTTCCTTAAGCATTCGCGTGTTTTCGTGTACTTTCGCGGCACAATTTCCGTTTTCTGTGTACGTTTATCCTGTTTGAATCACGATCAATCACTCATAACGACATCGAGAACATTCAGTTTACACATCCCGTCTTGGTGATGAAAATTCCTTAAATGTTTCAATTAGGAAATATCACGGGTTACTTTGCAATTCACGTGGAAAACGTGATTCGCGTCAAAAAACACACGCTTAAAGTTCAACGTCGTGATTGGTTTGACAAGTTAAGGAACGTGTCAACCTTAAAATAGATTAGTCGCGGGTAAAACGCAACGTGAGATTTCATGTGACTTTGCGCTTTTCTTCATGCCACCTAATTGTTCACCGATATCATTTTTTGGATGAAATTAACGCTTGAGGACTTTCCAGTTTTTTTCTCTTTTTCCAGCTATAAAGAAAACGGAGAGTTTTTCCCGTCTCAGTTTTGTGCACTTTGATCGAGCTTGTGATATACTAAACCCCCACCCTTTACCTTGTTCAAAGTTCAAATCTGTCAAAAGCCCTTTTGTTTTTATGTAGTGATTGTTCCAAAACAAACAACAGCAAGTTGAAATGCTTGCAGCCGATCTTTCTCTCATGTCCCTTCTAGTACTAGTGTTTGTCTTCTCGATCGTAACAAAGGACGATATTCACGAGGACTTTTAAAAGGCGCTTTCTCCCTACTTTTGGGTACCGCACCCTTGTCTCGTCCCAGTCCCTATTTCCGCCGCGCAGCCCTTCCTGATTTGTGGGAAAAAAAACAGATGCCAAGCACCAAACAACACATGGATCCTGCTCAGTTGCGTTTATTTGAATGGTCAGGATTTTATTAATTTTGGTGGAAATCGTTTGAATTGAATTTTGGGCATGGAGATTATCAGTGGAATCTCGGAAATGATTGTATATTAGTTATGGCATTTCAAGAATGTTTTGCGGTTTCCCAGTCAATGAATCCCTTTTCAACATGTCTTCGTTTGTTTTCTTGATTGCAGTATTACCTTTCCAAGGCAAGGTGCAATTTCCTTGTGGCGGAATTCGACAGCTCCATCGTCGGTTTCATCGCCGTTGATCAAAAATCAGAAACTATGGCGACTGTGGCGAGAATGTCTGTGGATACTTGCTTCCGGGGGAAACGAAAACTGATTGCCACAAGACTGCTACAGGAGGCTTTTAAGTTTTGCCAAGAATGTGGCTATGAAGAGTTAATGATGGAATTCCCTGGATTAAGCAAGACAAAGACTTATAGATTACGTCACTGTGACATGAAACCGACAAGGCAAGAGTTTTCTGACGCGCGACAAGGTTGAACGTCACGAAAAGACAATTACGTAACGTTGTTACGTACGACATGATCCTGTGACGTCACAAGGAGAGTTGCGTGACCATTTCTCCAGAGTCCTGTGACGTCACTGGCTCGCCCACCGCTTGAAGAGAATTCCGTTTGAAGAACGTCAAAGAAGTAAGACTATAGAGACAGTCGTGTGAACTTATTCCACGAGGTCAATAGTTTATACCTATCCGTAATTATTAACAGCTTTTTAAGGTTACTCGAAGCTTGGTCACTATTGGGTTTTTAATACTAAACTATACCTAGAACCAATTTTCACAACGGCGAAAAAGTTACAGTTAACTTATAAAGAATACTGATCTTACAGTTACGGAGCTTTACAACTTCAAGTGGCAAGCACGTAAAAATTCATTCAAACTACACGGATTTGGTCGTGCCGGATTTTGATTGGCTGAAGACGGCAATGCCTTCCCTCTGATGACTCCGATTGGTTAACGAATTTTTCCCGCGATTTTCTTAAGGAAGTCACTAAACTAGTTAGTCTCAACGGTTTAGGAATGCGGACCACATTAAGGCGACATAAATTAAGCTTGCCTTAGATGGTACGACGAAGTTTTCTTACGTTCTGATGAAAAACGAAGAGGTGCATAACATAGCGAAGGCCAACTTGTAACGCGCGTCCACCATCCGCAACATTACACGCGATGTCGTAGCTTAATAACTATCAGCCATTATTGTATTCTGTTAAAACTCTAAGACAAAACCGACGATCTGTTTCCTGGCTTAACTTCTCTCATAGGAAGGCAAACTCTACTGATTAGCTTTCGGGCTTATTCCATAACCTCTCTGGTTGCATTAGAACATCGCTTGTCGCTTCAGTTATGCTGTACAACATGCTGAATCGCCTGGACACGTTGTCTGTAACTGTTGCGCGACATTTAGCATAACCAAAGCTTAACAAGGCATAATGTAATGACAGATTTTTAAGAGTCAGAGTAAATCAAGAAAGAAGCTAAGTTTGTGTTATGGCGTATGAACTGAATAAGAACTAGTACACGGGGTGAGAGACATTGAAATGTGCCCCCCTCCCCCCCCCCCCAAGGCGGGGACTTTTTCCAACAGGGGTAGAGCAGGTAGAAGGCAGAAAACCAAAACAACAGAAAGTGAATACAGTAATCTGATAAACTAGTTCCAATGTGAAACATCTTACATTGAAATATTAAGTGTTTCAATGGACAAAACTTGCGTGAATAATAATAATAATAATAATAATAAAATATTTCAAATGAGGCTAGTCAAGTCTTGATGACTGTGTTAAGTGGAACGTGATAATATCCTAAAGGCAAAGCAAGAAAAACAACATCAACGCGAGCTAGGTATCCTGCGACCTGGCCAGGCTTCTCAGGGGTAAAATGAAGGGGGGGTGAAAGGGAATACTCTTACTTACTCTCCCCTCGCCGTGAAGTCCGCAAAGAGCCTGACCCCGCGAAGGGAGGCCTGCTCGCTCGATTTCCAGCGGTTTTGCGCCCGCGTTCCTTGCTCCACACCACCTTGATAAGAGAATAAACAATCGGACTTCCTTAACGGCTGCAAATCGAGCCTGGCTCGCTGGGTAGGAGCTACATTGTTGTGGTTCAAGGTTTCTGCGTTATTTTATTCCTTAATAGAACTTTATCACGCAATGCTGAAACAAAAGATTTTGTCCGTCTCACCTCTCGTCCAGTGCGAGGCTGGACGGGCAAAAACAAAGCTTTTTGTTCTTCTGAGACTCAAAGTGGCCGCCGTGTGATAAAAGTTAATTGTGTAAAATTGGGTACTCGACCGACTAAAACTTCTAGTAGTTTTTCTATTCCCCTAGTTCTGCGCACATGTCAACAATCACTTCTCACTTCATAGAAATCGCGCAGTAGAAAAATCGCACTGTAGCAAAATCGCACGGACTGAAATTTCCTTGGAAAGTTGCCCTTGTTTACGCGCACGCACCCGTTTCCTCAATATTTTCTAGTTTTTAAAATCAAGAAACCGTAAACGTTTTCTTTTAGTTGTCTCAGGAACTTGACTAATGGCGGCCGGTACATCTTCTTATAATTCCTGGCGCCTGGACTGGCTGCCTGCAAACAAAAATACAAAAAACAAAAAAACGAGAGAAGGTTGATTAAAAATATAAAATAAACAGCGGTGATAGACATATTAAAAACATGTAACAGAGAATTAACTCTGAAGTGTAAATTTTAGTGCTAGTTTAACCCATGAATAACCCTCTGGGCGTTAGCCCTAGCAAAGGGAATCAGGGAACCACACGAGGTAAAGAAAAAATCTTTTGACCTCGGTGGGAATCGAACCCACGACCTCCGGAACAGATCTACCGTTACTCTGCCGACTGAGCTACGAGGTCGGACAGAGAAAGTCGGGGTCGATTTAGATGGTGAATCGCGGCGAAGAGAAAGTAAGGGTACATATGAATGGTCCAACAAACCAAACAGGCAATCCAACTAGTTTACGCAAATCGTATAATTTATTCCAATATATTATTATTCGATCTAGAGAAAAGAACAAAGTACATTTGAGAAACTGAACAGGATCCATCGATCCATAAACGCACGGGTAAAACTATTAACTAGAATTACATCACTGAGAACTTACTTCTTTGACGATGTCTAGAAGGATTGTTTCACGGTGTACAACTGAGTACAGATCAGCAACAGATATAACAGACCAGGGAATAACAGAAGACGGGTCAGCGAGACAGGTTAGCAAAACATGCACGTGGCTTCGGAACTAAAATATCTGAACTGAAAACTGACTTATTCACGTAGCTTAATTACATAAGAAAGTGTCAATCAAAATCAAAGTCAAGTTAATTATTCATTATATTGACGAAACACTCTCCGCCCCGATAAGGGCGTAGTCCTTATCATAGCAAATGTTCGTTTAATCGTCCCCTTCAGCAGGGTGAATGACAGCAATCTTCGTTAAAGGACGGCTGTACTCTCCAGTGGCTGTCTTGACCGTAACATTTCGAACGCGTCCGTCAGCTCCAGGGTAAACTTTCGTTATTCTGCCTACAGCCCACTTGCCTCTCACAGCGTTCTGATCGGCTACTGTAACTATGTCACCGACTTGGACATTGCGGTTCTGGACGTGCCACTTCTTTCTTGGTACTAGGGTAGGAAAGACATCTCTGGACCAGCGTTTCCAGAATGAATCAACTATTCTTTGCACGAACTCTACACGCTTACGGGGATTTCTGGTGTCCTTAAACGGACCTTGTGGTACTTCCGGAGTTGCTCTTCCAAGGAGCATGTCGTTCGGACACAAGTAAGCTCCATCGTCTGGATCATTAGGGATGCGCCCGATGGGACGTTGATTTAACAGGTTGGCGATCTCTAGGAGGCAGGTGTACAACTCGAAAGGCGTCAGAAGTTGCTCGCCGATTGCAATCTTCAGTGATCTCTTACAGCTCTTTACAAGGGCTTCAGCGCATCCGTTTTGGTGTGGTGCAGCTGGCGTTGTGAAGATCCACTTAATGCTCTTCTCTCCACAGAACTCTCGTAACTGATCGCCATCTAGGTCTTTCGCCATCTCTTTCAGCTCGTTAGCGGCTCCAACCATCTGCGTTCCGTTATCGCTTAGTATCACAGCTGGGTATCCTCGGATAGAAAAGAATCTGCGAAGCACTTGAATGAACTCCATTGTAGTTAGGTCAACTGCTAACTCTAGGTGGACAGCTCTGGTGTTTAAACACGTGAAGATCACCCCATAGTGCTTAGCCGTCTTGCTTCTCCCTATTTTAACGTTGTAGGGACCAAAATAATCACACGCGGTGTAGTAAAATGGCGGTGTGTGTGGTGCTAGACGGAGGACAGGAAGGTCTGCCATGAGTTGCGTCTCAGCCTTGTGTGCCATTTTACGGCAGAATACACACTTAGATTTCACGGACTTGCTTAGTTTGGTCGCTTTCAAGATCCAGAACTTCCTCCTCGTCTTGCCTGTGGTAGCTGCTACGCCAGAATGTCCGTACTGATGAGCGTGTCTTGTTATCAGCACGGAGATCCAGTGGTCACTTGGAAGAAGGGCGGGGTGCCTCGTTTCGTAGGACACTATAGCTTCATCCACTCTTCCTCCAACTCTGATAATTCCGTTTTCATCTTTAAACGGGCTGAGCGATTTGAATTCACCTCTATCTAAACGGCTGTAGAGGGTTGTCTGTGCTTGGTTTATCCAGTAAAGCTCTGCTTGCTGAAGCTCTTCAGGTGTCAGCGATCCTTCCTTTCCGTGTTGGTCGTATTTTCGCAGTCGTATCTTCACTGCTAGTCTACGTATTCGTGCCGTCACTCTGATCAGTTTTCTCCAGCTTGAGAACTTGCGTGGATCAATTGAATTGCTGACTTTCGGTACTGTGACTGCGGTCAGTATCTGCATCTGACGGCGTTCCATGTCTGCATTCGGCACTGGCGGGGTTGTCGTAATCGGCCATTGACTTTCTGGTAGGTATAGGAACTCTGGGCCATTCTTCCATCTTCCTTGTAACTCATCAATGCGGATCCCTCGCGACAGGTCGTCGGCAACATTATCTTCACTAGGAATATGCTTCCACTGGTTTGGATCTGTGTTACTTTGAATTTCTCCTACTCTCGAGGAGACGAACGGTTTAAAGCTGCGCGATGGGCTTTGAATCCAGGCCAAGGTGATCGTACTGTCGGTAAAGAACTTGACATCTTTAAACTGTATTCGTGATTCCTGCTGAATGGATTTGGCTAGGCGACTTGCGAGAACGGCTGCTTGTAGCTCCAAGCGCGGAATTGTCAGCTGTTTCAGCGGGGATACTCGAGACTTAGCTGCGATGAACTTGACTGCGTAAGTGTTGTCATCCTTTCTCTGGCGTGCGTAGGCACAGGCACCGAATGCTTCTTGTGATGCATCAGCGAAGACACATAACGTTGGCGGTTCCACAGCATTGCCTACTGTTAAACATCTTTCGAAGGAAACACTGTCTAGTTCCTTAATTTCCTGGAAGAGTGAAATCCAGCTTTCCTGAACTGCAAGTGGTACCTCGTCATCCCAGTCTAGCCCCAGCTGCCACAGTCTTTGCATTCCTATCTTTGTTCTGATGATGAACGCTGCTGCAAATCCAATCGGACCGTAAATACGAGCCACTTGACTCAGGATCATTCGTTTGGTTATCTTCTGCTTATGGTCTGGGCTTTCTCTCAGCTTCAGTAGGTCTGCTGCCACTCTGAAGTGGAACTTGTCTGTTTTCAAATTCCACAGGGTTCCCAGGACCTTCTCTTCATCTCCTTTGAACATGTTTATGTCCTTCTCTGAGTCACCGCTCCCTTTCTCTTTGAGCATCTTGTTAGATATCCACTCTTTAACGTTGAATCCTCCCGTCTTCAAGACAGTGTCTATGTCATTTGTTAATTTCCGAGCCTCCTTTTCTGTATCTACAGACTCACAGATGTCATCCATGTACGTGTTGTTCGTTAGCACTTCCGCTGCTTCTGGGTAGCTTGCCTTGTTCTCTTGGGCTGTTTTTCTTAAAGCTATTTGCGCCATGGCAGGTGCAGGCTTGTCCCCAAATGTCAGCACTGTTTTGACATAAGTGTCAGGTTCTCTGTCTGTTTCCATATCTCTCCAGAGAAAGCGGTGTACGTGTTGATCTCTTTCGGGAATAAGGATCCGGTGATACATCTTGGATATGTCTCCCAGTACTGCAATTTCCTTCTCTCGAAATCTCAAAACAACTCCAAATATGCCGTTTAAAAGGTCGGGACCTTTTTTCCAGTAATCGTTCAGAGCATGTCCTTGGAATGCGGAGGATGAATTGAAAACAATTCGAACAGGTGTGCTCTTCTTGTCTGGCCTCAGTACTGCGTGATGTGGAATGTAATGAACAGGACCATGATACCTATCTTGTTCTTCCTTTGACAGCTTTCGCGCAAATTTCATGCTTTCCATTTCCTCCATCTGTTTGCAGTAAGCCTTAGCTTGTTCAGGATTTCTTTTCAGGCGTCGTTCTGTTGACTCTAGGCGTTTTATCGCCAAACCTCTGTTGTCTGGCAGCAGGTTAGGGTCCTTTCTCCAAGGGTAAGGGATCATCCATTGGTTTTCGACTTTGATACACGACTTCTCTATGAGCTCAGCTTCTTCTCTTTCTGTCTGAGTCAGTTTGTCTGCATCACAGGCACAGGGTTTCACGGCCACGCCCATAGTTTCGGTTGTCCAAAAATCTGTTAAGTCTACTGGTGAGGCGTACTTGACGTGCAATATGTTGGTTACGTCACTGATCTGCTCTGGTTTTCCTCCAAAAACCACCCATCCAAGTGGAGACTTGCGAGCAAGCAGGTGGTCCACTTGTCTTGTTTCACCAGCATGCATGTGTGCGTGATCAATGCCGATCAACAGGTCAACATGCCCTTTTCCGCGGCGAAATTTGGTGTTTGGTACTCCAAGAACCTCTGGTAAATGTGAAGTCTTCACTGCCGGAATCTGGTCACTGATGCTGTGAATACCGATTGCTTTGATAGTAAAACGCTTGTTGTTGTCAATACAGGTTAGCTGAACATTGTACTCCTTTGTTTTCATTGTTTCGTCCTCGCCGCCAACTTTGGTAATGGTTATGGACACATCTCTTCCCTTCAAACCGAGAGTTTCAGCGGTATCTTGTCGGATAAGACTTACTTGAGCTCCCGAGTCAAGAAGCACGTTCCCGCATTTAAAGAGACCGTTAGCGCTGCCGATGTTAGCGGATAAAACGGGAAGAATCGCTTCACTGGGGCTGGCTGTAGTGGCGACGCCAATCTTCACGGAATTGCTCTTGTGCAGGAGTTGATGGTGCTGTTGTGGACAGCGCGTTCCATTCTCCAGCTTTGTACACTGTTGTTTGCGTTTGCAGTTATCCACAGTGTGTCCTCTTCCAGCCCTTTTCAAGCAGCTAAAGCACAGGTGATTTGCCTTTGCAGTTGCGATCCGGTCGTCAATGCTGAGGGATGTAAATTTCGGGCATTGATCAGGCCAATGTGATGAACTTCTGCACAACCAACATTTGTGCCAAACGGGTTTGTCGTTATCAGACCTGAAGTGATGCACAGGGCGTTTACCGGGTGGGCCCACTCTGATTGGGGCTGTGGCGCGCATTCGCGATTTCATTTCAACATTCATCCAATTCATCAATGCTTCAAGGGTAGCAGGTTTCTTTTCCTTTTCCAGATCTCTCGCCCAGACTTTCCTATCATCAGCGCACATCTTCTGTTCAATTATAGAAAGCATATGGCTATTGTTCATGTCACCAGGGAGACCAACTTCTTTTAAGGTATTGTAACATCTTTTCACCAGATGTACGAGGTCGCAAAATCGCGCGTCCTCCCCTTCCTGCAACGCTTTGAATTGAACAATGTCCTGAGTCACAGTATCTGACACAAATCTTGGGTCGCCGTAGATGGAGTCTAAATATTCCCAGGCAGCGTCATAGTCGCTTCCGATTCCCTTAATGAGCTCGAGTGGCTTGTCTCGCAGGCACGTACGCAAGAGCGTGATCGCATCCCTTTTTGAATACTTCGCCTCTATCGCGTGCTTGAAATCGGAACGGAAAATTGCGTAGTCTCTCACGTTCCCGGCAAAAACTGGTAGCTTTGGCTTCTCTAGTTTAAACGTGCAGGCTTCGGCTAATTTCTCTGTATTCGCGGATGACGTGATGTTGTTTACATTATTGTTTGTGGTAATCGGCTTATCATAAGCGGTCGGAACACTGCTAATTACTTGCACCGAGTTAGCGCCTTTCTCGACGTTAATTTCCGGGCCGGCTTGTTCGACTTGTTCGCCGCTTGTGCTGGGTGTTGCCGACTGCATATTTGAAATTCCTCCGTTTTCGAACACTTCACAACATGCAATACTCTCCTTTTCTTTACTTAAATTACCATTCTTCGCTAAATCACTAGAACTAGACAGTTCCACACTTTCAGCATACATTTTTGCGTCTACCTCAAGCCGCATGAATATTTCCTGGCAATCGGAGAGCCATTTTTCTTCAGTTTCGTACGCACTGTCATCTTCAATGAGTTTGGTATAATCCTCGTGTTTAACCACTAAGTTTTCATACACTCCCTGCAGCTTAATTAAGACTTCTCTTACCTCATTCGGAGGTCTTTTATGTTCTACAGCATGGACCAACGCTTTTCCAGCCCTTGTGAAGGCCGATTTTGCTGAACGCCGGTCAGTCTTCGCTTGTTTTAGCGCCGCTTCAGCCATGGTCGTGGTCGATTAGCGCACTCTCTTCATCAAACAGAAATCGAATGAAATGGTCCAACAAACCAAACAGGCAATCCAACTAGTTTACGCAAATC
>CM042756.1:25267837-25282837 GCA_022496165.2 Catalaphyllia jardinei
TTTATTTGCCTCGAAAACTTTGATGTATTCTAAGCCCTGTCTGGGGTTATAGAGGCAAGGATACACTCTCAAGTGAAGAAAAGTTGGGCCCTAGGGATCCCCACACTTCTATTAGTGGTATTAGTAGCCTTGATGGGTTTAGTGGCTTAGCAAGCCCGACTAGTAATCAGGGAGATGTGGGTTCGAGTCCCGCTCTGGGCAAAAACCAATTTTTCAGATGGGTGTGTTGAAAAGTAAAAATGCACAGTAAGTGTTTGTTTCTGTGACAATAATAATAATGATAATCATACTGATGGGGAGCAGGGAATCATGGCATAATGCCAAGAGTACTTGCCTCCCACTGCTGACCAGTGTGGCCTGGGTTCAATTCCGGTCCAGTGTCATATGTAGGTTGAGTTTGTCGTTGATTCTCTCCTTGCTTTAAAGCTTCTTCTCCAGGATCTCCAGTTTTTTTCCCTCCACAAAAACCAACACTTTAAATTTCAATTCGACCATGATAGAAGAACGGCATGAAACCAGTCAAGGCTTGTGTGGCGTCCTCTGTAAATATTGTAATGTGTTTACAAAATTTTATTACATGTAGATAATAAAATATCTTGTCAATTGTTTTGCTAGGAGAAAGTGTTCCCATTTCCTGACCCACTCAATGAAGAACAGCGGGAAACCCTTACAATGCTCGTTGAACCTGTTGAGAAATACTTTCAAGAAAGAGGTAATCATTTGATCCAGAAGTATCCTGGTAGTTATGGTTCAAGCAATTACTTATTTATTTTAATGCCTCCATACCAACACTGTGCATTGTGTAATATTTTAACCACAGTTGATTCTGCGGATATTGACAAGAAAGCTAAAATTCCCGAAGATGTCATGGAAGGACTAAGGGATCTTGGATTGTTTGGACTTCTGATCCCTGAGAAATATGGTAAGACTTAAAGGTCGGCACATACAAGGGGACTAGTACCTGTGACTAGTCCCTGCAACATGTCGCAGGGACAAGTCCCATCATGTGAACTGTCCTTTCTTGCTTCAAAATCTAGTGGCAGGGACCAACTTTAGTCCCTGTGACTGGTCCCACAAATTCAAACCAGTTTGAATTTTTGAGACAAGTCCCTGCAACTTGTTCCTCAAAACGCTTCATGTGAACTGTTTGTGGGACAAGTCCCAGCCCTGCGACCAGTCCCTTCATGTAAACTCTTCAGGGGATTGGTTGCAGGGACTTGTTGCAGCCTTGGACTTGTTGCAGGGACTATTCCCCTCGTGTGTACTGTACATGTACTTGCATGATAGGCAGGAGAACCTTGTTTGAGAGAGAATGTTTGCAGAAATTGAAATTACAGACTGATGATATGAGATGCTGTAAGAGATGAAATTTCTTTTAGTGCCAGTTTAATTTTTAATAAATCTATCACACCATATATATCACCATATTTTTGTGGGCTGTCAAAGGTGACTTTTGGGCTATTAAATAGGCCAAGCTCTGCAATATTAATTGGACTGGTTTTTTGCAGTCAGTGCTGGATGGTTCAAGTGATAGAAACTGAGGCTGGACCTCCATTGGTACATGAATCATTGTTAGTAGCTCAATCAAAATGCTGACTTAATTTCTTTTTACCACACACTCTTAGGTGGTCTTGGTCTTCTCAACACAAACTATGCACGAGTTACTGAAGCCTTCTCTGATGCTAGCATAGCCGTTACCCTGATGGCACACCAGTCCATTGGTCTCAAGGTAACTAATACCTAAAACTGATCTAATGTTATTTATCCTATGGATAAAAGAATTAAATGTTTGGAGAACTTGGAAAAATCCGAGCCCCATATGGGATTTGAACCCACGAACCTCCGTGATCACGGAGGGTAGTGGGTACAAATCCCATCTAGGGATCGGATTTTTTCCAAGTTCTCCAAACATTTAATTTATCATGTGTTTGTTGTTTCATCTTTAAAAGTTATTATGGATGATATGTTATAAAGGGATATTAAAAAATGACTAACAAATTAGTGCTGTTACTCATAACAGTGATCAGTCAAATATATAGAGGATATTACATGCATGTGCATGGATATGAATTCTATATTCAGTGTTCAACTCAATAATTTTATATTGATTTCAACATGAGAAGATAAAATTCATATCCACAAAGGGGCATGTAATATTCTGTTTATTATATAAACACCATTGAAAAAGGGGTGATTTATTATGTAACCATATTGATGGCGATCTCTTCATATGTGAAGATAACATGTTATTTTCTCATGTGAAGATATGAAGTTTTTGCGCAAAAGCTCACTTGGTATTTCACTGGTGTTTATATAATAAACAAGTAAACTGCATGTGTGGCTGCCCTCAAAGTTCGCACTTGTGAATTCGAAGGAGCTTCGACGAGAAGTAAAAGACAACCGTTGTTATTCACAGGAATCACTTTATTCCCAAGATAACAACTTAGTTCGCCTAACTAAGGCGGATGACAGAAGGATTACACGGGTGAAAACTTGAACTACACGAATCACACTTGTGATACAAACATGGCGACTCCCACTCGATCGTGCAGTAACTAAGCAGCACGAGAGGTTACCAAGGAGTTGGTGACCTCCGTTGACCTATTACTGCACTGTTGTAGTAACAGCATGTATATACTCAGATTTCTTTCATCATTGTTCTTTTCTCAGTATGCTTTTCTTGATTCAAGTTTCACAGGCCAGCCTCTTGGTAGGTCTTAATTCCTACTTAACAGTACTCAACTAGTGCATACTGCCATTTGCAATATTATAATATTGTGTTTTTTTTAACCAGGGCATTCTTCTTTGTGGAACTGAAGAACAAAAACAGAAATACTTGCCAAGACTGGCTTCTGGTGAACATATAGCTTCATTTTGTCTCACAGAACCCTCAAGGTTTGATTATTTAGTAAATGTGAATTATAATGTGATTGCTGACAAAAGAGACCTAGCTTGAGCAATTAAGCTGGGTGGTACATGTAGTTCTAGCTTATTAGCAGCTTCACCAAAACATCAGCAAATAAATTAAAACATCAGCAAATTAATTAATTAATTAACTCATACAAAGTACAATTTGCCATGACTGGTCATTGTGGCATAGTTTTGGATTCATTACACTCATTTGAAAACCCTGTTATCTTCCAAGTCGAGTGAGTTGACACCTCTTTAAAAAAAAGGGTTTGAAGTAAAAGTAAGTTTTTTTACTTTTAACCCTTGTTTGGCCTTGCAAATGGAAATTATTTTTTAAAATCAAGGTACATGTAAATATGAAATCATATGTTCATACCTTTTTGTCCTTACAAGACAATGACATGTTTAGGGGATGGGCCAGGAGGGGAGGGGATCTTGTTGTCTCCCTCCCTTGATCAGAGCAAGATAGGAGCAATTTTAATTTGTTCTCCCCTGCCCTAGTCTGCATGGCACACTAGTATCTCAATACAGTACACTAACAGGGTATAGTGTGTTTTCTCTTTGTAAAACCCAGTTAAAGAAATTTTCATCAGTCTTCAAGTGAATTTATATTCTGTTTTTTTTTTATTCGTTTCAGTGGAAGTGATGCTGCTTCTATTCAAACTAGAGCCACGCTTAGTGATGATGGAAAACACTTTCTTCTCAATGGCTCAAAGGTTTGTGTTGAATTGTGTGAGACTTTGTTAATTAACCCGCTCTGACCTTTTTGAGCTTGTCAGCAGTCAGTACCTGGAGCAGGTTGCAGTGTCGGCAATTTATGTTCCCACAATGCAGGAGTAGTACCTGTGGTATCCCATGGGGACTGGGACGTACCATAGACTATGCTTATAATAATATTGGTAAATGAGAATCAGTTCATGGTATTTTGATTTACTTTCGCCATGTGCCAAGGAAACCCGAAAATAATGGTCTACTAATTACAGATAGAAAAGCACCAAAGAGATAATAATTAACTGAAAAGGAACAAGGATTGCTATTAGGATGGAGATTGAAGATTAACACAGATTACAAACAACAAACTTGAAAAATTTAGGCTAAACGTTTTAAGATGTGCAATTTAATGTGATGAAGCTCCTTTGAGTGCAGGCAGAAACAGCTGGTACTAATGTGATATCAGTTTAAGGAGACATTGTCTTTTTCTTTTCACAAATTATGCGTTTCATATTTTGTTTTTTTGTACTATTTTAAGATCTGGATCTCCAATGGTGGTTGGGCTGATGTGATGACTGTCTTTGCCCGGACGTTTGTCACAGATGCCAAGGTACAATTGTAACATGTGTTTTACCCATAGCAGTATATAAAAAATATCTTTCTCGGTGTACACTTTGCTTGGGCAAGATTGAGGCATTATTCTCAAACTCGGGCTCTTTGTTCCAGGGTGTGGTTTGCCAACTGTCCTAACAATTTAATGTGATGCATTTCTTTGTCCAAACAGGGTGAACAACAGGACAAGATAACTGCCTTTATTGTGGAAAAGGCTTTTGGTGGTGTGACGAGTGGCAAACCTGAGGACAAGCTTGGAATCAGAGGCTCAAACAGTAAGGAAAAATTAAGAACAAGTCATGTACTAATGCTAAATCTGTTGCAAAAATACATTGTAGTTCAGAATTGCTAACAGATTGTGACTTCATGGGATCTTTCATTGCATGGGTTTCCAATAATATATATTCAGTGTTTTGGTAGAGACGGGGTTAATTTATGTTTAAGGGAAAAACATTCTTCAAGGTCAGGAAAAATTGAAACAATTCACAAGTAAATGCTGCTGTTTTAGTACCACTGGATGCTGGAAGAAACATTTCAGGTCACATTGATCTCAATGTTCAGTGTTTTTCCTAAGTGAAGCAAGTCGACTGTCACCCTGAAGGTGTAGAAGGATGGCTGTATAGAAGGCTGGAGGCTGCCACCACATATCTGACATTTTATTTATCTGGTCCTGAAAGAAATATTAATTTTATTTTTAATTAGGGAGTCGGGTAATTTTGAAAACTGAAGGCTGTGGCAACCATATAGGTCCATAATGCATACAGAGATGTAGACGTCATTATGTAATATATACACAGTACCGTATTTTAAGACATGCTCTTTGTTTTCAGCCTGTGAACTTCATTTTGATAATACTCCGATTCCTGTTGAAAATGTTCTCGGAGATGTCGGTGGAGGCTTCAAGGTATGCTCTTGAAAGTTCTCTAAGTTTATGTTACATTTCTTTGTGTACTAAAGGCATGTGTGGTCGAGTACCAATTGATATCCTTGATCGACCTTCTATCAATGCTCCATCAACACCTCAGTTGGCTCTCGATCAACATTACTTTGACATCTCGGTGGACAGTTGTTCGAGACTGGATGAAATTTTGATCTATAATATTCATATGAGTCAGCTGACACTCGGTCGGCTATCAACCGACTGTTGATCAAGAAGTTAAAGTGTCCACAGAGTGTGCACCGAGTATTGATTGGGATGTTGATCAAGGAGAGTATCAATTAAGAGTATCAATTGACACTCAACGGCAGATGCCCTTAGTAATACACATGATGACATACTTTAAAATAGATTAATAGGATTGCAAAAAATTTTGTTTTCCAGATGAAACATTCATTTTGTCTAAAAAATTAAGTAAATTTAATATAGTTCGATTGAATTACTGAAAGGCGTTTTATGCACTATTCCAATAATTAATGGAAAATATTCCAGAAAATATCCCATACCTCTCCCATGGAGGTTATTTTAGTTTGAAGCCCCCACCACCCTTCCTCTGGGAATTCTAACTTTGGTTTATACTTTCCTTTAAACATTTTGGCTTTTGAGGCACTCCCCCTGTGTAATTTAGAATAACCTAGGCCTTCTTGGAGTCAGTATGGATATTTTCTGGAACCACATAAACATTCAGGGATGTGTGCTAATAATATTAAAGACATAAAAGCAAAGTTATATGTATGCCAGGATGGCTTTTTCATACAAAATACTCCTGATGTCCTGCACACATGAAGAGCCCTTTATCGTAGTCAATATCAGCAGCTATTAGATAGCTCTTTTGTCACATTGTGGACCTATGATAATCAACAAAATAACAATATTTCTAGTTACAGTGTAAAGTCTTTGTTTTTTTAAGGTTGCAATGAACATTCTCAACAGTGGTAGATTTGGTATCGGAGCAGGAGCTGGTGGAGGACTTAGAAGGTTGATAGGTAACACACAAAGTTTAGCTACAGACTGTAAAATCCAAATTAACATACCATGTATATTATTTAGTTTTTCAAAAGCTCAAATGGCTTATTTCAATCATCCATAAATTAATTGGTTTGTTGTTATGTTTATTCATTTCTTTGTTATTAATTAATTTGTTATTTTGTTTCAGATGCTGCAGCAGAACATGCTACATCAAGAAAACAGTTCAACAGGACATTATCAGAATTTGGACAGATCCAGGTATGAAAATGAAGATTTAATATATAAATTACACAACTTCTCATGAAAGGTCACTACCTTCTCAAGAATTAGTTAATTTACAAAGTGTATACTTACCTCCTCCTGACAAGTGTCCTGTTATGCTAAACACTAAATGATATATAATTTCAAAATTATTCGACATGTTTTTGTTCTCGTTTGCCATATACAATTACTAGGATACATGTTCCTTCAAAGTATGGGTTCTTACATTCACTTTAATGTGGTCTGTGCACTTTTGTCATTACTTGTAACTTAATTTCTGATATTTTCAGATAGTTTTTTTCACATTTTGCGATATGTATTGACAGAACAGGTCTTAAGCACTGGATTGATTAACAAGCATACAACCAAAAAAGAAACACATTAGAGAACAAACAGATTTAATGTACAGTAGATGATTAGATGTATAATGTACAACCAAAATTGCAATCTGATTTAAAACCATTTGATATTGTCCTGTGAGGATGTTGCTCTCAATGGTTGACTCCATCGCAAGAGGGCTACGCCGAGCCAACACTGACGACAATGATGCAGACAGTTGCAAGTTAATTGAAAAGCTGGATCAGGAGTGTAGCAGAGTTTCTAAGAATTATTGTCAGTAGAGCATTTTTTCATTGTATAGGATTTTTATAGTAGGGGATTTTTCACTATAAAATATAAATGTTATTGATCTGCATGCCTGTATTGTTTTAATCAGGAAAAATTTGCTCGCATGGCTTTAAAACAGTACACAATTGAGTCCATGTCATACTTGACAACTGGATTACTGGACTGTGGTGAGGAAGATGCATCTGTTGAAGCTGCGATGTGTAAGGTTTGTAAAAAACCCAGGATAATGCACAAAGGCAATAAAATTTACATTGTATTAGGTCATTGACATAAGTCCTTAGATGATACATGGAATAGTAAGATTATAACACTCCTATTTACTAAGCTGAAGGGCTATATTAGTATGTAATTAAACATGTAAATGTAAGAATGCAAAGAGTTATTACTGGCTCTAGTCTTTTGCATGCATTGCTGATCTATGGTACTATAGGTATGCAGAGCATGTAGAGTGTACATTGACTTGAATTCAGAGGGATAAATTATGTTGTTATAGCCTTTGGACCAATAACACTGGGACGTAATACAAGTATTATTTTCCTGTGCCTGTATTAAGTCCCTGTGCTATTGGCCCAAAGGCTATAGCAACATTGCCTGATTCCAAACCCAAAAGGACTAGGTATGAGTCTGTAAATTATGGGATAAGCAGCTATTGATCCACATAGTCAGAGAGAGCACTCTGAGATTCACAAAATCCCCAAGTTTGGTGTTAATCAGGCTAGCTTTGACTGAGATACAGCCATTTAAAGACATCAAAATTAATGAAGAAAGGTATGGCCATGCTGTGTATGGACAGCGTCCAGATGGCCATACATTTCTTTGTAAATTTTGACATTTTCAAATGGCTGTATCCTGCTTACTATTGGGTCTATTTACACCAAACTTGGGGATTTTGTAAAGCTTGGTCTGCACTTTATGACTATGTGGGTCAATAGTTGCTAATTCCATAATTTACAGACTTACATAGTCCTTTATGGTTTGAAATCGGGCAATGTACTTCTAAATTCAAATCAATAGACGCTATGTAGGCATGCACTGATGGCCCAGTGATACACCTCAACTGATCAGAGAAACTGAAGATGATCATGTTGTGGTACAGATTTAGAAAATGATGTTTATACAATGTAAGATGTTTATTATTTGTCTTGTTTCTGAAGAAAGGAAAACATTTCATATTCTGTGTGTAGGAAGCAGCCTATACTGTGGAATATAGGCTTTTAATTTGGGGTATACATATTATAAGGATGATTAAATCAATGCCATAAAAATTTTAATTTCTGCCGGTATACATGCAGGTGTATGGCTCAGAAGGTTTGTGGGTTGGAGTCAATGAAGCACTGCAGATTTTGGGAGGTATGACCCAAGATAGAACTACTTTGCATCATTACATAAATATATTATCATTATTATTGTTATTGTTGTTGTTGTTGTTATTATCATTATCATTATTATTATTATTATTATTATTAGTTTCGTTATTATTGGTATTTATATTTAGTGTGACCATCTGAATAAAAGCTATTGAGCAGTACTTTCATGTGGTACTGTTTATTATGCTGTACAAGGTGCTTCTAACTTTTAAGTCTGTGGCTGAAACCCTAGTGTGTGACCATTCAAATGAAAGCTATTGAGCAGTACTTTCATGTGGTACTGTTTATTATGCTGTACAAGGTGGTTCTAACTTTTAAGTCTGTGGCTGAAACCCTAGTGTGTGACCATTCAAATGAAGCTAATGAGCTGTACTTTCATTAGGCTCGATTACCAGTGGAGCTGCTGTCCGGGAAAGGAGCTCGCGCTCCTCCCCCGAAAGACCAGACACAGGAGAGCGGCGGAAATCGAGCCTATACTGTACTTTCATGTGGTACTGTTAATTGTGCTGTACAAGGTGGTTCTAACTTTTGAGTTTGTGGTTGAAACCCTGGTGTGTGACCATTCGAATGAAAGCTATTGATCTATTCCGGAGGTCGTGGGTTCGATTCCCACCGAGGTCAAAAGATTTTTTCTTTACCTCATGTGGTTCCCTGATTCCCTTTACTAGGGCTAACGCTCAGTGGGTTATTCAAATCAAATAAATTAGCACTAAAATTTACACTTCAGAGTTAATTCTCTGTTACATCATTTGTGTTCATAGTGCTACGTGGCACAACATTCATATGTACCCTTACTTTCTCTTCGCCGCGATTCACCATCTAAATCGACCCCGACTTTCTCTGTCCGACCTCGTAGCTCAGTCGGCAGAGTAACGGTAGCTCTATTCCGGAGGTCGTGGGTTCGATTCCCACCGAGGTCAAAATATTTTTTCTTTACCTCGTGTGGTTCCCTGATTCCCTTTACTAGGGCTAACGCCCAGTGGGTTATTCATGGGTTAAATTAGCACTAAAATTTACACTTCAGAGTTAATTCTCTGCTACATCATTTATGTGGATCAATAGTTGCTGATCCCATAATTTGCAGACTCTTACCTAGTCCTTTTCGGTTTGAAATCAGGCAATGCTGTAGAAGGTGGTTGGAACTTTTAAGTCTGTGGATGAAACCCTAGTGTGTGACCATTCAAATGAAAGCTATTGAGCAGTACTTTCATGTGGTACTGTTTATTATGCTGTACAAGGTGCTTCTAACTTATAAGTCTGTGGATGAAACCCTAGTGTATGACAATTCAAATGAAAGCTATTGAGCAGTACTTTCATGTGGTACTGTTTATTATGCTGTACAAGGTGCTTCTAACTTATAAGTCTGTGGATGAAACCCTAGTGTGTGACCATTCAAATGAAAGCTATTGAGCAGTACCTTTGTGTGGTATTGTTTGTTATGCTGAACAAGGTGGTCTCTTAGATATTTATGATCATAATCTCTACCTGTATGTGCTGTTTCAGGACTTGGATACATGAAAGATTATCCATATGAAAGGGTGATGAGAGATTCAAGAATTTTGTTGATATTCGAGGTTAGTGGTTATCAAACATAAACGATTTTTGAATACCTGTGTACCTCTGAGATAGCTGATTAGCTGAGTTGACCTTACCAGTATATGTTAGGTCAAAATGCGTTTTTCTTAGGTGTTTTGGTTCAATAAGCCATTTTAAAAACAACTGAAAAGCTGAAAAATGACAAAATCTTTGCCTAAAGCAAGTGACTAGGCAATTTTAAAACCCACCCTCAACATCCTGAGTAATTAACACCACCCCAGGATAAAAGTGCGATAGCATGATCTCAAGCCCTTTTGTTAAGGTGATTCCCCAGAAATAACACTTGATGTTTGTTTGTTTTTTCAATTTTTTGTGGTTATTCCTAATAATGTAGTTATTCGAAACGTGCGATAAAAAACATCTGGTACGTTGCTCGTTTAAGAATGATAACTCGTCAAAGGTGCGTCAAAAATCTGTGCAATGGTACCTAATCAAGTGCGTATTTCTTTTCTGAATGCCGCTACGTTTCAAGGTATCAGTGGCCAAACACATGGAGCTAATATTAAAAAGTCTCAATAGATATACATTGCATCGTCTTAGAAGAACAATTTGATATGTTTTTCTTGCCAAAAATGCACATTTTGGATCAGAGTTGACAAAAAGTCTTTCTAGTGTGCGTCTTCTAGGGGTGGTAATGTTCAGGTCACGAGTGAAAGTGAGTAAATATTTTTGGCAGTATCTTTATTACCTGGCGTTAAATCTTTTTCCTTACTCATTCAGTGTAAAGACAATTAACTATGGACTAATTTAATGCAATATTTAAGGTACCTTATGGTGTTTGTTTAAGAGAAAACAAGCATTTACTGCGCTGTCAAGCTGAGCTTGAGAGGAAGGTGCTAATAATGCGAAAATCGTGTGCAGTAGGGATGCGCAAATTATGCAATACTGAGGAATTACCTTAACAGAGTATTCTTTCTATCATCATAAGCCTGAATGCCTGCAGAGTGCTTTATTATCTAGCTATCTGTATGCACTGGAAGCCTATAATGATAGATGATATTTATACAGCAAAATGAGTGCTATTATTGATGCTAATTTAAAGAAATGTTTTTTTATTTTTTTATTTCACAGGGCACAAATGAAATCCTTAGAATGTACATAGCATTGGCAGGAATGCAGCATGCAGGAAAACACTTACAAGAAATTGTCAAGTAAGTGATCCTAAACAGGAAAAGACAACTATTAGTAAGTGTGAGGAATCTTACAGAAAAAGTTTTCTGAAAATATTGATTGATTTTAACTCCTTATGAAAGGCAAAAATCGAGTCCGTGAAAATCAGAGTTGATGGCGAAAATCAAATTCCGTGAAAATCAAGAGTTGATGGTCAAAGCACAAAATCTATTATTATTGTCATTATTATACATTGAACTCTCTAGCTCTTTTCTGATTGGCTGAAATGCAAAATCAGCGCCTGTGACGTCATAACTGTAGATTATACAATAATCATGTCGATGACACTCAAGGTCACGGGTTATCATGTCATGTATGACCGCAGTGCATGATTTCTAAGGGTAACCATGTCAACTTCGCGCGATTCGTGTTGCTTGCCGTCAGTGAAGAAGCAGAAACATGACTTCCAAGTTTTTGCGTTCAATCGGTAAGGGTCATCAGCCTCGGCCTTCGGCTTCGGCTGATAACCTCTACCCCACCTTGATTATTCTGGATACCACAATAACCTTATCCTGTAATCGTTTATAGTTTGTTCTTGAAAAATGGTAAATTCTCAAATATGAATCAAAATGTACTGGCTGGACTCTGTAGGGAGAATGAAAATTTCATTGAACAGTTTGAATTGACCTAAGCTAAGTACTGTGGAAATCATTCATTGGCATCCTTTCATCAACATCAAAATTCACTTTTTTGCCAGGTATATCAAGAACCCTTTTGGTAATGTCGAGTTTATGACTGAATTCCTTACAAAGAGAGCACTTTATGCCTTAGGGCTGAAAGGGAACCTTCAAGGGATCGCCAGTGTTGCACATCCACAATTAGCGGTGAGTATTTGATAAATTCTAGGCAATAGGTTCTGTTATTTTAAGCCAATTTTACCATGGATCATAAATTATTTTACAGGAAAGTGTTAAAAGGTTGGAAGAGAATATCGCTGACTTTGGAAGAATATCTGAAACGTTACTGTCAAAGTTTGGAAAGGTAATTTGTTGTTGAAAACGAGAATTTGTTTGTGTGTCTACCATTACTGATTAAAAGTAGTTTTCTGACTACGGTTGTAAATTAAGGAGACGTGAAATGAAGTTGATTTGAACTGCGGGAATACAGATGAAATTGAGATGTGATCATCGCAGTTGTAGTTTCAAATTGAACGAGAAAAACCGTATGATTACTTATTAATAATTAATGCAAACATGAAAAAATTCGCGTAGAAAAAGTGCCGCAAGATACAGTAAACGTGAAGTAAACGAAAGAAAAGGCTGGTACCATAAGCCATAATTTATTGCCCAGAGTTTTTGACAAATGAATGGTTTGTACACTTATTTTGTTTGTAGAATATCATTGAGGAACAGCTGTTGCTGAAAAGAATGGCAGATGTTTCCATCAATTTGTTTGGCATGACTGCTGTGATCTCCAGAGCAACAAGGTCTATCAACCAGGAATTGCCAAGCGCCAATCACGAGGTGTGTTACTGTCATATGGCAAAAGTACTCATATTACTGACTGACTGACTGACTGATTGAAAGACAGACAGATGGAATAATCGACTGACTGACTGACTCACTTATTGCTGGGTAAATTGATTGTCTGACTGACTCACCGACTCATTTGCTGACTGACTGACTGACTGACTGATGGACGGATCGACCGACCGACTCAAAGACCGACCGACCGACTCAAAGACTGACCGACCGACTCAAAGGCTGACCAACTGACTGACTGTGTGAGTCTCTGTGACTTCTGACTATCTGACCTTCAGATCGTCGGACCGTTACACCTACCAACTATTCTATCCTCCAACTGACTGACTTATCCGGCAATTACTGGCCTTTTGACAATTCATTCTTACAACCAGGATTTCGCGCGGCCATTTTTTACTTGCTGTGTGTTGACGGTTTGCCCGACGGACTAAGGGAAAGATGGACTACTTGTCTCATTCGTTCCTTTTAAGGCACTGCTTGTGGAGACAATATGTAAAGAAAAGTACCATGCCAACATTGCGCTCTTTAAAGAAGTCAAATCAGGCAAGTGATCAATATCCGTTTCCTCCTTACAATATTAATACATTGTTAAGTAGACAGGTGTTGAGAATAAAAAATCATCAATCAACTTACACTTTTTTCATACCATACAGAAGTCGACAAGACTATCTCGTTGACGCGGCAATTCAAATTAGTTTAGGCGATATGTTTCACTAACAGTCTTTGTCGTATTCAATATCATTCTAAGGATTATACAGTTTGCTTCCAAGATGCCACATTCGGACATTTTTAAAGATTCTAAAAGATTACCTGAATAGTTTTAAGATTTTCCAACACTGTTCGTTGGAGGCTGGTGCATATTTCCGACAGTATACCGAAGACTGCCGAAGGTCACCGGATGTTTTGATGACATTAGTTTTGATGTTCAGTTGCTGTTGCAATCATTTTATCGCATGAAAGTGTATAATGATACTCGATACACAAAACTCTCGTCCCCAGAGCCCACGATCCCTCTGGCCTGTGGCAGGGATCGAAAGCTTTGGCTCGACTCGATTTTCTGAGTATGCCATTGCGCAGAGCATTTGTTTCGTATTTTCAACCAATCAGATTTTCCAGATTTGACGGGAAGTCCGTGAATCGCGGACTTCCGGTGTTGGACCAAGCCAGAGCTCTCGATCTCTGCCACAGGCCAGAAGGATCGTGAGCTCTGGGGACGAGAATGAATCCAACGCCTTGACTCATGTTATCTACGCATGTGCAGTCTCTACCTTTCCACTGAAAATGTGTTTCAAAGGAAAATATGAATTTTAGAAGAGCGGAGGCTGTGCATTTTAAAATTACATTGACAAAAACAAGACTCTTTTCCTTCTTGTCCATCAGGTTCTACAAATAATGGGGACCAAGAATTGAAGAAAATTGCTGAAGAAATATTTAACAACGGGGGATGCGTAGCACCCCACACTTTGAATGTATAACGTTTGCATAATTTATTTGAGATGTACACAATTATGTAAATAAATTAAAGATTCGCCTAGGAGCATAGAGCAACCTGAAAAAGTATTTTCAACTGACAATAGCAGAACGAGCAATTTTGCAGATAGACTGACAAACACAAAGAAATGCTTTTTATGGAATGAATAGAAAAATGTAAGGAGAAAAGACCTTTTAAAATACTCGTTTTAGCACAGTAAACCAAAAGAAGATACTGTGAATCTCAATGTGTTGAATTTATAAATAAACACGTGAACTTTTATTTTACTTGTTTGTACTTGTTTGTAACTGTACACTTACTTTTAAACTGAAGGATTTCTCTCAAGATTAGTTTCTGTGTCGGTAGAATCCTGTGAACGATGTGAGTGCGGGCGCGGATAATTTGACTTTTTCCCGTCACTCACCGCGTGCAGGACTTCTATAATGAACGCTCAAACCTCAGCATACGAGACCTAAGCCCCGACCTAAGTTTTGGTGTTCCTATTGCATTTATTCGTATATTTTCGCATCTGTTCCCTCGTGCACTCTCGCGTCTGTTGTACTACATGCCATTTTTGCCCCACTGTCCCTGTGCATTCGCCGATAGTTTCACCCCGCGCCGATGAAACACTATTCCGTTCCCCTGGGCTCTGCCACGCGTCCCCGTTCCGTTGGGTATGGTTCCAAAGTCTCTTTTGCGTACACATTGTTTTCATGTCACGCAATAAAAAAAAAGATTCTAAGACCATCCAGTGAATAAAGTCAAGAAATTGTCATGTTGTAGGAAATGAATAAACGAGACACTTCCCCAATGTTTAGGTCTGAGCATTTCCCTAAACTTCAGGTATTCGTCGAAAGTGTTTCGCAGAAATTTACGTAGCCGATGAGC
>CM042756.1:25287837-25290337 GCA_022496165.2 Catalaphyllia jardinei
TCGACACCCGCTAAGTAGGTTGTGAGGAGAGGAGAAAGGAAAATTACGTTGTAATCTTCAGAGCCGCTTATCGCCAGCATGATCTGCACATCTCCATACAACGCTAACAGCTGATAGGCGCGTTGCATATGTTCTTTCACCAGGACTAAATGCTCTTTGTCAAGCAGCTCTGTAAGTTTTCGCACGTGCAAGGTGCGCGCAAGGGTATCTGGGAGGTCCTTTTCAAAAGACGATTCGTGCGTTTGAAAGAAAGTCATAAGGACTGTACCAAGTTGGGCTGTGTCCAGCTCCACTTGGGTGAGGGGTGCATCGGTTGGGTTCACACTACAACTTTCTTCAAGTCGGTGAATGATATTTTCCTGCTCCATGTACTGGGTGCCATCCGTCACGCCACCTTGTAACAGCTGTTGCCTCTTGTTCGCGATGTATTCTTCATTAAAATTTGCAATAAGCCCTTTGCGCATGCACTGAACAAGAAGCAGGGTGGCCAGTATATTAGAAATGTTTCCAGCACCAGCTGCATTGCGTGACAACCCTGTCACGCAACACCATCGATGAATGGCACGCAGCACCAACAACAGTCGCGGATATGACTTCGTGTAGCTGGATACCAATATGACCAAGTTAAAACTGTCTAGAGAAGAACTCAGATCACAGGAAAGGTTTGACGGGCAATTGCTATCAGTTTTGAGTTTCTCTGTGGGCCACTTACAAACAAGAACCTGAAAATTCAATTAAAGTCATAAGTGTTTGTAGAAAGAGAGAGAAAAAAGAGAGTTCGGCTAGAACTCCAGGGACTCCCTTATCAGAATAACAGGGATCCTCAACGTACCGTTTCTTGTACCTCGTAGGGCGTTAAACCTTAGAGGGTCCATAGAGGGAGCTTCTGCGGGAGCTTTTAAAATATTGAGCCGAAGAAAATATGGCAGTGTTGTTTTAGGATTGGTACCTCTTAGGGGCGAAAAGAGTAGAACAAGATGCCAGCCATTCAATCTAGTTTCTCAATCATTTTTAGCTTCTCATTGCTTCCAATGAATATGCTTCCAATAGTTGTGACAGTGTTACTCTAATGTTGTCTCAATTGGTTTTTGGTCATGAATCGAATGAAAAAAATTCAAGGTCTAGAACAAGTCTTGTTTTGGATTTGTAACTCTTAATTTGAGGAGTGGATTATTGAAGTAAGGTATAAAATCACATTTGCAATAGTAACGTCGTTAGTTTGCCCTTAATAATATATACATGAATGTAACATGCATGAATAGATTTAGCGCTCATTTCCAGAGCTCAGTGGCAGAACACACTGAGTATTTGACTGTAAACAAGTTTTCGGCTGTATAAGTTGAGGAAAACTCAAGCTTACCGGGAAATGCTTTTTGTTAACCAAACGAACTCCCCGAAACAGATTTGTGGCGTTTTTGCCTTCTTGTTCTTGTTGTTCGGATGGCGTTTCCTCCTTCAAGTGTGGTATCAATGCCTGGAGAGTCTTTGCTTGATCTTCGATCGAGATGCTGTTCTCTTTCGGTTGTACCGCAGGAACACCATGAGAACTTGTGTGGTGTCCATGTGGTAGAATGCAGAGATCCAGGTCTGACTTCTGATGAAACAGAAGTGTGGCTGAAGAACCAATCATTGTGAGCGAGTGGTTAGGCTGGAAGGATCTAAGATGCCTAGAAATCCTGTTCTTTATGTTCACTCGTGTTTTTAGGTCTTCAAGCAACCAGCTCTTCTCCTCAATAAACATTTTGGTGAGACTCTGGCCCACCATAGTCCTAACATCTAAGGCTTGGGCAGACATCGAACATGGCGGTTCTTCGCGCTCTTTGATGGCGAGCATGACGTCATTAATAAACCAGGGGAGTCCGAGCAACCTCTTTCCGTGGACTGGATCCGAGTCATCTTCGTGCTCATGGGCATGCGTGTAAGCCACTTGGTACCAGGCTGACGCTTTCAGGAGCATCTCGTTTGAGATCTGCGTACTGTCTACTAACGATTGCCCATCGGGTTCGAACTCGCGAAAGAATTCCCGTCGAAATCCCGATCGCATGGCGAACAGCCTTTCGCCGACGATTTCTGCAATCTCGGTTTTCTCCTTGCGTAAACGATTTCGAAGCTTTAAGAAGCATCCGGTGAAGACTTCGGCTTCGGTTTCAATACCGTACAAACGCATCAATGCTCCCATCTCGGTTCGGTACTGGTCATACACTTCTCTGGCTTTGTCGATGTACTCGGCATGGCCTGGTAAGAGAAACGACCTGTCGACGCGCATTTTCTGGCTGTGTTTCTCCGACGCGGTGTCCTTAAACTTTCGGCAACGACGATAAAGCTTTCCTAACAGCTTATCAGACGGATAACTTGCTTTATCCGATTTCATCATAAAATCAGGGTACTTTTTCAACGGTTTCATTTTTGGCATCTGGGGCCACTTTCCCGTTTTAGGCGCATCAACCGCTAAGGAGTGCAGCTCTGCTAAATGCAGACAGATCTTAGATTCCACTCCGCC
>CM042756.1:25295337-25300337 GCA_022496165.2 Catalaphyllia jardinei
TGACTTAATGTTTTAACGGTGTAAATCTTCAAGTTTCCCTTTATGAGTATTTTGCTATGATGATATTGTAATCTGTTGATTGCTGTATCCTTTCTGTACTGATCGCTTTAACGAAACGTGCCCGAGAAAAACACTGTAGTTTCGCGTTGAGTCTCACAAACAAACGTAACTGACAGAACACGTGCAATTAAGACTAATCATCGCTTTTTAACTCAAATGTGTTCCCAGGTCTAGCGCGTCTTCGGTGAATGCTGATCATGAAAGGAACACAGGTTGTTTGAAACAAGCCTTTCAACCAGGACTTTTCATGATTAGAAGTTTTGTTTAGCGTGGTTAAAAGAATTTGACAACTAGATATTTCTGACTTACTTGATATTGCTGAAGACTCCCATCCAGCCACGTATTTCATCCGGTTGTAGGCTGGGCCCGACAAACCAGCAACTATGGTTACGAAGCTGACTGTTAGAGGACCCCAGAAAGTGAAACCGCTGACCAGCTATTCCCAGTCCTTCATCTAAAACTCGCTGAACTCCATCTAGCACAAGATCAACGCTTCCTTCAGTTTTGACAGGTCCTCGTCACGGATACTGACGCAAAGGAAGTCGTCCGTTTTATAGTTTCGGAGCACACGATTTTTGACCATGACTTCCGGTGGGTACAGCAGAAGCTTCGTTGGGGTGATGACCGCGCGTTTAATCAGAGCACAATGGCTTGGGACAAGCCTGTTTTGAATCCCGGAATTTGAAGGACTGTTATGGTTCAGCAGTATTTCAAGGGTGTTACAAGGATCACAGAAGTTGTCCTGTTCCAATGCTTTCTTTAACTTCTCTAAAGCGTTGATGACCATACTAGGAGGTTTACTTTGCAGAAGGCCGCCAAATGTTCCAGGCTGTCTTCCGCGAATTTCAGGATGAAAAGTGATGACAATCTGTGCAGCATACTTGACATCAAAAGGCAAATTGGGCGGGATGGTGACATCTGGAAGTCTTCCAAAGCTCTCCTTAACACGACAGTAAAATGATTTCTTGTCGAATCTTCTCTCGATTGAAGTCATCAGACGCCTCAGTTTGATGGATTCCGTTGATGCTATCGTCAGACAATAGGTAAAACATTGACTCCAAGCATTTTCACTATTTCCAATGTCTGGCACTCGTTCCCAAATCGTATCATCTTCAGAGGAACTTGGGGAGGTACGTTCGTGAACATTCCTTACAACATCCGGGTATTCTTCATCGGTCGAGAAACCTTCGTTTTCCGAGTCACTCCGATCATCTAACGAGTCGTTAAGATCGTCTTCGGCATCTTGTTCCTCATGGATACCTTCGTCGACATCTTGTCCGTCCTGTCCATCACCGTGAACACCTTGTGGAAGATTGTCGATGTCTTTGTACAATCGAGGGGGGTGTCTTACTGAGAGAAAAACTTTGTTTACTTCAGCATTCATGTTGCTATCCACCGTAATGAAATCTTCGAGCTCATCGTATCGGAGTTCCAGCTTGTAGGAACTCCCTTGCACGAAGAAGAAAACGGTCAAGATCTTGAGGCTGTGGTCGAAAATAATCTGAATGTTCTTTAAGATGGGCTCTGAAGGCCATTCGGATCGAAAATGACATCGATCAATGAAAGTCCCAAGAAACAAGGAATTTGCTTTGAGCCAATGAATAGGCTCCTCAGGTCTGCGACGTTTCTTGGGGAGGAAGGACGTGAGCCAAACCGGAAGTGGTTCCTCATCTTGGTTCGTCAGACGTGAGCACCAAACTTCCGTCACGTGACGTATGAACTCTTCTTGAGATCGGAACTCGTGATCACCGTCCTCATTAGGTTGTAGTTCAAACTCCATATGTTGTGGAGTGGGGTTGTTTTCTGTTGCTTCACTTGAAAGTGAAGTGGACTGAACAACTTTCGAGGACATCACTTCGAAGTTGTTGTTTAAGAAATCTATAACGCGGTGTTTCTGACTTGCTAGAATATGCACCGAGACAGTTACGTTTGGGTTGTAGCGCTCGATCGGGACGTGTTCACTGCTTTCTTCTACATCAGAGAAGAGTTTTGGCTTTTTAACTTCGCATTCAAACTCTCCCGCTTGTGATCGAGTCTCCTGATTGTCCATCAGGCTTTCGATTGCCCTTTCCATGTTCTGCTCTCTGAGAAGCGAGTCTTCCGCAACTCCTTTTTCCTTTTCATTGCAGATCACGACAAATGTGCTGTCGGGTCGACGGGACGCGCGCCCGCGGGTCTGGACAAGAGCGCGCAGGCTAGACGCGCCTTGAAAGCGGATGACCAGGTTACATTCTGGAACATCAAGTCCTTCCTCTAACACGCTAGTGCAAACGAGAAGCTTCGTTACTCCTGATCTAAACTGTTTTAACAAATCCTCTTGTTCCTCTCTCCACGCCATTCCGTCGTAACTTCCTTGTCCATGGCCAACAAAAGGCTCGGGATTCAATGTTTGCACCACATCCGGGATGGTTCTGATTTGCTCGCATAGTTTGTAAGCTGTTTTCCGCATGCTAACAAAGACAATACCTCTGGAAGTTTCATCCTCTCGAGTGCGGGCAACAAATTGCTTTAGGTGCTTCACGAGAATGTTATACCTGTCTGACACAGGTGAATCTTCCCGGACCACACTATCAACTAACCCTCTAAGAGCTAAAAAGGTAGGTTGACTGCTAACTAATTTCTTAAGGGCGCTTTCTTTGGGTGAAACTGCTTGAATTGTGCGGCAGACACAATCTTTAAGACACTCCATGGCATGCTGATAGCCAAGAACCTCATTAAGATCCATAACACTGAGCATGTGCATTGCATGCTCGCCAGCTATTAGCGTCTTTTTCCTCCTCTTGTTGCCATGGCAGCTGTCAATCAGCCTTCGTAGCGCACCTCTGAAATTAGGGGAGGTCAAAGGAAGGTCTTGAAGGGTTTGACGATCCGGTGCATCAAGCATTGTCTTGAGATATTTCACATGGTCCTCTATACGCCCCCTGAGAACAACGTGCCTGCTGCTCATACATTCTGATACGTCGTATAATGTATCAGGAATGTTAACATGTATCATGCATGACGTCAGAACAGGCATCGCAATCGAACAACACAGGTTTTTCAACAACTCCTCAAGTTTCGAACTGGTTCTGTCAACTGTAATCTCCCCCGCCGGCGAAGCCGTCAAACCCAGCACAACAGGTTTAAACTTGTTTTCCGTGTTTTTGTAGTACGCCATGATTTGGTTGTACTGGTGGTTGCCACGGCAATGGTGAGCCTCATCAAAAACCAGCACTGAGACATCAGTGAGACAAACAGGTGGGTTTTTTGTGACGGCCAGAAAATTGAGAAAAATCTGATGTGTTAAAACAAGCAGATCGACTTTATTATCAGCTAACAGTTGATGGATTTTTTTCTGTTGAAACGGCTCCATTTCACCAACCAACGTTTCAACCCTTAAATCTGGCACCTGGGACTTGATGTAGTCACTCTGCTGATATGCTAATGGTACCCGGTCCACCAGAAACACCATCAGTTTGTCTGGATTCAATTTCTTCATACAACTCAGTACCATTGCCGCAATCAACGTCTTTCCTGACCCCGTCGGCAGGTAGACCAGCGTATTTCGGCTCATGGCAGAAAGGAAAAGTTCGCGCTGGTAGTCCCGCGGGTTCTGGCGCGTCAAGGAATCAATTTCCCGCGAGGTATGGGTCAACCCACTTGTATCGCAATAAATCAAAGCTTCGCTAGATCGAGGGGAGCGAGAAGGGATTTCACCCTGAGGCGAAACATTGACAACTTCAATATTACACTGTTCTTCAAGAGTCTTCGTTATATTCTTCAGTCTCCTTGCTTTAATCTCTTTACCATCGTGGTAAATGTATATGTTATCTGTTTTGTAGCAGATAAGTTGTTTTGATGATAGTATTGTTAAATTACCCACATGTGAATGACACAGTCGGCAATGAAAATTGTAAGGACAATACTGTGCGCTATTCCCGCCTTTCGGATTTTCTACCTTGGTGAGTTTTGCGCATGCCTCTTCTTCTTTACCTTCCTTGACTGCGAGGTGACAGTGAGAAGGTGGAATTGTAGCTAACATCAGGATTTCTTTCCTTGCTAGCATGGAACGGCACTCTTTACAATGGAGTGTAGCCGTACCTGTTTGAGCCATTGTTGATTCAAGAATAAAAGCGTTCAATAATCTGCCGAGAGATTAAAAAGGTACGTTTGGTATTCTAGTCCCAGCCCAGCTAAGGATTACAAATTCTAGAACCTTGTTGTCAACTGTACCGAAATGCACACCGAACTAATGCTCGTTCCCAGAGCCCCCTGTCCTTTTTAGTCGGCGGTGTCTTGGCACGAGAAAATGGTTAGATTCTTAGACTAAGATTTTTCCTATTTCAACGCTGGTTTTATTCCATAAAATATCGGCTGGTTGGCTTAAAATTAACACTGGTCGATTGGAGCATCGACAGGCTTAAACTGAATTAACAAAGAATATTTAAATCAGAAGTAAAGTCCAAGGTGGAGGAGGCGTTGATATATTTCCAACCTCGTTCCTAGGGTAAAGGTCCTGGGAACGAGGTTGATACATTTCGTTATGGACTTCAAAATTCTTCAGTACATACTTCCTGAAGCTCTGTAGGTGTTGTAATCGAGCGGTTTTGTCAGAGATCGACCAGCGGTATTTTCGGAAAGGAAAGAAACCAAAATGTCTCCAGAGCCACTTTTTCCTCGTTCCAAGGCCCCGGCGGCCAAGAGGTACGGGCGGTTCTGGAGACGAAAATGACCACAGCCTTAGTTCGTCACGCAATCTTACTCGACCCGTGACCATCCAAACACCGCTGTTAAGAAGACTAAAGATCCTTAGCTTTTAAAAAATTTCAAACCATCGCAATAGTTGGCGAAAATCTACTGAAGTGTTTTTATTTCTCGATGATCAACCAAAAGACCGCGCGGCAAAAGCCGGCTCATGCTTCAAATGCAAACTCGTAACTTCATAATGGCGTTTTGCCAGC
>CM042756.1:25305337-25318231 GCA_022496165.2 Catalaphyllia jardinei
CTATTTAAGCAAAAAATGTACTGTCGAAGCTGCTCAAAGTAATCATTTAAGTTTGCCTCAGGTCAAAATCTGCCTTTAAAAGTTTGCTCATAAAGATGCTGCTTCTCACAAAACTGAGTTTTTTGCATATGTTATGACCAAAACAATTACGGAACGATGATTTTCATGTCAAAAAGAGTCAGTCTGCCAAAAATTAGCTTGATCCTGCAAAAAATGAAAATCGGCCCAAAAACCGATATATGCCCTTTTTGCATGAAGGCCTCCAATTACCGGTATTATTATTATTATTTATTTATTTATCCAGGGGCATCCAATTTAGCGGAGCTAGTTTAAATGGAGCCCTGACAAAACACAAAAACAAAAACATTGAACATTAAAATTAGACAAGTAAGTAATTAAGACAAAATGTAACACAGGTGTAACTCTTTAAAGTGGTGCTTTAGCTTAGTGTTATTAGTGTTATTGCTCTTCCTTTTTTAGTCCTGTTACTCAATCCCTACTGGGAATATTTTATGATTCCAAAATTCATCACTGTATAGTGTCAATCAGGGGCATCACAACCTTGTGTCCTGTGGTCCTTTATATTGTGTCATAGGCCTGAGGAGGTGGGTGGGGGGGTACTTGGGTTATTTTATGCAAGGTATGTGCCACTGGCCTCTCAGAGCCCCTGCCCTATTATATTCTATGTAATTTAATTCTGTGGTTTCAAGAATGTAATGTAGTGCAAGCTGATTGTTAAGTTTAATATACAACGGCAGTCTGAACTCTTTAACCAAGATCATTTTGAATCCTTATTGACTAGAATTTTCTTACCTCAAAAATCCAAAAATGTGCAACCCCATTCTAATAACTCTATTGAAAATGAGACCCCTTGATAGTCAGTCCAGTCATGAATATGCAGCCCCATCCAGTGGCATTTCCCTTTAGCCTCTTATAATAAAGTACCCTTTCCCCCACCTGGGGGTCACAGGATACACCAGGTACAGGGCGCTGACCTGCCGAATATCAGTTTTATCCCCCTGTGCGCATCCCTCTTCACAACTTTCCCATATTCTCACTTGGTGAAATGAGAAACACCTTGCACAATATTGCAGCTGCAGTCAGCTAGGCTTTTATAGATAGAAGGGGGTAAGTTTCTAAAGAAACTGTGGTGCTGCGTCGGTGGGAGTATTACAAGATAATTTGGCTTAATCAACTGGGTTGATAAATGTGAAATGGCCACCGTAAAGAGATTCGAAAGCTGACGTTTCGAGCGTTAGCTCTTCGTCGGAGCGAATGGTAAATGTAATATATATATTATAGATTGAGCTAGCATAATTTTTAGCATCGTTTTTTTTATTTATTTGTTATTCATTATTAACAATATATTTATTACCTTCACCAATACGTACAAATAATACTTACAATACATTAGAATACAACAAAAGAAAAAAAGGATACAGTTATATTTACATTTACATTTTAAGCATAATTGTTTGAGAAAACTAATATGATTTCTAGTACTGCTAGCACAATTAGCATTTTAAAATAGCAGAACATTTTGGGTTTTGACATGCACTTTGATTCCAATTTCCAATTATAGGCAGATATTGCTCGATATTTTAGTAGTATTTGCAGTTCAATTAGCCCGGAAATTGGGGCCTGGGACTAGGGTGTACGCGAACCGGAAATCCCATGGCAAACCATGTCAGTCCCAATGCCTCTCATAATGGCGTCGGCGCGAAAACTTACAACTCTCTCAGAGAAATGACGGGCCAGAACCAGCCACAATTTTTAGAGACCGGGCTTAACTGCAGAATACCCTGCCACTCCGACTAACTTCGTGGTAGCTGGCTACGCGGTACGCAGAAAATAATTAACATAATAAATTCAAAATGGCGCAGCAATGTCATGGGCTGGCTACGCGGAACGCCGTGATAACAAAGGCAGAGTTCATAGACAAGAGACTAATATCTGTATGTTATAATATACCTCGGTCTTTACTCCATAAGCCGAAACAAGCACACTACGCATGTAATTGATTCACTTTTTCTCTTGCATATATTACACCCCGCGTACCGCGGAGCCAACTATTAATTAAGACAACTTTTTCTCTTGAATATATCACTCACTGCGCATCTCTTACCGCGAAACCAGCTACTTGGATAACTTCCTCTCTCGTATATTTCACTCACTGCGTACCGCGTACCGCGAAGCCAGCTACTTAGATAACTTCCTCCCTTGTGTATATCACTCACTGCGTACCGCGTACCGTGAAGCCAGCTACTTAGATAACTTCCTCAATCGTGTTTAGTATAAATTTACCGTAGTCGATTGTGAGTCCGTGAATTTGGTTGGCTAAATGACCGTTTTCTATCTGCCGATAGTCAACAGTTACGCATCAGCGCACATCGCGCATCACGTTTGAACCTGATGTAACGTAATAATACAGTTCTTTTCTACGCGTTACTTGACATTTTTTTCTTTTTATGCAATGAGACTACGGTAAATTTATACTAAAACAATTAGACTACTCGCCAAGACTCAATGTGGCAGGGTATTCTACAGTTACTCAAGAGACCGTTCCCTACAGTAATCAAAGGAAAGTTCAGGCTTCTGATTAAAGAGAATGTATTTTTAAACATATTTGCCATAGTTTTTGAAGAGCGCAATTTTTTTTCAAAAAATAGCATAATTTGGAAAATCGAGCATATTTCAGCATAATTAAGTTAAATAGAAGAGCATCGCTACTGGCATAATATGCTGCCTTCATTAATACAATCTACAAAAGCCTATCAGTCAGCAAGCATATGTTTGCTTTCGATGGATTCCTCTTCTCAAATAAGGGCAGAGATTCCTGACACGGGAAACTGTGACCTGATCATCCTTTGGACGTAACGCAGGGAGTCGCAGAGTGGAAAAAAAAACAAAGCGCATAAACGTGTTCCTCCACAAGCCAGTGTTTTCTTTGTGGCGCTGCTCAATATTGACACGAGGGAATCTGACGAGGGCGTAGTTCGCTTACAAATGGGAACCGAGCTGCGTAGTTCCCAGACGTCTCTCTCTCGTTGCAAAGGTGATGGGCGCGCAAGGGAGGAAGGGAAGGGGAAAGGAGGCTTCGCCTTCTGGTTAGCATTAACATAGGATGAGGTGGATTTAGTGACCAGCGGTTAGTGTTAGGGTTAGAGGTTTTGTGAGGATTATCATCATATTGCGGGCGCAGAAAACTATTTCACCTCTGTGTTATCTAATGCTGACCTTCGCCTCTCTTCTTTCTTCTTCCCGTGGTCCCTCGCGTGCTCGTCCCCAGTTTCTCGTGCGTCGAGCTCGCCTTCTTGCGACTGAAATCGAAGCGCCTGAGAAGGAGGCGGGCAACAGAGGCTTGTATGGGCCTGATTACATGAGCCGGGCTGCTTCGTTGTGCCGATATTACTTTCAACGCGTGAAATTGATTTTTGTTGCGTTTAACAAACGTGCCGAGATCCCGGCAAACTGACACCAGCCCGACTCATGTAATCAGGCCCTATGAAAGAGATACAGTAGAGCTTACTAAAGGCCCGTTTACACAGGCGATTTTTGTCGCGGCAACTCGATGCAATTTTTGTCGCAGCCAAATTGCATCAAGTTTAAAACATGTTCGAAACCCCTGCGATATAGCAGCGACAAATCGCACTGCGATTTTAAAGCGATTTTAAAGTTGCAACTTAAGCGCGACAAAAATTGGCCTTAACACTGGAAGTGCTCAGGTATCATCTGAAGACAATGGCGAAGACTGGATCATCATGCCAGATTATTTGGTTCTTCTACAACTTAAAACTCTCCCCTAGAAAGTTTTAGTTGACAATTTGGAGCTGAATACTCGAAACTGCTTTTCATTGTATTGTTTTACTAAAAGATGTGATAGCAAAGAACTTTCTCAGTTCTGTCAGAAGAGCTTCAAATTCCCTCGCTATATGAAAAACGGAACAATTCTTCAATTCTTGAATCTCTCCAGCGAGGAAGCTAAGATGTGGATCTCAAATGATGAAATAAACGTAAGCGCCCAGGAAGATCTATCCAGTAAACATGTAATTTGTTTATATAATTTGTGCGGGAATCGCAAATGCCATTTTGTAACGTTGTCGTGCGATTCTCATGCGTTGTTCTTTAGCGATTCTTTAAAGCCCCAGCCAAACGATCGCAACATTTCAATGCAACATGTCGCAACATTGTTGGCGCGCAACATGTTGGGCACGTTTGGCCACCCTCTTGTGATGTGTTGCGACATGTTAGGTATTAAAATCAAAATAGTGCACGAACCTTACCAAACGACTACAACATCATGCAACATCCACAAATGTTGCGTGTAAAATTTGACAATTTTCAAATTTGAGCCAACAACACCCACCATGTCGCAATACGTACGTCGCACCAGGGTGGCCAAAAGGGCGCGCTCAACAGTGTTTCGATATGTCGCGTTTAAACGTTGCGATCGTTCGGCCGGGGCTTAAAGCGTCTTAAGCCGTTTTATCTAGGTCACGTTCTTGTGAAAATATTCAGTTCAGATCGGAAACAATAGAATATAGAATTTTTTGTTGTTGAGTGAATCTGCAGTTTTGATCTGTGACAACGTCGTAATGTTTCAGAATAAATTGTGGAATACCCATGTTTCAGTTCCGTTCAAATTACCATATGGATTATATTGAGACAGGAAACAAAAATGGTACTAGATTACCTATAAATAATTTTCGCAAAGTCATCAGGAGGAAGAAGGTATGTGTAAAATAGATGCATATGGTATGTTGGAATATCAATATTGCAATAAATAACATTATTATACATCAGACTCACTATGAAAAACCTGATTGGTCGAGAGCATTCAATCAATTCACAATAGCTTGTGAACTTGACATGATAAATGCAATATCTGCTGCAGATATTGCATTTACCATGTCGAGTTCACCGTCTGCCTGGTTACCAAGCCCCTTGGAGTGTTCTCCTCAGAAACAAAATGGCAGGACGCCTAATGAATGCCTATTGTTTTAAAAATGTATAATAAAACAATTATTGAATTCGGTTTTCGCATGATATCATGAATTATCAAAACCTCGTGTCTATATTATCAGCCTCAGCCTTCGGCTTCGGCAGATAACACAGACCTCGGTTTTGATAATTCACGATATCATGCTCAACCTCATCCAATAATCGTTTATTATATGTAATAAATAAAACAATTAAATAAACGATGTTTTCAAATTTTTTAAATGAGAAATAAATGCAGAATTAGAACAGTGGGTGGAAACATGTAAAAAGAATGCCCTTTGAGTTTTGAACTCGATTGACTTGTCGAAATCTCACGAGTGCATGGTCGCCATTTTGACACTTTTTCGAAGATTTGGACCATTTTCCGAAGATTTGCGACGACTCTCCGAAGGTTTTGCGAACGTATCGCAATATGTTTTCTGAACTTTTCCTGAGAGATTCGAATATTTCCGAACCTTGCCGACGACCTCAGACAACGTTCTGAACAATCGTATTGACTAGACGCCAACAAATTTAAGCAAAGGGAACAAACGTTTATCAAACGTGTTGTCATCAATACCATATATGACGCGCAAAATTAGCGCAATTTTACGTGTGTTCAATACCTGTATTTTTCTCATAACTGAGAATAAAAGGTTCAATCTGCGACAGCACTGTTTCTACGGTAAATTGATCTATCTTTGGCGATCACTATGTAATCTTGAATCTTGTAATCACTAGCTAATCTTGAATACAAAGCTTATGGAATTGCAGCGTCGATGCAACTAAAGTTGTTCGAGATACTAGATACGGAATAATTAATATCGAGCAAAATTGAAAAAGGAATAATGAATAAATCAGAAAAAAGATGAATGGAATAATGAATAAGAGCGATCCAATTATTCCGCTTCCACCCCCAAAGAAGCTAAGTTAGTTTCAAGTAAGCACTTTTCACCGTCAAGTGCACTTGAAAATCTCAAGTCGCACTAAGAGAACGTGACTTCACACCTGATGACAAAGTAAATTACTTGAAGCATTTTTGCAGTGACATCAGTTGTACATCTCAGAAATGCGATAGTTGCTGTGTTGCTAAAGAGCAAAGGAACAAACGAAATCTTCTGTATTTCTCTAGAGTGGCCCAACAACGCGGTTTTTGAAATTCTTTAGGTAGGGTTCAGAGCCACCTCGTTGAGGGTCAAGTACAATTTTGTTTTTATTTCCAGCCCAATTTAATAATTTTAGGGGCAATTTTTGATTAGAAGCAAAATGATACATCGGTTGATATTCAAGCCAATGTTTCTAAAAGTCAAGCAGAGTGATTTCTCTGAGATTTTCACTCGAGGTTATTAGGTCATTTAAGATTCATTTAATACCAGAATACCATTTTGTCAAGTCTTGCGCCAGCGGGCATAATTTGCAATAATGTTTAAAACAGCTTCGTTTTTGCAAGTGAAGTATGATCATCGCAGTAATTTTTCCAATTTAAGCAATTGGAAAGAAGCCTGAAAAAAATCAGGGCTTCAACGGCTTAAATTGGAAAATTTACTGCGAGGATCATACTTCACTTGCATCTATAACCGCAGTTCAAATATGAATTATTTCATATACACTTAACATCATTTCACTCCTTACGGGAGATATGAACTCAATAAATTGACCTTGCTCCCAATGTGGCTTCATAGCTCAGTTGGTAGAGCATCGAACCGGTATCGCTGAGGTCATGGGTTCGAATCCCGTTGAAACCCTGGTGTTTTTTTTTTTCAGGCTTCTTCTTTCCAATTGCTTAAATTGGAAAATTTCCTGTGATGATCATACCTCACTTGCATCTACAACCGCAGTTCAAATATGAATAATTTCATATACACTTTACATCAGCTTCGTTTTTGTTGTAGTTTGACACTTTGAAACTTCACTCGCAATGTTCTCGAAAATTCCCTTATAGATGTTTTCTAAAAAAGAATGCTATCGTTAGACAATTATTTGAAGTCCGAGACCCCTGATGGCAAGTTATTCGGTTACTCAAGCCCTGGTGCAACTGACCCCATTTCAAACTTTTATCTTTTTTTTAGCACACCGGTAACGTTTCGTTTTCTGTCAGACTGATAATAGTGCTGGCCTCGGTTGTTCGAAGGCTGGATAACGCTATCCACTGGATAAATCGCTATCCAGCGGATAAGTGTTAACAAAACAAACCACGCTATCCGCTGGATAGTGATTTATCCAGTGGATAGCGTTATCCAGCCTTTGAACAACCGGGGCTGAACTCTATCGCTACTCGAAAATCCGATCGAGGTACCTAATAGACAAACTTTACAAAGATGCGAGGCTTGCCAAATAACCTGTTTTTGTTTTTTTTGGCCATGAACCATTTGGGGTGTTGTGGCGATGAGGAATCGTGTACTAAAAATGCAAATAAGCTACTGTATGTTTGAATGTTTAGATTCACGAGCTCTACCTGATTCATTGTAAATATGAAGGAGAGGGCTCATAGACATCGAAAAATTGTAAAAGAGTGAATAATATTTGAAAAATTACGTTTTGTGTCTATTTAGCCCATACGGGTTCACTTTGACTCCATAGGAACAAAGAAAATGCAAAATTATCTTAGATAAAGCGTGCAGAGGGTGTTGTCATTAAAATTCGTGACGTATTGTTAGCTGATTGGTGTAATCTTATTTTCCATATTCATGCTGGCTGTTGCTGACCTGAGGTGCTTGTTTGTCATTTTGAGATGTTTGCTGTCGGAGTAAGATGTGAACTGAACCCTTCTACACTAAAAGCAAATTCTCTCTTGTAAGAAGAAATGGCGGTCCCGTTTGGGGAAGAGAAGTTGGTCGACACTCATTTCTGTCAATGGTTAGTATTAATTTCTTTGCATTCTACCTTCGCAAGTAATATTTTAACCAAGTAAGATTTCAAGTCCTACCACGTGCGCTTGACTTGGCTTATCGTGTCCAACTTAAACAACCTCATGGCTTTAGTAATGGAGTAAACGTTACGTTAGAAGTTAGTTCAGGAACCATATAAGACGTTTAAGTTCTTAGCAGTTATTTTCATGATAGTTTTGCTTTCTTCACGAGAGCAGTATTTCTTTGTCAAACTTTGTCTTGCACTTGTCGACGCGCACTCGTATATATTAATTCACTGTGAATTCTTTTATTCCTCGTTTACTCCTTTCAGTTTTCACAATTTGGATTTGTTTCTCACCCAACTTTTCTCTTTTCTAAGGGATTGTCATCAAGACAGGAGGAAATCAAAAAGATTCAAGAGGAGAAGATGACAACAAAGTTAAGAATTTCATTTGGGAATTTGCTACAAGTAAAATCTTTCCGACAAGAAATGGCAGTCGAGTGACCAGAAAAGTTCTATGTTCGAGTTAAAAACTTCTTACTCTAAAATCGTTTTGATTGTTTAATGTTTTACTTTTTTTCTCGGCTGAATTGTTTGCATTCGAGTGACATTCGGGCGTGGAAAAAAATTTCAATTCGTTAGTGAAGGTAAATTAATTGATTAATTCTGCCATTTTTTGCAGGAAAGGTTTTAAATGCTTTTGAGTTATCGTGTAGTGCATGTTTTCAAATTGTGGAGAGTTTTATTTCTTGGATCGAGTGATCTTCAGTCTGATTAGATTAAAATTAAACGGTCGGCAGTTGCATGCTCACTTCATTCGTCTTGTCAGATTCGAGTATTTTTTCTCGTTCAAAAATTCCAAATTGTTTTCTTACCACTCAACTCTCCTAAGTTTGAAAACACGTTTTTCTTGGAGATAACCTTTGTTGAATATTTTAAGGTGGCCCTGCATGTCGAAATCAACATACCGTGATAGAAATTCGACTTTGGAACTACTAGTCACGTGATCATGTCAATCATAACAAATTGTGTTGTAAAAAAACATTGTTGCAGTTTGATGTTTCTTGTTCTCCAAAATCTTGTTAAGCACTGAAGTTTTGCGAAGGCCTAATTTCAATTTATGACGGAAATTGTGTGTTGGAGGGCAATGCCCTTGTTCAAAGACATTTCAATAAAGTGTTTCATTTTGAAAGCTTTTCATACTGTTTAGCTGTCAAACGTTGTAAGCTATCGAAGAATTATCTTAGTATTTTCAGACAAGAAATTAAAAATTCTCCTTCAAGATCAATTCTTCGCTTGACAGTCGAATTGAACTTATTTAGATTTTCATTTGTTTTCTAGATCCAAAATGATCAGAGTCTCTAAAAAAGAAACAAACTGCTATTAATTTATGGTGTGAATTGTACGTGTTGAAAGAGTAGTTTCCTAGCTCAAAATTTATTAAACAACCAATTGACTATTCGTTTGTAAATTTTCTGAATTTTTGCAACATTTGTTGGCATGATGACATATTATTGGATGCTTCTTTCCTTGTTTTGTTCGTGTTTACTTTTATTTTCTTTCCAGTTTTAAACACTTGCAGTAAAATGCGTGAGCATTTCTTTTGAAGTATGTTGTGTATTGACATGCAGAGCTACCTTAACAAAGTAAATCTAGAAGAGGATATTAATTGGGTTTCTGGATTGATCTTCGTGTCTAAAAAGTATTTAAGTTATCGGCAGATATTGTTATGTAAATTTACGAATTCGAAAGGAAAACGGTCGGTTTAAATTGTTTCTTCGGAAGGGGAATAAGCGTATAAATATCAACCGGAAACCAGATCTATCCTCTTGATCAACTTCCAGCGAAGCTGTATTGAATTGTGTCTGGTATCAAGCAACTCGTTCCATTATCGCGTTTCGAAAAATGTAGGTTTAATTGTCCGATTTTGCAAAAAATAAAATCCTGTTATAACAATTGTATCTATTACCTTTTTGAAATTTAGCTTTAGTTGTCTGAAAATTCTAAAACCATCATTTGGACTGCTTAACAGTTTTACTGAAATTATTCACGATTTGATCTTCTGGTTTTCAATAATGCAGCTCCAATTGTATGATTGTTTTAAAATGTTGCTTTTGTCCACAACTGACGGACACTTTCACTACAAAGGATTTCACTATTTCATCTTTGATTTTATAAATTTGGTTCCAATTCTCTGATTCTTTTAAAACTTTATTGCTATCGTTTGCTGCGGACAAAACATTTCAAACACTTGCTATTAGCTCTGTTGTTTCTCAAAGTTGTAGTTCGATTTTCTGATTCACCTAAAATTGTTCATGCTTTCGTTCGCAAATGGCAAAGTTTAACTTCAAGAAGAAACCATAGGATATATAGTGACACATTTTAAAGCTTGATAACCAGACATTAATCTTTACAACTCGCTGGAAGGAATTTCTAGAAGATAAGCAAGCCATGAACACGTTTTTTAAAATAGCTTACAATATGTCGGGTATTCTTTTTCATCTCGGCTAAAAGTTACGGAAGTCAGTTCTGAAATACTAGAAGCCAGATTGAAGTTTTCCGCGTTTTATTTTCTTTTTTGAAGTAATCAGATTCATGGCTTGCCTTTGCTATCTTCTTGAAATATATCGCAGATGATATCACGTTAAATAGTTAAGCTGTCAAAGACGAGCAGCTAGAAATTTATTTACAGAAACGAGGAGAGCAAGTTAAAATTTGACAACTGCAACGTCTCATCACAATGTCGAGTCAGTTGGTGGCGACAACATGAAAATCGCTGTAGTTGAGTGTTAATATTATTAAGAGGCCCTTTGCACGATCCAGTCAGATGGTACGGAATAAATTATGCTGAGACGCGAGTTACGCAATGGGACTTTCAAAACGAAGGAAAGTCGGGCAGGACTGGTACGAGTTCCCTCGTTTTGGAACTCCCACTGCGAAACTTGCGTCCCAGCTCCGTCCCATGAGTGGATCGTGCAAAGGGCAATTAACTTGAGCCCCAATGATATTAACTAACTCAACTAGAGCGATTTTCATAATTACCCGGCTTTACAAAGTTTCTTAAATTTTTGGAGTTAGAAACGTTTTCACCTTCTCGGTGCAGTGAAAACGTTGCAGCCTGTACAAATTTTGACTTGCTCTCCTGGTTTCTGTAAACAAATTCCTATCTGTTCGTCGTTTTACGGCTCACCATTTAACAATATATCATCACGAAATATGCCATCTTAAACACAAACAAATATTCAGTGGATTCAAAAATCTTCCTTTTTTGTTGAAAAACTCGAATGGCTGGAATCAAAATGTTTTCGTTAGATTGTGTTCAAGATGGTATATGTTAAAATTATTTTGGCGAGAAATAGTCAAGGGGTACCTCCCTTAGAATTTTTCTGAAAAAAGTTGCCAGGGGAAACGCTGTGCAAATTTTTTCAAATTTTCCCGCCAAAAGTCTTAGTATATATAGGGCACATTTTTTGATGACACCTTTGTAATTAATTTAACTGAATTTTACTTAACTAATTAACTTTTGTAAGTAGAAAACTAAAGACGAATAAAACAATTGAAATGAAACACTTGTTGTATAAGTACTTTATTTGCTTTATAAATAAAGAAGTTAAAATCGTGTATTTACTCTGTGATAAAAACACAACGGACATTTGAGAACACAAGCCGGAGGCGAGTGTTCTCCTACAGTGTAATACCGGCTTAGGGTCTTTCGACGTACATTATATATAGTAAATGATAGGATTACAAAAGAAATATGGAAACCTGAATAAAAGATTATTTATTGACTACTGAGTAAAGAAATATTTTAGAATTACATTACATTTTTTTAAAAAAAATTGGCGCATGCGTATTTAAGGCGCCGTATTTTTTCTAAGTCTTTTGGCGGGAAAATTAAAAATTTTCATACATATGTTAACAAGTAGTTTTGGAAAACAAGTTGGCGCATGCGTATTATAAGCGCCCGTATTTTTTCTAAGTTTTTTGGCGGGAAAATTTAAAATTTTGACAAAGGTTAACATGAAAGCAAATTTCAGCATCTCGGCACTATTTTGCAAAAATCATTTAATCTTGTCTCACTAGGTGAAAGTTTTATATCCTTTTTTAGAAAAGCAATCATGGGCCTCGCACACATTTGACTGAGCATTTCAGAACGATGTTTTTCTCATCTTGAACACGAGGAAAACAATTTAGAAGCTATACTACAAAAACGTTTCATGGAAATATTTCTTTGAAAAACACGAACTCATCGAAAACACTAGTACGGAAAAATATAAAGCTTTTATCTCTCGTGAATGACTCTGTGAGCTTGAAGATTTTAGTTGAACGTGTTCCATAAAAAGGTCTTTGAAATTCCTTTTTAGTGGCGGTATTTTGGCAAGCAAATCATTCCTGTAAAATTATTTAGTAGAATAAAACCAACAACTTGGAAACAAATCCTCAGGTTCTATTTTCCGAAGAGAATGAGCTTTTGGTGTACAATAATCACGAACGCTTGCTACAAAAATAATTTTTCCAAGTTGAATTTTGGATGTGACATTTTAATTTCGTAAACAGGACAATTAGAATTAATGAACAGCTTAGTATAAAATAGAAAAAGAAATAAAAAATAATTTCTGGTTGCGATATTTTGGCAAACAGACAATCCGCTCAAATTAGCTACAGTTGTGAAATAAACAATTGCGTTAAAAACGCGAGCTCGCAGAGTCTATTTACCGAGAGATACAAGCTTTTTTTGACTCGCTACAAAAACGATTTTTCCAATTACGTCAAATTAGGGCTTGATAATTTTGTAAACAAGACAATTACAATTGAAGAACAGCCCTGTACATTTAAACAAGCGAATTCATTTGCCTTTGTATATAACGCCTTATAAATTGAATCTTTTCTGTCCCTAATTCTGCCGCTTGAGTAAAATCTAACAGTCTGTCTTACTTCGATTCCTGGTGTAATATCCTCAGCTCCAATATATTGCCTCCAAAGTTTTGCCTCCAAAGTTTTGCCCTCTTCACTTCTTCCTGCAATGTCTTGCCTGCAATGTCTTGCCTGCAATGTCTTGCCTGC
>CM042756.1:25331001-25341829 GCA_022496165.2 Catalaphyllia jardinei
ACTTTCACAGATCAAATGAAAAACCGTCTTGACCAAAATGATAAATTTTATCAGGAAATGATTTTCTTTGACATAAATACTAAGAGAGTGACTTTCAAAAACATTTGTTATCGGTAAGAATCTACAGCAAGGCTAAATAAAACTACCTGAATCTTCCGTTACTTTGGAAACAGTCCTAACTCATGTCAACCCTCTTTAAATTAAATATCAATTACTTGAGCCACTGAACAAGTGCTCCATGCAATTCACTCCTCCTCCCCAAGGACTCATCAGTTACTTCGGTGATCTTACTGCACAGGGATACCAGCTTCTTCCTGTCAAACACGTGTCTCTGTTCATCGGCATATGACAACCCTAAGGTAAAAAAAAAAAAAAAAAAAACCGAAAAGAAAAAACGACAATAATCAACATCATGAGCACAAATTATTGTGTCTCCATTCAAAGTGTCTCACACCATCAGAACTTTAGACTGCACAAATTCTCCTACATGGTATTATAGATTTCTTGAAAAGACAAAAATTACATAAGTTCCTTATGTTGTTATAAGGGCTACCCCCAGAATTAAATTGCCAGTACACAATGAGATTTACAGTCACCTCACACCTCGCAGACATCCAGCTATTACGGATAAAAGCTATATTCCTGGTCAAAGGTACAAAGAAATTTGTGGAAACAACTCTCGCTGTTTCGGATTCCTACTGTTATCATTAAATGATAACAGTAGAAATCAGAAACAGCGAGAGTTGGAATTGTGGACTGACACTTCATGTGGTCTCCAAATTAACATTTTTCGTGTTTTTCTCTCATCACAATGAACAACTTGGAAGTATTATATGAGATAATTATTCTTCAGTCTTGGAATGTTTACTAGTTTGTACACTACTATTATATGTTTATGAATACAACTAAATGTGTACGTATCATTTTCATCACACCTGACTATTGGGGACTCTTGCTATTACAGACACCAAAGGAGAGTGCCCAAGAGTGTCTGCTACGACAAGAGTTGACTGCTCCAGGATGAAGAGAGGCACTATGATGACCAAAAGTCTAGGGCACGACACGATGATCAAAAGTCCACGTGAGCAAAATAATTTACATGTAGATGACTTACTCCTGTTTTGATTAGTGTGGTGTTTATCTTTCCTAAAGCTCTGGTAAATCTCTTCAATGTTTGTTGCATATGTTGAAACCACATTGGAACTAAACAGAAAGAAAAAGATCTACTTGTTTGATATGAATTCAGAAACCAGATTAATATAAACTAAGATTTTTTATATGTAGACTACAAATTTTGGGGTAGCTGTTATAATGAGCAGAGTGATACAAATACTATTCGATACAAAACCAACTTAAATGAAAAAAAAAAAATCATCTTTATTTACCCTTAGTTAGGGGTTTGTGGAGCCAAGCAATTAAATTTCAGAAAAAAATTCAAATAAAATTGTATCAAGGTTGAAAAATTTTAAATTGTATAATTTTGCAACAAGTGCATAAATTGGTGTTGTAAGTTTAATAAGTAATCATATTGTTTTGTAGAGTAAGTAATGTAAATTGTATTATTGTAAGTTAAGCACTTGTAATTGCATTATATTGTATGTAGTGTGTAAGTAATTAAATTGTATATTAATTAAAATTATGAAATAAAAAAAAGAAAAACGAAAGCCCCAACTGGCAAAAGGCAAACCAATTGGCTATTAACGAATATGGCCATGGTGTTAAATTCTGGATTAAAAAGAACAACAATGGTTTAAGTGGTCATAGTCTCTTTCCCAGCCTTAATTAAGGTCATCGTACAATGGTTCACACCACAAAGCAGAGAGAAGTGTTGCACGATGACTCTTCAATGGCTGTGACAGAGACTAAAGTGGTCAGAGTGGGACTTGAATCTGCCATCTTGAGATTTAAGTGCGACACCCTGACCACTTGACCATGCATGATGGATCCTGAAAACTTGAAAATCAGCGGAACTTGACTGAATACCTTGAGAACAAAAGGATCAAAGTTTTAACAAAAATAATCAACCAAACTGGAAGAAAGACAGTTCAAAGTAGTGAAGACTGAGATAACTCATTATCACAGGTGGTAAACCTGATAAATTTGGCCTAAATTTTGCAAGATAATCTATTGATCATGTAACCATGGATCAATAGACATACTGTAAAATACAGAGTAATTCTACTTACAAAGTTGGATCCTCTGCATCCTTCCTGGAGGTTTCCAAGAAAGTGTAAAACCTGTCGGTCTCAACCACGTCAGAAATCAGGCTCTTGAACTTGTCAATTTCCTTGTTGGTCTTATGCAACTGTAAAAGAAAATCACCATGGCTAGTTTTTTTCTCTTTTACTATTTGATCACAGCCAACCTTGTACCAGGATTAATCCCTAAATTGCTATTAATATCTACCACAAAATAAATTATTGGAACTACAGTGTAAACCTGATATTGTTTTGAAGCTCCAAGAGAAAAAAACAGCTTTGAAAATCAGGTAGTTTGGGAATCTGGGGGTAAACTCACAGTGTTCGAATAAGGGAAGAGAAAGGAATTTTTAATTATTGGAAGGCTTGAAAAATTGAGGGGTTAAGAAATTGGGATTTTAATGACTGCAACTGAATCCTCAAGCGAATGAATGTTAATACGGAGATGCATTAATTTGTTGTTGAAATATTCTAGCATCTATACATAGTCTGTAAGTATTCCAACCTCGGCTTCACTCTGTCTTTTGCTGTCTGTCCACTTCTTTATGTCTTGAACTTCTTCCCATATTACCTGCAGCTCATCTATTACAAGCACAAAATAAGAACATTAATGAGAAAAGATCCAGCAGAAATTGCAGGAAAACTGCCACAAAAACCTGCTGTAAATGACTCAATTATTTCAAAATTCTTACTACAGTACTAGTCAAAAATAAAATATCAGCTAAGAGCTAATAGTTAGAAGTTTCCAAAGCTTACTGTTTTGCCACTAAGCTCAAGTTAACAGACATTTATTCACATTTTCTTCAGTCCAGATGAGATTTAACTTGAAATTTCCATACTGCAAATATACCTCTTATAGATCTGAATGTCTCTGAATTTTTGTGTGTCTGTGAATTGGGTTTTGACTTTTTGCCAGCAACATTTATTTAAAAAAAAAAAACGCAAGATGCATTTCCATAAAGCTTCTCAATCAGTATAAACCTTCATATTGAATCTAAGATATCTCTTGCAGGAAAAAAACTTGATAGCTTTAAGAGACAAGCTTTTTTGACTTAGAGTTCATTCCAAGTAAGTGTCTCAACCAAAACGTACCGATCAATAGAACAGTCAGTAAAACAATTCTGCACTTCTTTGGACACTCACTGGACTGTTTTCCAATTCCACACAATATCAACAATTTCCCATACTTCTCAAATAAACAAAAAATCACCTCCATAGTTCAGTATTTATTGTGCTGAATTTGATACCTCTACAAAGTTAACTTGTAAAAATATGTGACCCCAAACTTACAAAGAAATATATGCCGGGGGGGGGGGGGGGGGGTGTGTGCAAGCGAGCATTTTTTTCCTCACAAAAAATTGCCAAGTTAGGGTCTTATATTTTTGTGAGTTTGTAACGGTTTCTAATAAGACTTTGCATATTTACTAAATTTGGCATGATATATTATTAGCGGTATGGTTTATTTTCTGTTTGAATGAAAAAAAAAAAAATGAAGAGACCTGACATTGGTTAAAAGGTCCACTGAAAACCAGAGCATAAAGAAAAGAACTATGACTGATAATCTACAATATCATCTACAGTCAGAACAAACATTTGAACTGTATTTTATTATTGAATACTTAAGTACCTAACACAAGGGAAATACAATACAAAATGCAAATTAACTTACCTTGCGGCTCAGTAACCTTTGATAAAAGAGCCTCAAATACCCAGATCAGATGACTTTGACTTGGGTATCAGAAACACAAAGTATAAAAAGTAGAATAAGATGTTGCACAGAAACTGGCTCGTCTTGTTTTTACTAATAAATTGTTCACCAACAGGCCATGCATAACGTGCCATGATTGGCCATTTGAGTTTATTACAGTGCATGTTTTATTGAGTTATGATACATGCTGTCATGTGTTTCATCACCCAAAATTTCCTGTACTTTACGTTTCATTGCTTCCAGTGCATTTATTTGTTGAGTTGCGTACTAAGGAATAATAATTAGGGGCATGTTTAAAACACAAAATGGCAAAAAGATGAAATGTCACTAGCCACGAGTAAGAGTCAATGTGGGATGCATACAACCCTTACAATAATTACTGTTGAGTCAGGGATATCTAGGCTTACCATTGTGCCATTTCATGATTTTACATTTCATGTTTTAAACACACCCATTTCTAAGAACACTTGACATAATGAGAATCTAGAAGTGCACTTCTCTTCCTAGCATGTCTGTAGTAAGGTCAAAAACTTCACCTTACTTGATCATGATTTGATTGGTTTGCTTCAAAATTGCTCCCAAAACATTTTTTAAGTCATTTTATTCTTCACAGAAGAAAAGAAGCATCATTCAGCATGTATCATAAAAATGTTCACTGCTGATGACTACATTAACTTTGAGCCTCTGATAAGCAGATGCTATTTGTGGCCACAAATTTCAGGCAATACAGGTTTACCTGTTACAGCAAACTTCAGAGATTTGATTGAGGGACATCCAGTCTGATTCAATTTTTTGGCAAAATGATACATACAGCATCATATCTTTCTTGAGATTTTTCCTGCAAAACAATAGAGTTTGCTCACATTTGTTTTTGGGAAAAGAATTCACCAAGACCAGTAATGCTAATGCACAATGAAGAAAAATGGAATAAATAGAGAAATGTTATACTGAATTTATCAACCAGCAACATACAAAATAAATTTTCTATACGCCGAAGGAAACATGCAGCTAGGGAGGTGGCATGGTTTACGGCATGGGTTGGGCTTGAAATCTGGAGGCCTTTGGCTCAAATCTTTCACTCTGCTACTCATGAGATTTGGCTGTGCTTTGTAAACAACCAGCTACATGACCATAGCCTGGAGTTTCTTTATTTATGACATTAACAATAATATTATTGTGTAATTCCAGAAAATATCCATACCTCCCCAAGGGAAGGGATTTTATCTAAGACCCCCCACCCCTCTGGAAATTCCAATTAAGCTTCATACATTTCTTTAAGTTTTTTGGCCTTACAGAACCCCCACCCCCTGGAAATTCCAATCCCTTCTGTGGGGGAAGTATCTGGATATTTTATGGAGCTGTACATTGCATGTAGCAGCCATAGCAAGAGTTGATTATTTTTTTTTATTGACTAATTGATTCTTATTCAGTGATTATTGGTACCAATAAGATCATTATGAAATGGATCATGAAGTACTTAAAGAACAATAAATATTATTACGACCACATTGAAAAAAAAACAAAAAACAAAATGTAAAAACAAACAAGCAAACAAACAAACAAAAAAAATACAAAAATAAGCTTTGGACACTCACACGATGCTTTCAATTGTCAGCAGCATAGCTTTTGTTGCTCTGAAGTACTGTTGTGCAGCATACTTGCAGCAATACGCACGATTTGTCATTATCTATTGAAGAAAAGTCTTGTTAAAGTCTGTTTCAGTCCAAAGATTCAACTAGAGGAGACAGCTATAGCTTGCATAGTCTATCATGATCAGCTGAGGTGCTAATGCTGCAGTTTTTTTTATCTCTGATAAAATACTACCAAGACTTCAAAGATTTCTCTGGGAACCTGCAAGGGTCTTCTTTAATAAAGGATTCTTGTAATATTTTTTACTACATGTAAATGTGAGGGTAGCAATGACTAGGACTATTACTACTCACCCTCCCCGCCCTTCCAACACTTACAGTTTGCCCCAACATTTAACTGGTACCTTTTTATGCACTTGGGCGGAGTGGCATACGTATATACTGTGAGAGAAATTTGTTCACATGTCTATAATGTATTGTTACTGACAGTAGTACTAGTCTTAGCCCAGTAACTGATACCTTCTCCCACACAAAAAGATCCATAAAACGCTATAAGGTTTATAAATAAAACCAGTGTCTTTTAACTCGTTGTCTCATGCACATTTAAAACACTACAAAATAGCAGGATTTTGTTCAGTTTTAGGGAAAAAAGCACCTTTGCCATGGATGAATCAGATTCACAGCTAGTGAATTCAACTGGTATGGGAAGAAGTTTGGCTGTGAAGTAAAACACAACATAAATTTAATACAGTTATGCTATTGGTTGTTGGTTCAGTATAAATAATTATCTCTAGAACAATTCCACAAAAATAAGTGGAGTAAGTAAACATTTGGAAAAAAACGTACAGGTCTAGTTGCCTTTGGACAATACATGATTCAGTTTCATGATTAAAATTCAAGAGTTAACTTCTATAGTTTATATAATTCACTTAGTCATGCTGAAGGTAATTTTTATTAACCAACGTTGTGGGAACAAATGATATTTCCTGGAGACATAGACTGACATAAAACCTAATAAAGTCTAATGAACATTTGATGAGTCTTTCTATTATGTCTAAAAATGATCAATCAATCAATCTTTATTTGCACTTACTCTTGCTCAAAATAAGAATTACAACAGTAATGATTGATAGATTTAATAAAAACAAACAACAGTGTTGACCAGTGCTGTCTGACAAAACCATCACAGCAGTCATTCGACAAATATAAAATTTTTTGGTCATTCTTACGAATTTTATGAAGTAATAGTCTATCAGGAGACATATATTCTCCCCCAATCATCACCATAAGTTTGTCATCCTGAAAATTTAAATACAACCATGTTTATTAAGTATGAATGAAGGAAATACGACCACAGATGAATAAATGGATAAATCTATATGATTGCGTGAAAAAATGCTGGTAATTAAACAAATTGACAAATAATCATAAGTGATCATATATGAAGTGAGTGAAAAATGGAAAGACAGGCGCATGAATTAATGATGAGAGAAGAACAGAAGAAAGGAAGAAAGAATTAAGAGAAAAACGGGAGGGAAGGAAGTCAAGGACGCACTGAAGAACGATTCATTTGAGAAAGGAAAACTACCACAAAGAGATGTATGAACTCAAAATAAGGGCCAAAAAAAGTTTTCAGTATTCAGTAGCAAGCCATTTTTTGACACTGCATCTCATTTATCAAATGAAGGAGGAATTCTCAGCAGTGAGTAGCCTAAATATTTTTTGCACCTGCGACAAATTTTATTTTGGGACAGTGTTTGTCAAATATCAAATAACTGACTACCAACTAATAACTAGCCCAGCACGTTGATGTTCTCAAAAATTATCAGTGAAATTTTCTTATAATGTACTTACAGATGTAATGGGATATGAAGAGGATGGAGCCATGGGATCTGGCCTGAACTCATCATACTTGAAGAATAATTTCTGCTGGGCTGCACTTACACCAGTCTGTACAGCTATGAGCTCCTGGAACTTTGCAAACCTTTGTTGAAATACAGTATTGTCAATAATACCGTTGAAATGCCCCAAGACTAAAGCTAAGACTAGGTAATTAAGGTAAAACCTAAATTGGCCCATCAGGCAAGTACTGTACCTGGATGCTAATTAATCCACAGGGCTACTCCCCAGCATTTAATTTGCCACATCCCCATTTATACTACTACACCTGAGACAGAGGGGACGGGTAATGTGAAAATGTCTTGCCTTAGGACACAGCAAGCAAGCAAGCTTTTCTTTTGCCTTTCCTTCTTTTTTCCCCCTGTATCTAGAGCCAGCTCACAGGCTACTAAGGACACAACATTACAACCTGTCTTCAGCGGACACCTTGAATTGGGGACTCTTACTGGTGTCCACTTAATACAGGGTGTCTGTTCAATTTTACAGGTTCTAATGTGTTGTACAATAAGAGTTAATTTATTAACTATTTTGTAACACAGTGTAACACGGTGTAAAATCAATCTCAAGCTCATAGGAGAATGTCCAGTCCCAAGTCAATGCATCAATCTGGAATAATCACTTAGCTTCAAAACGACATCTCCGAACAATGATAAAGGAGTCTTAGCTAGACCTGGAAGTAAAAAGCTCTTGAAGTGCTCGCTTATTGCAGGTTTTGTGCAACAAAATGGCTTAATACTGGTGTCCACGCCCGCTTAACAGGTGTCTGGTTTATTTTACCGTAAATATGGGAAGAAAATTTGGGAGTTTAGCGGGTGTCCAATTAGCTTAATGGAGGGTGTCCACTTAATATGGAGTCCACTTGATACAATGGTTTCACTGTATGACCCCTCAGGGGCTAAATCCTAGACCACTTCATCTGGAGCCCAGTGAAGTTTACTAACCCTTTTCTCACTGTGCCCACAGCTAAGAAAACCTTTACAATTAGTTTTACAGTTTACTGAAAGGATGGTGGTGAATCCAAGCACCGACCAATGCAACTTGAAGTACCAACTGGTGGATAGTGATCATAACTTACGTGTCAGCCTGCTTGATGTAGATCTTATGGAAAGAAGCTGAGTGTACAGAGTACAGATCAATGACCTGTACAAGAGACAATACATGTATGCTTTAAACACAATCAAACTCCTAGTTGAAAGCTGTTGCAGACCAAGGGGAATTCAGCTTACAGTTAGTTTCGGTTAGTTTTAGTTTTTTCTCTATTGGATAAGAAGTAGTTTTTCTAATATTCGGTTTTTTTACTAGCAACTATAGGGATCTTAAATAAACTTGTCACTTCATTATAATTTTTTACTACCCCTGAAGAAGGCTTATGTTAGAAGCCGAAATGATAGGTTTTTAAAGATTTTTAATAGCTTTTAACCAGTGTAGCATTTTATATTTATCATGTTTTGAGGGATTTCAAATCAAAGAGCAAAATAAACCATACAAGTAACACTGTCACTGAAAGCACTAAATTAATTCTGACCCATGATTTTTCATCAATTAAAGTAGTTACTAACTGTATTAACACCCAAAGATCTTTAATCTTTAGTCAATATACTCCTAAAACAGCATAACTATACTAGGAGTTTTAAAACAAAAGATAAATATATAGATAATTATAAAATATATGTACATATGAACATGCAATAAAATTAGCCCACTAGAATTCACAAATTAAAAAATACAATAATTACAATAAGAAACAATAGTAATAGTAATAGTAATAGGTAATAGGTAATAGCAATAGTAATAATCCTACATATTTGAGAACATGGACTTAAATTATTCATCCAATGAATTAGGAATTAAAACTAAAGGTAAACTGTTCCAGGTTCTTATAGCTCTAGGGTAAAAAGACTATTTATAAGTATCATTTAGTGTCACAAGTTGGCAAAATGGTGCAGAATTAGGAAGTCTTGAAGTCTTGTATTATAAGATACTTTAGGTGGTAAAGAAATACCAACAAGCCCTGTGTAGATCTTATAAAACATAAACACTTGGTTTGTCAGTCTACGATATTCCAAGGAGTCCCACCTCAGGGCTTTGATTAATGGAGAGACATGAGTAAGATGCGTATAATCACTGTGAACAAATTTAGCTGTGCAACGTTGGACCATCTCTATCTTGATAAGCTAAGCCATGGCTAGAGTATATGATATTTATTTTTTAACAGTTGCAATTTATTGTACCTTTCTTGATAGTATGTCCTGGATTCTGGCAAAAAACTCTTCAAAAGACATTGCATTGGCTGGATCTGATTCTAATATGCCGGCTAATACAGGAGTCAAGAGGTCTTTGAGTCCCCTAAAATTAAAACGACAGAGTTACAAGAAAATTCAATGCTCGCAAACGCTGTGCTGCCAGCATAAATCAGTCTGGCTAATTTATAAACACTTAGCTTTACTTACTGTGACAGACGGGAGTTCTCTGGAAGTTTGTCACTCCATTCAATATCTTCTCCTTCACTCTTTTGGACCCCTGAAATCATTCCAGACCTTTTCTTTGATGTTATTAAGTGCCTGTAAATAGCAACATTTAATAGTTTTTTAGCAAAGCAATTGTAATCAAGTGAGAACTTAAATGGCAAAGATTGCTAGCAGCAAGATCTTCTATAAAAGGATCTTTGCAAAATCTTTGAAAGATCATTTTCTGGTAACCCAGGCTTGACTGCCAGACTATTGTGTACATGTATGCTGTGCCACATGTACGCGTTTTCTTAAAGGTCATTAAAGTGTCTCTTCAATGCGGTTATAAATAAATTCTCTGAGGTTGATGGAATTTGTTATGCATATGATGTCATAGCAATGGGAAATTAGTAGAAGGCAAAACCTGAGAGGCAAAAATCATGAGTTACTGAGTACTGGCATATCATATATAGGATTAAGGCTCCTTAAAAGATCCTTTAATTATCTTAAGGTCTTACTTTAAGAAGGTCTTGTATTTACATCCTATGTGGTCAATATCACTAGGAATGTGCATGGCTAATGGAAAATCCATCTACCTTTAGTCATCAGAAATTCTGAGAGGGACAAGGACTTCAAAAGTCAAACTTTTACAGGAAAATATGGATTTTCACAAGGGTGAGGATATGGGAGGTAAGAGGTAGAAGGTTCAAGAATGGAACAAAATTTTAATATGCAGAAAATTATATAAAAAAAAATGAAAAAGAAGTTTTCTTTTGCCAACTTTGTTGAATTTCCTGTATCAACTTTGGATGAATTACTTACATAGTGTCTCTGTTTTGTCGCCCTCCATAGGGTCTGAAGGGTAGCTGTCCAGTTGCAATATGGTAAAAAGTAACACCAATACTCCACAAGTCAACCTGGAGGACAAAGTTTAAGAACACAACAATTGGCTAATTTAGTCCATTTCTATGAGTCCTGTAATGGTTA